>OX155679.1:7072366-7673568 GCA_944547425.1 Eupithecia centaureata
TCAGTCACTACCTTCTCTTACAATAATTACCAGAATAAACCAAAACAATCCACCTCTCCACATTCATGAATGAATCTCGCTCTGCCTTGCGAAGTCGGCAAGATGGCGGCGTTTAAGGTTTGAATACACAATTTTCATCATCATCATCAGCTCGTCATTCAACCCAGAATTCTTTTTCTGACTAGCTTCTGACCCACAATAGGCTGATGATGATAATATTAAATAAAAAGGATAAGTACTTAAGCATTTTTTTGTTAATACACGCTCCAAAAAACCCAATGATAAAAATATATAAATATATTCAAACGAAAATATATTAATATAATAAAAATTATGAGTGAACCACAATAGATTGATGATGATAATGTTAAATAAAAAGTAATTTTTTTTGGTTAGTAGGTACATGCTGTAAAAAAACCATCACAAAAACATACGACCAAACCACATTCTTGCGTGTACAAACCCTTACTAATCACGTTTCGAGTTCCGTCCATGGATACTACATTATCCATGATGAAAGACCTGTAGAATGTATTGAGTTTAACGTGAAATCTTAGATAAATCGAGTATATTTCCACTTCAAAGGCTAAGGAGGCAGATAATTAATAACTGTTGTTCATTATTTACATAATATTTCATTAAATAAAACAATATTCTAAAAGAATTTACAAATTATAGCCACCACTGTTGTCGTACGAGCAACATGTCGAAATTTGATGTTTTTTTTGCCATCTCTAAGTGAAACTTTATCTTATAATCCATACTTAATCGTACAGTAAAGGAATTCAAGATCATTTTAATGTATAATAAACCCAGAGTTATATTAATAATTGTATAATACTTACGACATTGTTAGCGGAGCTCCGTATGCACAACACAGTTTGACAGCGCGCACTGCTAGTACTAATTTCTGAATTTTTTCTTCACTAGAGGTCGCACTTCACAATGACACCTATGTGTTTTTACGGTAAACTATTTCATTGAGAAGCCATCTCTCAAGTGAATTCGTTTAAAAAGTACCTCCTTAGATCGCTAGATGGTGTTTTTTCAAATTCGGTGCTTTGGACGGTTTAGTATCCACGGACGTAAGACGCGACTTTTTTTTTGGATACTCCTGTATCCACGGACGGCTGAGTGGATATATAGATCACAATCACAAAAACATAAACAAACAAAAAATCAAAGAAAACCATAAACAACGCTTCTACACAGTTTTCAACCTGTGATCTTCAACATTCGACTCCAAATGAAATGGTGGCAAGAATAGAAATAAGGATTTTTTTATGGCATCAACATCAAGAGAAGTACGACCTCAAAAGCGTTGCGTTAAAAAAGCGCCAACGCCGACGTTAAAATGGAACACTGCATAATGAGTTCTAACGCCCAGCGTTCAAAATGGAACAATACGCAATAAAAAAGCGTCGCGCTTTAAAAGCGCTTCGTATAAACGGATACTTGGAACGGGCGTTGAAAAAGCGCCCGTTCGAGCAAGTTCATAAGCTGTTACTTCGATTTTTTTGTTTGAAACCATCGTAGCCGTAGTGCAGTTAGTATCTTTTAGTCGATGCAGCTTCGTTGATTAGGTGAGCGGTTGAGTGCAAATAAATACGCCACTCTACCTGTAACTCTACGGCTTACGCGGATTGTCTGGATGGCGTGCGAGCCGACCACGCAGTGCATTCTTGTCTCTTGTTTGGTTGCTGCTGGAGCGTCTCATGCGTGCCTCAGGCCGGTTGCGCGGTGTTTATGCTACCTTTTATATTTTTTAGTTTTTCAGGAAGAGTCAGTTTCTCGTCGTCTCGCGTGCGAACTCTCGTCATCGATGAAATGAAATTCAACCTATAGACTACGATTTAGCCTAAACAGTATTTTTCAGATTCCGTGGAATTAGCCGTGAGCCCTTACGTGGATATAGACAAAGCCATTCCAATACAAAGCTAGCAATCCCCTTGCTTTGGTTGCTTTTGCTTCATTGCTTGCGTGTATCCGATGTTCGCTGCTGTGTGAATTGTGTGATAGCATTTGGTTATTTATTATTTTTGTACTGTTCTAACAAGAGTTCTATCCAATAAAACGAGCCGCAATAACTCTCAACTTACTTCAAAATGAAGCGTTCATTTGATGCTATGAATTCTTCAATAGAAATTAGTTCATATCGAGACCAACATTTCAAGGTATGTATTATACATATTTATTTTTCAATTCATGCATCTTTCCTTGTAAACGGTATACGTTTTAAGGATTAAATAAGATATTAAATATTAGCCAGAATTTGCAGTTGGTTAGCGCCTCAGACGTTCGCGCGTCCCGTACTGAGAGCTCTATGTAGTCCATGTATAAGTTTTGTTTTCTGTTCAAGATTCCCCCAATAGCCCTTCTGTACTCTTATAGGTTTGCACACCTAGTATAAAACTATGCAGTCAAGAGGTAAAATACACAGACTTGCTAGTATGTACACTCTCCGTGTACATACTAGCAAGTGTACGTTTCCTATCAATTCATTGTATATTTTTACTATACTGACTAATATGAAATGCTGGATTACATATTTTAGGGTTCGAGGAATGAACAAGAGAAACTTTTACGAACAACATCTACTCTATACATTGGTAATATGTCATTTTATACAACTGAAGAACAAATATATGAATTATTTTCAAGAACTGGAGACATAAGAAGAGTTATCATGGGCCTAGACAAGTATAAGAAAACACCTTGCGGATTTTGCTTTTTAGAATACTACACTAGAGAGGATGCTGAAAACTGTATGAGGTAAACCTTAAAACACTGCTTAACTATATTTTGTTTTTATGTTACAGTAATTTAATAGTATTTTACTTGTTCAGGTACATAAATGGCACTAGATTGGATGATAGAATAATTAGATGTGATTGGGATGCAGGCTTTATTGAGGGACGACAATACGGGCGCGGGAAGACTGGTGGACAGGTATGCATAGTATTTAAATTCTTTTTTCCCATAGCTTACACCCTACCTTGCCCTGGCCATTGTATGCTGTTCTATTACAAGTCAGGTAATCTCCACTTGTGTATGATGGAGCTAATGACTGGTGGTTTAAAACTGGGCACCTTTACCAAAACTCAGCTACAGGAATATTGTCACATACATCTTGCTAAGTAAAACAGCCTGCAGCTAATTTTCGATTCACAGCTAGAAAGGCAATTCACAAGATTATATATCCTTAGTGAAATATATTCTTTGATTTCAGGTGAGAGATGAGTATCGAACTGATTATGATGGTGGACGTGGTGGTTATGGAAAAATAATAGCCCAGAAGATTGTGCCCAATACAATGGAACGCTGATTCATAATAATTATATTTATAAGTGTGTGAGAATATTCATTAGTTTAATGTACTACATTGTGTAAGACTGTAACAAAATGTTAACTATTGCATTCTTTTGTCCAGGTAAAAGAATAAATTTATTAAAACCTTTAGGAAGTGGTTTATTATAAAGATCAATGAAATTTTTAAATATTTTAATACATAAGAAAAGCAATAGAAAATGATTAGAAAAAAACTCTTAAAATACACTTAATCAATACTAGATAAATGCTAAAATTTCATAAGCTGACTCAATATTTTTATATTTAAACTTTGTGCAAAAATAACAATACACATTTCAAGTACAATTGTACATATGTACTTCAAAACATTGTAATACTTTATGTAAATGCTAGATTTTAACTAATTAACAGTTTCATAAGAATTCTCTGAATATATAGACAAAAACGTTTGTATAAAAGCTCAATTCTTATAGTTAGCAACTAGCATCTGGTAAGACTTAACAATATTTACTCAAAACATTAATAAATAACAGATCAATTATGGCAGAAGCAATCAGATCCATACAACATGTTAGGCAACCAACAATCAATAAATATAATACAAATGTGCCATTATCCTCAGTTTGCTGCAGACTCCGGCATCAGATCAAACCATAGCGTCTTTGCTTCGCGGAAATCATACTGGTTGAGAAGGAGTAACACCTGAAATAAAACCAAATGCCAATTAGCATATAGTTCAGATTAAGACCATAGACATGATAAAGGCAGCTAACAGTAAGAAAACAAACATTTTAGGCTATAAAATCCACAAGACCCTCATGAGTGCAGTGTGCCCATAAAATGGAAACAAGAAATCTGCTCAAAATAAAGGATTACGGGATGAAACAATAAAGCCGTCACACACACAGAAGCCGTGGCGAGTATTGAATCATATACAAGACTACACATTCACCGGAGGCGGTGGCGATGCGGTACCAATAGGATACAATCCTTGCGGCTTCTGTGTGTGGCGGCTTTAATGATTTTCCTACTTCCTACAAACTAGGTCCATAGACTTTGAAACCCGATAATAGTCATACTTAATGAAGTTTCAGTGTCGTAGTCATACCTGTCCTATGAAAGGGCTGCCGCCGAGGAAGCCTTTGTGCGTGCAGACAGTGATCTCGACTTGCCGCGAGTGTAGCTCCGCGTGTGGGATCACCCACGCGAACTGCTCGTCGTATTCGGGGTGGCAGTTGTCCTTTACCACCTAAAGAACAAAGATATCAGTGTCAATTTATATGGTACTAAACTAAAATTTAATTAAGTAGCACCAATCAGTTGTCAGTCAATTGTTTGTTTTGATGTTTGTATGTTTAAGTTGTGTGTTTTGACTTGGCTTTTGTTGATGGCAACCTGGTTTACAAATGAAATGTTGCCATTCTATATAATTATATGGTAAATTCTCAGAATTTAAATAATAATAATACTTTCGTAGTTTGATATTCAATATCACTATTTAGGTTCGTACACTTCGTAGGTAATCTCGCTTATAGCCATAATGATGCCATTCTTATACCGATCGATAAACAAGTGACAGCATAATTTTGGGTGCTGTTGAATTATCTTCAACACTATGTTACTACCGCATAGATTCATTATGAAGCTGTCAAATTAGTTAATCAGCCATCTGAATATTGTCATTGAAAACTGAAACTGTGAACTGAATTTTGTAGAAAAATAATTATTATTTAGGAAAAGTTCATCGCCGTTTTATAAAGCCTATTTTGATGCACATTTTTATGTGCGGCTGTGGTGCGTCAAACTGAATTTCTTCATTAGGTACCATCGAACTATAAGTACCTAAATAGATGTTTTCCTATCATGACATAAACCTAAGCAATGGTCCAAAAAAGGGACGGTAGAGTAACTTACCACTGTTTTACGCTTCGAGTCCTTTGAACGGCCAGGGAGCAGATACAACTTGACGTATGGATCAGGCACATTGGTAGGGTCTCTTAGAGGTATGTTCCTGAAATAAATATCTAGTTATACCAAATGTTATTAATACAAGCAATTTTGTAAACTTTTAAGCGCGTTATTTTAAAGTACCTCGACTATTGATTGAATAATAATAATTAATGAACACGTCATTGTATTGATTGTATAAATTAAAATTTTTCCTCTTATCACCTCTTATCCTTTCCTCTTATCACTTGTACCACACACCATAACAATACTTCGTCATAGTCATACTGTTAAGTTTTTCTGTCTACCCTATTTAATTTTGTTTTGTTGGCATGTCTATTACATCTTTTACGTATACCTATTGAACCTATAAACTATGTTAATTAGCACTATTATAATTATTAAAACTACTGTATTATATAAGATTATATACATATTAGTATACCTAAGTCCTAGAGGAAACATGTAATTTTAACATTATTTTAGCGAATAACTTATTCTCATTGTAAGTGAACTTTTTATAGTTTTTATGAGAAATAAAGCTTCTTTAACCTCAAAATAAATTGATCAATCCTACGATTATAAATACGACAGTTTGGACGAATGCATGTTTATTACCTGTTTAGCAAAAACTACTGAACGGATCGGGCTAAAATTTTGAATAGATGTTGTTCTAGGTCTTGAACAACTCATAAGCTACTTTCATCACATAAATCAGTTCCCATGGGATACATCTACAAACAAAGTGTGCTAAGCCTCTGGCAGATACTAGTAATTTGATTATTACAAAAATTTAAACTTAATTATTCAACCCGCAGCTTCAGCCGCGTGAAAATAGATGAAAAGTAGCCTTAGTTTAATGCCATCCAAAGAACCTCCTCCTTTATTAAAGACGGTTGAGAAGTAATATGTTTATTATCGACTTACATTATTTTGTGCACAACAATGACCAACGTTTGATTTTGCATGCTGTATCGTAGAGACAACAAGATGCGACCTAATCCAGCCTCACCGGCCGACCTGGGGATGGAAAGAATTAGATTAACACCATGAGTGCCACTCACCCACGCACCGTTCACCGGAGTTACTAGGTGCCGCTCGTCAGTGAACGCGTTAAAGAACTCAGAAGTCAATGACTTTATTTCTTTAGGCTGCGACGCGTGACCCGAGAGCTGGTGAATATCTGGCTCAGCGCATCAGCATTGCCATACAGCGTGGTAATGCAGCCAGTGTCTTGGGGACGCGACGACTGGTATTGACATGGATCAATTGAGCTACCTTTAGACTGTTTGCAACCGTCTGCAGTTAGCTCAATGGTTCTTTAGGCTTATAAAATAAGCATTTAGAAAGTTATTTTTTAAAGAAACTTATGAAATACTAAATAAAGAGTTAGTTGATAAATAATGAGAAGAAATGTAAAAATATAATAATAAAAAATAAAGTTCGTTTATCGATCGTCTTACGTAGTAAGTGACGAGGTTCTATGGACTAGTTTTGGCGTATCGTCGTTTTCCGAAGGCGGCGGCGATGACTGTTGAGGAACATCTAAAAAACAAAATAAAAATAAATAGCGCTTAAGACGTTCCAACTGTTCTAAGACTCAAAGGCACTGCTATAAGCATGTCAATATGCGTCATGGATACGGTTTTTAGAAACATCCTTTGTTTTGCTTTCTATGATGAAATCCAATAAAATAGTTTTAACAATGAATTTACTTTACCCTACATTATGCTTAACCCTGATTTACCCTGCAATATGCTTACATGTTCATTTCATCTTTTTACGTGATTCAGGATTCTCATTTGCGTGAAAGAGTAGGTAACAAACATCCATCCAAACAAACTTTCGCATTTATAATATTAGTAAGGATGACTTTTCTCACGTATCCAAGAGTTCTGTAAGGTGTAAAGGAAATAAAGCACTTTGATTTTGACTTACCGATTTCTTTTTCAATTTGCTCAACGGGGACGGATGCCTGTGTCGCGCTGTCCGGAGCTGAATCTTCGATGTTCTTTAGTTCGGGAGTAGTTGATGACGTTTCTGAAAACGATAACAGTTCTTAAACCTTTAAGTTCGAAACACACTGAAGCCGGAGGCGAAGGCGTGGCGGTTTTTACTATGATACCGCCTCGCCACGGCCTGCGGTGTGTGTGTAGGCTTTCAGAGGATTCCATAGAATACAACTCGCACGCCTTCGCCTCCGGCTTCTGTGTGTTTTAAACTTTAAGGACAACCAACCAAAGGGACAATTTATAAATGGCTTACGAATACTTTGATAGGATATGTAATAAATCATGTTGGACAATTCACATAGCATCATTTAGTCCCTAGCTAAACAGAGTGTTATGGGTATTATAGATAGCTGATCTTCTTAAGACATTATATCTACTACTTAGATGTTACATAAATAGAACCAAAACATCGTGAACAAATTATCTGTAGATTGTACAAACATTTGTCCCTTCTATGATATATATTTTTTTGTTTTAATTGGTAACTTACTCCGTTTACTAGGCATAACGATTTGGATTCATCTGTAATGTTATGTTCTTGTATAAATCATCACTACATAGTATAAAACAAAGCTTTTTATGTCCCTATATCCTTGTCCCTTTGACTGCTTAAACCTTTAAAACTAGGCAACGGATTTTGATGCGGTTTTTTTAATAGATAGAGTGATTCAAGAGGAAGGTTTATATACTTATAATAAAACCGTGCGAAGCCGGGGCGGGTCGCTAGTAAATAAATAAATGGTCGAAAGTCTGCGATGAGGGTTCTAATCCTGCCTTCGAAAAAATGTGAAAAACGTATGATTTGAAAATATTTGTTTTCAATGTATAATAAAAATGTATAATAAAAGTCCAAAACCGATGAAAAATAAATATTCTATTTTTAATTTATTTTTGAAACAAAAATATTCGATACACCTTCTAAGTGGTAAAACTACAACACGAGTACATTGACGGGGCCGCGCAGGTGTCGACCTGTTTTGATCAAACGAGCCGCGCCGGCCGGCCATGCAAGTGTTCATTGCCGCGCCCCGCGCCCCCCACACCTCACCGCGCCGCACGCGCCGCCCTGCTCGCGCAGGCGCCGTCCGATCCTCAGTGACAGACCGCCAGCGTGACGGAGAGCACGTCGTCGCGTCGTTGACACAGATTTTCGCGCGTCAATTGTTTTCAGTACGAACGAGTTACGAAGTCTTACAAAAATGTAAATAAAAGTGGACTGAAATGGTGCGGCCTTATGCCATCGCTCTGGTGAACTTGGCTCGTACGATGTACGCAGAGCTCAGCTGTTTCCATCCCAGGATAACGTGTGCCAAGCTAGGAAACTATCCCAAAGACACAAAGGCTACGTACGTACGTACGTACATATGGCCAGTTCACCATGCCCAGTCATGCAAAATGCAAGTGTTCGTAAGGTGTTTAATAAGCTGACAAATTAGGTACTAATTTGTGTTTTCTCGAGTGTGTAATAATACCTAATCTACGAGTGAGAAAACGTGCGGAGGTTGCGTGATGGTGAAGTGTTATTTTGGTAAGTGAATTTCATTCACTGTACAAAGAACTGAAATTTAGATTGAATAGTAGATAAAATTGATTGATGATAAACTTTAACCCTAGATTCAATAACATTCGTCTCACAGTCCGCGCAAAACGTAAAAATGATTCAAAGTTGTAAATCGAATCAGATACACCTTTTAAGCACCTTCATAAGTCATACAACCAAATACATCGCAAGTGTATTTTACTCGCAATGACGTTTCATTCGTCTGAGGGACGAACATTTATGAATAGAATAAGAACTGGCCTAGGGTTAAGTACGCCAAAAATATCTGCCTACCAAGGTACTTTGGTCTATTGAATTTTTTGATTATTCTGTGAATTTAGACTTGTTTTAAAACAGTTTATCTTGCCTAGAAACAAACCTGGAAACTTGCCTGGTTCTAGGGTGACCATAATATCGCGTACAATATCTATGACATAAAATATCAAAATACTGCGAAACTAAAACAGGCATTAACCTTATCTCATAGGTTTTGGACTCTACTCATGATACTGAACCTCTGGTTTCAAGGATAACGCTGTTCACACTAACACCCTGTATATCTATGTACATTTACACTTTTATAAGAACGGCAAAGTTACCAAATTCAGCAGGCAATGGTGCCAAAGGCGCCGTGGGCCGGGCGTTGTAATCAACAGCGTCGAGCGGCGCGGAAGCTGGAGGCGCGGAGGAAGGGGCGGCCATAGCGCTCGGGCCTGCTAGTTCTTCTTCCAGTTCTTCTAACTCTTCTTCTTTCACGGCTTCTTTTAGAATCTGCAAAGGGCGTAAGTATTAGGGTTTTTGTGGTCGATAGCTTATTTTGAGCGCTATGAGAAATGTTCATTGAAATGACATAAGTTTTCACGCATTATCAACTATAATTCAAACAGTACTGGTCGGATCTTGATCAAATTTATATGGGACAACAGGAGAAACACCAACTTTGAAATAAAAAAAGAACCAAATCAGTTCACACATAAAACGACACGACAACACATAAAAATAATAAAGTTTTTGAAATCGGTTGACAAATGGTTTGAAAAGAGTGATCGCCGTGATTGCGACAAGCAATCCTTTTTCATTCAGTTTCATTGGTCTAATTCCTCTGTTTTCCCACTTACCCTCAATTGCAAAGACAGGACGATCTTAGACTCAGGTCCTGATTTCTTCAGCATGAGCGGCTGAGTCAGTAACGTGAGGTCTCTTTGTTTCAGTAGAGACGAGAGGTTGTACGTCAACTGACCCAGTGGGTTACCGGTCTTCTGGTCTAGCGCCTAGAACAAATCAATAAATAATCATTTATTTCAGGCAATTTATGGCGACCAACTAACCAACTAACATTAGTGCCGCCACATATTGTATGTATCATATTACTATTTTGCGACAGCAAAACCAGCAAACGTAGAGAAGGACGCCCAGCGTCCAGGTGGGCGGTCTTGGAAAAAAATCTGCTGGCAGATGCTGGATGCGGCAAGCTGAAGACAGGGCGCTATGGCGCTCATTAGGGGAGGAACATGTACAGCAGTGCAGCAAATATAGGTTGATGATGATGATCAAGCTTTTTTAATGATTCTTTGATCTCTTTGTCTCGTCTTCTGTTTTTATATAGCTTTAACAATGATCGGTTTTGCCTGCTTGTACCTAAATTTATGTATTCTTTAATACGTAGTCTCTTATGGGTGGCTTAGACAACATAATACAGAATACTTCATCATCAGTTTTGAATATTTTTTTAGATGACAAGATTTGGCAGTAATGTGTGTAAAATGATTTAGTTAATTACCTGGATCTCCAAGGCGTCAACCTCCGGGTTCTGCACGAGGAAGGAGTACCCGATCTCGTAGACAGGGCAGTCTGTTCTCATCTGAACGCTCGTGTTCTCAGTCTTCTTGCCGACCGTGACAGTCAAGTAAGGGTCAGGCTTGGATTGGGCGCGGGCGTTCTGGGAAAGATAACACATGTAGTTTTGGGAAAAAACATGCATATTATGTATAATGTTAATTCGATACATAAGTATAACTTACGGGAAGTTTCGAGCAATGGTCAATGTAGACGCAGAGTACAGCGGAGGAAATATCTCCCGTCTTGATCAGCAATGTTTCCGTGAGGGCCTGGAATATTTAGAACTGGAATAATTTATGCATAGATATTGTTCTCTACACTACCCTAGACAAGTCACAATAGTAAAACTTTGAGAACGTTTTAATACGATATATCTATAGAAATTTACAATCACTGAAAAGATTCAAATTAAAAATATATGTACAATGGAAAAAAATTAGCTATCTGCAGACAGTTGCAAACAGTCAAGAGATAGCTAAACTGATCCATATCAATACCAGTCGTCGCGTCCCCAAGACACTGGCTGCATTACCACGCTGTATGGCAATGCTGATGCGCTGCGCCGGATACTCACCAGCTCTCGGGTCACGCGTCGCATATAAAGTTATTAATGAATTCTGTCTAGCTGATCGCATGATATAGAAATGAAATCAGAAATTCTTTATTTCTTTGGGCTTACAAAATAAGCGTAAAGAAATAAAGATATAGATGTCGGTATACTTACTCTGCTCAGCTCTGCCACGTCTGTTGTCAATCGGTGCCATGAAAGACGCAAGTGTATTTTTCCATGTTTAGCTTGCTGAAGTGTTTGTACCTGAAAATTCACACTCGGTATGAAAAGCGAAGCGTTACTGATTTGAAATTTGTGTTTCTGTAAGTTATACGTACTCTTCTACAGGTCGTATTTTACAACCGATCTGGACGAAAATTTGTTCAAGTACCTACTTATTTTATGATTTTATAGGTACTATTGCTTTGTCGTAAGCGTTTTTTTATTAAAAGGGGTAGTTCCTCCAAATGACAGGCAAAATTGGGGTTACGGAATGTCTCCGCTTTCAGACCCAATGTCGATTATTATTTTTTATTTTTAACGGATTTTATTAAAAAACCCCTTTTTAATAAAATCCGTTCAGAATAAAAAATAATCATCAATTCCTTTAGGAGGTTGAAAATGGGGGCTACGGAACATCTCCGCTTTCTTAGATCCGATTTCTGTTTTTTGTACATACCTACCTACTTAAAAAATCGTTTTTATTAATTAAGTGGTACGTATACAGGGTTATAGGTGTTTAATGATTAACCTCGAAAAGGTAACTTGGGTAGATCAAGACTAACAACTTTTGTTCTACGACTTTTTCTAATTCAATGATTTTTTTTTCTATACAAAAAAAAATATTATTAGCAAATTTCCAGTTCTAATCTTCTTAGCTCTATCTAGGCGTCGCAGATTGAGACATATCGGTTTGGTACATGACCTAATATGTCGTATACATAATCTAGTAGGGAAAGAAAGGGGTTGCGGTGAGGCGAGCGGGGGTTGAAAGAAATGCCCGCCAAAACTAAAAAAAATTAAAACTGGAGATGTATTACGTTTTGGCAAAAGTCATAGAACAACAGTTGTTAGTCTTGATTCACCCAAGTCGCCTTTAAGAGGTTAATCATTAGATACCTATAACCCTGTATTTATGGACACATTTATAAATTTTATAATACAGTATGCTTATAATACTCACTGTGTCCAAACGGCCAAAACGCACTACTTGGGCAATGTCCAATGAACATCTGAAAATAAAATCTATAAGGACCAGCACAAGGCGTTCGGGACAGCAGAGACAGTGGATTTTAAATTTATCATTTCAGATTTATTAAATTCTAAGCAATTAATGGTGATGATGTCTACCTAGCTGAATTTACGGCCACGGCGCAAGACGGTTATCCTCGACCGAGAGTCGCCATATGTGAGCAGGTATTATCAAGCAAAAAAATTCTATAACTAAAATTGATCTTCTTTGAGTCCAGAATGTGGGACTCTGTACATAGATCTTTTTGACGACTGATAGATGATAAAAATCACTTGGAAGGGACATGGGCAAGTCTCTGACTTAGTAGATACTGCAGTACAAAACTTTAATATACCAAGCTCCTGATCTAAATCTAATCATAATTTTCTAAATTTATCTGAACTCTGATAAATAACCCTTTTTTCTTAATAAAACCTATTATCGTTATTGATTTGTGCGCTAAACAGGTGTAGTTTTGTTCCCTCAGTGTATCAAATGAAATAATAACCAGTTACATACGTATGAAATTAGAAATGATAAATTTAAAAGCCTCTGTTGTCCTGTCCGCCAGTTTATATAAAGATAAATAACTAATAAAGCCAGTAAATAATTGAATTTTTAACAGATTATCTGAAATACATACAAAAACACAAACAATGCAATATAAATAGGTGGGGTTAACGGACAGCCACACTCTTTGACACTTGCGCCTACTATGATTAGTAATACTTTATAGGATACAGATATTTAGAGAAAAATAAACAAAATCTATGAACAAAGAAAAAATAAATTCAATCTAGAAGCTAAGCTAAGTGAAGTTATTATATTCCAAAATCCATTTTGATTCGGAGGCGCCAAACAAAATTGATAATTTTACAATACAAAATCCATAGATACATTATCAAAATACCTAATATCTATGACAAAATCTCAATGCAAAAAGCCAAATGAATAAATTTGTTTCTAGTAGACGCAAGTGGCTAAGAAGTGAAAGCAAAGCACGTGTTAATATTGTAAGAATGAGTTGTGAAATTATAAGTCGTAAAATGATAATGATTCTAATATCGGTAAGCTTTTACGTCAGCTGAGAAGTAGGTATTATGTACATGGGTTAGGTAATTAGAGCTCATGAGAAACCATTCGTCGAGTGAAATCCTGTTTTTGAGAGCAGAAGTGTATTTGATGTTTAATGTCGTGCGTGTAACATTTTTTAATGTAGGTCGGATGTAGGTTAATTTCACTGTTGGTGTCCGACTAAAAGAATATTTTTTTCAATCCTTAGATAAGTTTTATTCGATGAATGGCAATGTTCTTGATATTACAATGGTCAGATAGTAATTAACTGTCGAATAAGGCCCTTATCAGTGGAATAAAGTTTTATGTTCCCGATATATGAGTTGTTTGAAAGTTTCGTTCGTTTTGTTGATTACAGTAATATCTGTGCACCTCACTTGTACACAAATATAGTGTAGATTATTTATTTATTTAAATATTGGCAGCATATACCTACCACGGATAAGTTGTTCTCTTGTTAGGAAATGATTGAGAAATTGAAAATATTTATTCGACTGATAAACAGTCAGATTAGACCTACAAACTAGATAGCTATTCGAAGACTTAATTGAGGATTGAAAAATCGGCCATAATAGTGTTAATATAATACATATTGATATTTATAAGCTTTAATGTAGTCTAGGTTGTTAGTTTTTTGTTGACGTTGAGAGGTGTAGAGTGGCAGTCAATACTAAGCTTGGCGACCCGTGGTCATTCGGTGTTTACAGGCAACCAATTCGTACATTCCCTGTGCGGTCAAGTCCTATGCGTGTCTTGGTTAACGAAAGTCTCCATTTTGCAAGGGTACAATCAAATTACTATAGCTTCTAAATGCGCAGTTCTTTCAAGTATCGTAGAGCTAGAAATACAGTTATTTTTACTAAAGAAAAAACAAAAGCTAGCTAGCGATAAACAAAAACAAACGACGATGCGTTTTTGTTGGACATTGTCGGCGCTTCTACTTTACGTAAAGGGTAACTATTATGACGTCACAGCTTTGTTATACGCCAGCTAGCCTTCGTTTTTCCTTCGAAGTTCAAAACAGTTCTATTTAATACAATGTATTGTGAAGTCAACAGACCTTCCCAGGTTTTCATCCTTTCCCGTGCGGTCCCAGTCGAAAAGTTGGATATGTAACTTCGAAGCGCCGCACCGAAGCATTGACTGTCACAACCCACCGAGTTACACACACACACACATACGCTTATAAATAAATACTTAAACATAGATAATTTACACACGTGTTTAAGTAAAAAAATAAGAAGTGTTATTTCATGTGGAGAAGGTATTATATAGAGTACCTATGCATTTAATGTACCTAAGCGTTAGAAAGGATAGTTAATAAGGTGAGTAATTAAGTATGTTTCATGAGTTTTCTGTAAGATTTTTTAGTCAAAACTTGCCACTCTGCTTTTATTGTTTTTGTCATTAAATCAGTTTCAGAATTGTGCCACTTGACCGTATAGTCACGACAAAACAAAAAATCAGTTAATAAACCACCCATATTGTTAAAATTTCAATTAGATTGCTCAAAAACTATCTCAAATATCACTGTTTAAATTACGCTCAGTTTATGAACCAAGCATGATCTAGATAGCTATAAAACTGTTTGTAAAATGACTATAACTCAAAACGCTTATTACGATAATGACTGACTATTTAACGTTGATGTAAAATTTTCATAGCTGATAAAAATAGTTCATGCTTGGATTTCATTCTATATCAACTTTCACGTGAAATATAAAAGTAATTATATTCTTACTAGATAACCAGTGATACTTGATAATCCTTATTAACACAAAGATGTAAATGTCGCTTTAGACATGGTAGGGGACGGACCTGCCCAGAAAATCATCATCTATTATGCCCATCCCCGGGTCCCAATCCCAAATATCCAACTGCAGCTGCATCTCTTCCTTCACTACTGTGCATAATATGGCCTTGGGACAAATCATAACATTAGTTTTTCTCTAGAATACTTGGACCGTAAAGCGGGGTGTACGAAAAACAAGGTTCAATAGAAATATGAGCGAAATGTACTCGGTGGCTATATAAAAATCAAGACAAAGAGATTGATGAATGAAAACCTAACAAAATTTTAATACTGTATAACCGAGTTATATCTTTGTAGTTTTATTATGAGTGGACATGCTGAATATATATTTTTCTGCTTTGGAGGTAAAGAAAAAACCGCTCATTGGAGCGGTTTTCTCAATTAATTAGAGAAGGGACTCAAATAGTTTTTTTTTGGTTTATTAAATAATCGCTTGTACAAGTCAATTTATTAAACATATAAATAATTTTGAAATAAGAAATCAATAGAAACACATTACAATTTGTCAGACATTATGAAATATTATGACAAGTGTGAGCCTTCTAGCTAAAACACTTACGTATTAGCTCTCTAAAGAAAAAGGCGTTGTACTGGCCACTTTTACCAGTTTTCGCAGATTTCTATTCACCCTTGCTTCCCCCCACACACCGTTCTACCCGGCACCTAATCACAATAACTTTCTATTTGGGTATAAGACAGGGAATACAATTTAGAATTTTGAAATGGTGGCCACATTACTATGTGGTTACTAAGCCAAATGATTTAAAGTTATTTTTCAAATAATAATGAATGGATTAAAGAAGATAAAGGAGGTTTGCATAACTTACCGTGTTGCGCAAAGCACACATGACTAGAACTAGTGCAACTAATTGAAACATGCGAAGCTGTACATAATGGGTGGAACACATTCCTAGCATTTATGTGTAGCAGATGGCTGAGTCGACATGAATCTATTTTTTGTCACGAAACGGGGTAAAATTGCCACAACAGACTATTTATGTACATACCAACTCTATATAATGTTTATCGTCACAAATGACTACTACTTGGCAGGAGAATACTTCAAATCTACTGCGACACATCAATACCAAAGAATAATCTACCCTACCACATCTATATTATCTAATCTACAAAAGCATGCGCAAGCGTGTTAATAAATATAACCGACCCTAAGCCCCGCCCACCGTGTCCAGGCCCCGCCCCATTGCTTCGCGCTGCTCACTCACCTGCCGAGTTTGTCGTCATCGTTGCCTTCATCCTTGTCTAGCACCTCGATTTCCAACATTTGACCCATAGCGTTCATAATACGCGCCTGAATCCCGCGCAAACATAATTAAAAACAAAAACTTATACGCTTATCTACATACGACGACACAATAATTATTCATTATCAAATGCGATTCACACAAGTTAATAAATTAAAAAAAAGTTTATAAGGTTAGCGATAAACAATTTATTAATGTACGCCACATGTTTTGTGTTAAAGACAACTGGCAATTGTTTTACTACTTTTACATCACCAATCAGATGCGACCATACAGTCGGACTCGAAGTTAGGTCTCTGTATTTTTTAGTTAGACTGCAAAGCTCATTTAGATCCGTATATTGGACCTTTTCGATCATTAGATTTTTATTTTAAAAATTAAAATGGCATGAAGAATTTCATTAGAATTCAAATTTCAATTTTCATCAGAAAGATACTGAAAACATTAATGACGACATATTTATAAGTAATTTGGACAATGTTAGATGCTTGAACGCACATGCTCATTATAGCTCATTCCTGATAACAATGAAGTAAAACAGGATTATATTGAAAACTCGTAACAAAATTGCTGCATTTGATATAAATTAAAAATCATTCGAATTATGCCAAAAAGCCAAAGCAATGTCACTATAGATTATCATTCCAATGACATCAATTATAAATGTTGGCATCATCAACGCATGTGGGTCAGCACAACTGGTGTCATAACCAGACCCGACTGGTTTCAATTCAATCATTCTCATGACAATGATTCAAAATAACTAAGCAAATAATCAGAAATGAGCTCGATATCTGAACATTAACTTACCAAAAGTAGACACCACATTCAGTAGTACCTTTATGCAAGCTTTTAAAATAGGTAATAGTGCTATCTACGTAACATATTGATTAGTGGAACAAGGTAGAACTAAATACTGAAAATCAATAAACAGGTCGGGCTTCTAATTTCTCAGCAATGTAAAATAAATATTTAAAACTTTGGATTGCTAAGTTGAATAATTTAATAGAAAAAAGCTACGAAAGATTTTCAAATGAGTTTACCACTTGTTAAGGCATTTTAACTAAAAGCTCGGCCTCTTTTATCCGTTGAATTAAACATTAACATGATTTGATAGAAGGTAAAGGTGCTTATAAAAGTCAAAGGCAGACTTACCTCGCACCAATAATCCCAGCGCGGATTCACGTCATTATCGATGTGCTTCGTCTTCCATTGCTGGGCCCCGACCGTTATTATAGCGTACGGGTCAGACTTACCCTTACCTGAAATATAATAAACAATACTGTATCTGTCATTGGTTATTTGACAAATTCTGAGTAACAGCTTTCCATTAGGCTCCCTTTACCCGTTTATAGTACACAATCAAATCGACTAAAACGCTCATCGAATAAATAAAGGTTTGGGAGAGAATTGGTAATCTATCCTGTCACCAACGGCATTAATTAGAACAGGAAAGATGCAATTCTGAGGAAACTAAAAATAAAAAGAAAAGAAGTTGCCAGTATAAAGAACACGTAAAGAAAGAGGCTGAGAAAACAGGTTTCTTTTCACCTCTACTTTTCTCCGTAATGATCATAAAACTAGCACTAGATCTCAGAATTCAAGGGTCCTACCCTCGGGGAAAAAATAAATAAATTGAGTTACATAACAACACATTTACAAATGTGATAACACGTTTGAAAAAAATAATCATACGAAAAACAAATTATGAAAGTGAAATTATGAAACTCAAATCTTTTTGATTCATCAAGTAAACCTCACCTATAAGAGATACATCTTTCTTCATAAGGTTATCTCCCTTGACGAGATGTATCCTCAGCACTCCTTCCGGCTCGGGCATGCGCAGATCGACGGTGGGTATCTCGTCGCTCAGCTTTATTAATATACATATGTATCAAGTAAACCTCACCTATAAGAGATACATCTTTCTTCATAAGGTTATCTCCCTTGACGAGATGTATCCTCAGCACTCCTTCCGGCTCGGGCATGCGCAGATCGACGGTGGGGATCTCGTCGCTCAGCTTTATTAATATACATATGTATCAAGTAAACCTCAGCTATAAGAGATACATCTTTCTTCATAAGGTTATCTCCCTTGACGAGATGTATCCTCAGCACTCCTTCCAGCTCGGGCATGCGCAGATCGACGGTGGGTATCTCGTCGCTCAGCTTTATTAATATACATATGTATCAAGTAAACCTCACCTATAAGAGATACATCTTTCTTCATAAGGTTATCTCCCTTGACGAGATGTATCCTCAGCACTCCTTCCGGCTCGGGCATGCGCAGATCGACGGTGGGTATCTCGTCGCTCAGCTTTATTAATATACATATGTATCAAGTAAACCTCACCTATAAGAGATACATCTTTCTTCATAAGGTTATCTCCCTTGACGAGATGTATCCTCAGCACTCCTTCCGGCTCGGGCATGCGCAGATCGACGGTGGGTATCTCGTCGCTCAGCTTTATTAATATACATATGTATCAAGTAAACCTCACCTATAAGAGATACATCTTTCTTCATAAGGTTATCTCCCTTGACGAGATGTATCCTCAGCACTCCTTCCGGCTCGGGCATGCGCAGATCGACGGTGGGTATCTCGTCGCTCAGCTTTATTAATATACATATTATGTATCAAGTAAACCTCACCTATAAGAGATACATCTTTCTTCATAAGGTTATCTCCCTTGACGAGATGTATCCTCAGCACTCCTTCCGGCTCGGGCATGCGCAGATCGACGGTGGGGATCTCGTCGCTCAGCTTTATGGGCAGCTTGTTGGGCAGGACCATCATGCTTGCTATCTGTTCAACTATGCAGCGGCGGAGAATGTCACTGGAATATTTAAATAGTAAAAAAAATGAATTTTACAACTTATATTACTTACTATTTATCATCATCATCATCATCATCATCAACCTATATTAGTCCACTGCTGGACATAGGCCTCCCCCAATGCCTCCTTACTATTTATAACAGACTTTAATTTTAACGAATTATTATGGATAACTTAAAAACTATAGTCAGATCTTGATGTAATATAATGTATATGGGAGCACAAGAGAAACACCAGCTTTCAAATAAAAAAAAAAACATCAAACTAGGTGCATCAAAAAAAAGTCATACAGAAATATGGAGAACTAGCTTCGCCACACGGTTTCAACCACGTCAAAAGAGATGAAAACTTTTTTGCTCGATTTATGAGAACTATAAATAAGCTAACTATATATAAGCGCCGACTTTTTTTGATATCACGTTGATAACTTTTATATGTTTATACCACTTTTATATACTTACTTGTAATTTTGTGACACACAATAAATATTTTTACTTTACATACTTTACACATTAAATTCATTATATTTCTAAGTATCATTAAAGCATTTCTAGAAAACGTTGTTTTACCTGAACCCAGGCATGTCCAGTACATCTGCGACGCCGACCAAGTTGAAGTCAATGGAGGGATTGTTGAGGAAGAAGATCTGAAGACCTCCCACCAGCGGCATCTTAGTTATCAGAGGCTTCATCACCACGCGGACCATGCCGTGGATCTGCAAACACCGAGGGAAATTAAAGTTTCCGGACCAATAACAGCGCAGCCGTTGAAAAGGATCTGTAGTAAGGTGGAGATTTATTTTTTGAGGTAGGTACAAACAAAACAAAAATACTAACTAAAACAAAAACTTACATAGGGCTCTCAAAAAGATGAAACCTTCAAATAGTTATTGGCAAAATCGAATGTGGAAATGTGGTGTGAAAATTACGAATATGGTTGCCGATATTTTTCTTAATATAAGACTTAGTTAATGTGTATAAAATGTTATTTTAACCAAACTCACTTGCAAATCCTTGATCCCGCCTCGGATTCGTTGAAGGACAAACGATATGTCACAATCACCCGCATAACTACAAAAAACAAACATCGATTTTAGATTAAAAATTTTACACTTCGTTTGCTTCAATTTCTATTAGTTTCGTACTTTTTCAATCATTTCAGAATGTTCCGTCAATATTAGAATCGATAAAATTACATGAAATCGTCATCGTATGAGTAAAATATGTGTAATTTAAACCTTGTATATGGCATGTATAATATGAAATTCACATTTCATATGTTGTTGGATGAAACTGTCTTTATGAATGCTATGCTAGACATTGAAAAAATATTATCTAGGTTGTCCAGAAAAAAGTTATGATGTAAGTTGAATTTAGAATACCCTTTTTTCAACTGTGTTGAAACACGGTAAAAAAGGATCCCTACCCTACCTCAGCATGTGCAGCATTTGGCTAGGCCCAATGCTACGCTCAATTTCCGGTAGGGCGCGAGAGTACTTACTATAAATCAATATCCATGATGATTTCGTCCCTGGAAAGGTTCTTATCGTAGACTTTCACACCGCCTACTCGAGGCGCCTGAAACAGATGAATTTCAAAATCATTAGTCCTAATCTTGTCTACATTATCGAACAATTTTGATACAAATGTTTTATAACTAATAAATTATATGTAAGTAAGTGATTTAATAGATTGCAGAATAGATTAAAATCAAATTTTCTGATAAAATATGGAATGAAATAAGTATGTATTGTATTAAGTATATCAGTCATCTTGTACCCATAACACAAGCTCTGCTTAGCTTGGCGCTAGATGATGCTGTGTGGACTGTCCGGAATTATTTATTATTAAATTTGATAAGGAGATCGTGTGAGGTATTTCCTACTTCACTACATATTATAAAATCAAACTCGCTTTCTCTGTCCCTATGTCCCTTTGTATGCTTAAATCTTTAAAACTACGCAACGGATTTTGATGCGGTTTGTTAATAGATAGAGTGATTCGAGAGAAAGGTTTATATGTATAATTAAACTGCGAAGCCGGGGCGGGTCGCTAGTAATACCTATTATAAACGCGTAATTTTGTATGGACATTCCTCTTTCACGCAAAAACTACTGAATGGACCGGGCTGAAATTTTGAATAGACGTAGTTCTAGCCCTGGAATAACACAATGGCTATTTTTGATCCCATAAATCAGTTTCCATGGGATAGAAAAACCCTTGACACGTTTCCATAGTATAACCGCGGGCTAAACCGCGGGCTAATGTTTACAATACAGGTACTAGTGCTTACAATAGTTCCAAGGATCATCCTCTCGAACTTGAAGCCATTGAGCTTGTAGTTGGCGAGGCTCTCCGCGACAGCCGGCTCGATGCTCTCCTGCAGCAGCGTTCGAGTGAAGTGGTTCACGTTGGGCCACACTTGCATAAGGATCTGTAACGGGAAGCCATATCTTAAAGAATTATTGAGAAATGGTTTTATTATAACATAAATTGTTTTTATTATAGATATAATTAATTTATTAAATTCTGGTGACGGCTTAGATTTTTAAGAGTTTGTTATAATATCCTATAAATTATAATTGTTAGTATTTAAATAAACAGCTATTTTCTTGATATAATTAAACTACTTTTCTGTTTTACTAATAAGTAGGCATTTATTTATTTTTCTTAATAGTTTATCTAAAACCGTGATTCGGTTTGTCTGAAAGCCTATTTGAGCGATGATGTTAGCAGCTTCTTCGATTTAGCACTTAGATATTATTATTTTATTTACTTCTAGTTTACAGATTGCAATTACTGTGAGTGTACTGTACAATAAGTTTTCATAAATATATTGATGTTTACAATGTTTCCATTCTTTCTTGTTCGTATCATAAAGTTTACCTATTTAAGTTCGGTAAAGAGTGACGCAATGCAATGGAACAATTTGGGCCGCTAACATTTGCGATAGATTACTGTGGGCGTCTAATCTTAGTGTATCAACTCTTTAATCAGATCGTCGCTGCTTTGTTAAAACACAAATGGTATGTAACAAATGGTTATGAGTTTTATCGTTTAAAAGTGCTTACCCTATTCAACCATTCGGCGCGTTCGACATCGGGGAAAAACACCTGTAAAAATTGATCACAGGTTAAGCTAAATGTAATTTTATTTCATTACGTAAGCAAATCGAAGTTATCGTAAGAGTTTACAATAAAAGTGTCGAAAATTTTTAATAATAATAAGATCCTTCCTAATATTTTGAACGCGAATGTTTGTAATGTATGGACGGATGGATGTTTGTTAGGCTTTCACTCAAAAACTACTGAACGGATATGTATGAAATTTGACACAGAGATAGATTATTAGATTATAGTCTGGAATAACACGGCTATATTTTATCCCGGAATTCCCACTTGAATAAGAATTAAGCGGGTGAAACCGCGAGGCGCTGGTAGTTTATAATATAGTAAGGACTAGGCGCAGCTAGTAGACTGTAAGGAGGTTTCTGTTGTGATCTTACCCAAGCAGGCAGATCGTCCAACTTAGCAAGCACGACGTCTTTCTCAGAGGTGGTGGACTAGGCGCAGCTAATAGACTATATGGAGGTTTCTGTTGTGATCTTACCCAAGCAGGCAGATCATCCAGCTTGGCAAGCACGACGTCTTTCTCCGAGGAGGTGGACTAGGCGCAGCTAGTAGACTGTAAGGAGGTTTCTGTTGTGATCTTACCCAAGCAGGCAGATCATCCAACTTGGCAAACACGACGTCTTTCTCAGAGGAGGTGGACTAGGCGCAGCTAGTAGACTGTAAGGAGGTTTCTGTTGTGATCTTACCCAAGCAGGCAGATCATCCAACTTGGCAAACACGACGTCTTTCTCAGAGGAGGTGGACTAGGCGCAGCTAGTAGACTGTAAGGAGGTTTCTGTTGTGATCTTACCCAAGCAGGCAGATCATCCAACTTGGCAAACACGACGTCTTTCTCAGAGGAGGTGGACTAGGCGCAGCTAGTAGACTGTAAGGAGGTTTCTGTTGTGATCTTACCCAAGCAGGCAGATCATCCAGCTTCGCAAGGACGACGTCTTTCTCCGAGGAGGTGGCGACGACCTTGGCGACCTTGCGTCGGTTCTCGCTTTCTCTGCGCCACTGGTCGCGCATCACGGACAGCAGTATGGGTGTTATCAGCCAAGCAACGCTCCATTGCATGTAGCCCACGAAGTAAACTGCACCGACCACGGCGACCTACGGCAGATACAAAAGTTACTTTTAACACAAAATATATTTTTTGTTAGAGCTCGGAGTTTCTCTGAAGGATAGGATTCGTAATGAATACATCCGATAGAGAACCAAAGTAAACGACATAGCTTAAAGAATTAGCAAGCTGAAGTGGCAGTGGGCCGGCCATATCTCGTGAAGAACCGACTACCCTTAGGTTAAATTCTTCTTGAGTGGAGACCGTGACTTGGCAAAGTGTAGTAGTAGTAGTGTAGTGTAGGACGTCCTCCGGTCAGATAGGATGACATTCTGCGAAAGACTGCTGGCAGATGCTGGATGCGGCAAGCTGAAGACTAGGAGCTATGGCGTTCATTAGGGGAGGCCTTTGTCCAGCAGTGGACTCAAATTGTCCCGAAGCGGGAATACAACCCGCATGCAAGTCAATGCAACACATAGGTCGTCTAAAAATAATTATAATAAGAAATATGGATGTAGTTAAAGTAGAATATTCTATTCGATTTATTAATAGAAATGTGGCATGCAACTAACTTGCAGCTTATCCTATAAATTATCCGTAAAGTGTTGCATTATGCATGCGTCTTCACACTCCATTGCTTGATATTTATCGTACTTCAGAATATACGGAAGTGTAAGTGCTTTTGCGGAATTAGGGTTCAACAGCCGCTTATTTATGCGAACTATTTAAGCGCATCGACCATTTCAGACAGAAAGATAGGAGACTGGACGGTTTTAATATGTGAATATTTTGTTTCAAAGGTAAGGGAAACTAAACAAAACCTAACTTCTTCTCTCGGACCTTATCCCACGCTAAGTGGGGTCGGCACAACATGTATTCTTCCTCCATTCTCCTCTGTTATTCGTCATCTCTGTATTCACACCTTTTATATCCTCTTTCATACAATGCAACCATCTTTTCTTCCGTCTTCCTCTCCCCTTTATAGCCCTTATGACTAAATCAGTGGGACCACGAGCGACAGCATTACGTTGACTGATGGTCCCACCAAACAGTGGGACCACGAGCCCATTAAATCGACACACTGTCCCACCAGTGGGTCAAATTAGTGGGACCACGAGTCGCGACCCCTAACTACCTACCTATATTAGGAGAAATAAGAAAATTGAACAATTAAGGCGCGTATGGTATCTAAGTCTGTACTACTTTCATAAGCTCAGAAATTACGCTTGGGTTTTGAAACAAGGAACTGTGCAGATTTTACAACAGCCTGTAGTAGTAAGTTAAATCTATGAATGGATAATATACTACCTACCTTTACAATCGATTCATAAAGCATGTTCGATGAAATAACTAAACCTTTGGCTGTTGAGAGCATAAACTTCAAGGAATAACCAACACTATTTTTATTTCTTTCACGATTATTTGGTACTGTAGCAACAACAGAAGTGTTCCTCTTATCATGCCTATCTTACAATATTCAGGTGTGTAACCAAGAATGATAAGGAATAAATATGCCCGATATATTGATAAAGTTGGTATGATTGCAGTCAAAATTTTAGTCTTTCATAAAAAACAAACGTATGTACAGTGATTTTAATTTGATGTGTTTTACGAAAACTAAAAAGCGACTTCAAATTTCAGTAGGTAGGTATACCTTTAGGTATAGGTACCTGTACTTACTGTTTTTTTATTAAGTTTTACGGGATAAAGAGGAGGAATAATACCTGGGGATGATAAAAATATCAAAAACTAGGTACATCTTTATCAGTTAAATCTTGATCAAATTCAAAAGCGTATTAGATTAAATGAGAAGCATCTGCTTTCGAAATAGATAAAGTATCGTTAGTTCGAAAGGTAAGAATAAAGTTCAAGGAAAGCTGCTTTAAAAAAGGTAAGAGTAATTTAATTTCTTTTTTTTTAAGCTTACAGCAGTTTACGGTTTCTAGTATTTTACGATGTTACTAGCGATCTTGGCACCATGTCACTGCGCTCGAACCTACTCGATCGCTCGATTGCACTAGTTCATTGCTCTGTTTATAGCTGCCTTAATAAACATATATTTGTTTCCATTAATAATTAAGCATATTTAAAAAAAATACAAATAGACTTCAGATTTTTAAAACAAAAATATGAACCTCAACGTAGAAGGTGCGTATTAGTTACATAACTAACTAGTTACATAGCTACAAATGTAGATGATACATTTGTATTTTTTATAAGATATGTTTAAGATACCTGACATATTTCAACTTAGTTAAATTTTATATTTCATTCTTCAATAAGTTAGGTAAGTAAAATTTGTAGGTATTCAAGTACCTATGCCGTAAATAATTTGCAACCAACAAAAACCACATAAACTAGGGATATTTCCTGTGGGAATATTTTTAGCTTGTATGATGTCATTGTTATCACCAATCAGAATACATTATCATGCCATACTAGTCAATGGCATACTTGGCTGGCTATGAGGTGATTTCATTCAACTTCCATTATAAACTAGGTGTTTTCAATGTTAATAAAAAAAAAATATGTAGATAATATATTAGGCATATCTGTTATCTAGTACCATAAAACAAGCTCAGCTTAGCTCAGGGCTAGATGATGATGTATATACTGTATAGTCCAGCATTATTGAACTTTTCTCCTACCTTGTTGTGTTGTATAGTTTGTGTTTTATTTATTTATTTATTTATTCAGGAAAAGCAAACGGTTACAAAATATATAGTTTTAAGTTACTAGATTACTAAGATAAACCTAGGTAATAATGTAGCCCACAACGCAATTCACAGATTGCTATATGAGGTAGTGGTAAAAAGTTAAGCTAAAGCTTATGAACAAACAGAACAAAAGTGTAATATTATTATTTTGTGTTTTGTTGCTATATGGAAATAATTAATTATCTAAAATATTTTTTATGTATATTCGAGTAATGAAAGCAGTAATACAAGCAGATTTTTTCATATTTATCTTTCACTGAGGAAAAATATAGAGTCAGCAAGAAATTTTACACAAAAACTTTTTTAGATGCCAGTAGATCCTGACCTTAAGGTACTGTCTTAAAAAAAAAATCTGTAGAGGAATATAGGTGTTTATTATAAGTATACTCATATGAATGCTCAATCCCAAAAAATGTGGTCTGAAGGAATTAATTTGTATAATTGTATGAATAACCTGACACTTTCATTGCCCATGATGCACATAATACTTGTTTATGGTGTGGCTGAGGCAAGCCAGAGGCGCCCCTTCAGGTCACATCGCAGAGGCTCAGGAATGGCTGGGTTAATTCAAATAACAACAATATTGCCATCAAAATACACGCTAACATCAGAAGGTCAATCATCTTATGAATCAGAGGTGGTATTCAAGGTTGTGATTGACTCACTTGCTTACTAATGTTTGAGTAAAGCTGAGGCATGCAAATGAATTACAAGTGTTAAGTTTATACCTACATACTGCAGTTTATATCTCTGACTCATTTCATTTTGAAAGTAACAAGTACATAGTTTTCTAGCACTGCTTGCCACCTGGCTAAAAGTTACCTAATATGTAGCTTTGCTAGACCTTGCTTTGTTGTATAATAATAATAAAGGTACTTGTTTACCTTCAACTTCCTTGGTCAGTGAATAAGTTAAGCTCAAAATTTTGAGCCCAGTATCAAACTGTGCAATAGTATGGCTCAACATGAAGGCAGGAAGGGTATTAATTTATTTTTCATTTTAAATCAGATTTACTGAGTAACTTACCTTTTTGAAAAATCTGTAGATCGTGGAAAAAATACTAGTGCTTTCATCACTGCTCGGAGGAAGAGCAGTTTTGCTTGGGGCCACCATCTTGCCTTCTGCCTACAAAAAAATATATTTAATAGGTATGTAGTTTTATTAAATTTGTATATTAATTTTATAAAACATTGTTAAAATCTAGATCTAGCGCTCTGATGATACAAAAATAAACTTTTAAGAAAACAAAAAATTCTTTAAAGCAAGCACCTACTAAAGACAACTTTATTGCATTTCGTTTATTTACAAGTCTTGGTTAGTGAGAAAGATTAGTGTATTTAACAAGTTACCATGGTTTCTCAAATATTAAAATTCCAGTGATCACGATCAAGATGCGGTCACTTTTATTTATAGATTTAGACTCGATTTATATTAGGTTCAAGGTTATACAACACTTGAACTTATTGTACTAATCAACATTCGGGAAAAAATTTGAAAATAAAAATGTAATAGAGCCACGTACCATTTTACAGAGGCACTAATCGGCACTATAGTGTAAAGTGTATCGCACTGCAGGGAGTGGACCGGACTGGCTGGACTATGCGATACGATGTGACGATCTAACACACGCTACATGAAACAAAAAGCTATTACCGAAAACGAACTTCCTGATGATTACGAATCAGTCAATAAAGCATAGCAAAGGGATTCAGTTGTGTAAATCGCAGCGGCATGTTATAATTATTTATTTCACGTTGAGGAACCCGAAATAAAAAAAGATTATGTTTTTGCTTGAACATCAATCACAACAACATTTTTTTTAAATCAGCTGTCCTGTCTTTGACAGTTATTTTTTCGTTGTCAACCATGGACGAACAAAATATGATTTAAGAAACTAGTCTAGAAACAAAATGAGGAAAAAAAATACTCGACCCTTTCGACGAGACTGAAAAGATGACGCTCTTGGCAAAATGAATTCTAAAAGATACATACAAAAGTTTTACTACATACAAACATAGGTACTGAAAGGAAACATTCATTTTTTGATACGGGTTATTCTAGCTTGGTTCTGTAATTTTCAGTCAATCACATATCTCCCACATATGACCATATCTCGCGAAGAACCGACAATCGTTGGGAAAACGTGTTCTCGAGTGGAGACCGCGACACGGCAAACGTAGTGTCGGACGCCCTCCGGCCAGGTGGATGACGATCTGCGAAAGACTGCTGGCAGATGCTGGATGCGTCAAGCTGAAGACAGGGCGCTATGGCGCTCATAAAGGGAGGCTCCCTTTATGAGCGCCATAGCGCCCTGTCTTACACAGACCTTAGACAGGGCGCTATGGCGCTCATAAAGGGAGCCTCCCTTTATGAGCGCCATAGCGCCCTGTCTTAGGGAGCTATGGCCATAGCTGCCCTCCCTTAGGGAGGCCTATGTCCAGCAGTGGACTAGTATAGGTTCATGATGAACCCACAAAATAGCATCCTGTATCTGACTGAGACCGATCGGTAGAGACAGTTTTTGAATTGTATTGTATTCTACCTGTGTGTGTACTTTTTATCTACGAACACTATCACATCTGCCAGAAATTAGGTTTGCCAAGCCCTTTTTAAGGATCTCTTATCTACACCAGCTAGATTGACTGTCATGCATGCGGGGCCTGAAAACAAAAAAGTGCCGTAATGCAGGCCTCGCACGCACCTCGTGCCGGAGTTCAAACGGTGGACAAAGATTTGTCTACACCAACCAAGTCTACTATCGTAGTACCGGTGAAAGTCCTTGACTTGACCTATTTCCTCAGACTATAGAACTATCTGAGCCTATTTCGACAAACGAGATCAATAGATAGAGTTAGATCAATCTTAACGCCAAGTGATATTAGCTATGTTGTATCACACAGTATACGGGTTATACGAGATGACGTGGCGGGATAAGCAGTATTGAGATGGTAGGTATGGTAGGTAGGTGGGTACCTACTTTATTACCGGACTTTGTAGAACAAGGATTTTATTATTGACTAGCGACCCGCCCCGGCTTCTCACGGTTTTATTATACGTATAAACCTTCCTCTTGAATCACTCTATCTATTAAAAAAACCGCATCAAAATCCGTTGCGTAGTTTTAAAGATTTAAGCAGTCAAAAGGACAGGGAAATAGGGACAGAAAAAGCGACTTTGTTTTATACTATGTAGTGATGAAAAAAAAAACGAAGGTGTATGATTAAATAAAAATATATATTCAGTAAAAACAGGTTCAATCTAACATGAGTTTTTCATTTAGGTACCTAGCTAATTTACATTGTCAATTTTGAGCAGAGGAATAATTCAGAAAAGAACGACAAATATGGCATATACATTAAGAATTTTTAACAATAAGTTCCTGTGCTGTGTTCATTGCAAATATTTTATTTTTTCAAATAGGTAGGTACCTAGTTATTATAACAGCATCTGTAATTGTGCAAACTCATATGAAATAATAAGGTAAGTACCTAATTAAACATTCCACTATCAATTTCATGAAAATAAAAGTAAGTAAGTATTATTTTAAAAATATTTCTTATTTAATGTTTACTTAGAAAATCAAACCTTATATTATAAGACTTAAAAACTTATGTATTCCTGAATAAGCATAGGTACAGTAAAGAAAGTTCAAATAACAGCAATGGAATGTGTCTGCAAAGTGAAAGTGTTGTACAAACTATTTACGCATTATTGAATTAAGTAGAATTACATAATTATTACATATTTACATTTGCAACATCATAAAAACTACGTCTTAACTCATTTAAATTAAAATCAATTCATAAGTAGACCCTCCTTTTAATCATGGAGAAGTATAGTGGTATAATTTAATTCTATCACCAAACATAAATTTTATTAACTTAGAACTAGTACATGTTCCTGATCTTTACCAAAATAGCCAATATAATATTAGTTTTTATTTATCTAAGTGGAAAATTTATATACTCATCTATACACTCATACAAAAAGTGCTAGCTTATTTAAAAAAGTCAGTCTCACGTATCCCATACATCTCTTACAAATTATAGTTTTCATAAAAAAATAATATCATTCACTTAAATACAATATTACTAACATTATTTTATATACAAATACAAATACAAATAATTTATTTCAGACACCAGGTTACAATTTAGCTCCATAGTCCATATATCGTTTACACAAAAATAAACAAATTGGTTAATAAGTAATAATAAATTAAAAAAAATAATAAATAATCAAATTGAAATTATATTAAGACTAACCATTGCTCAAGGCTGCCAATTTTCCTAAGCCTTAGTTTCAAAGATTCATCCGCGCGCTATCAGAACAAGACAGAACCTTGATAAAGAAAATGTTTTTGTCACATTTGAGTTGTCGCTAATCTGCGCCGAAAAATATTCATTCAAATATGGGTTTTAACTCGTCATACTTAGCTGGATTTTAAATTAATCACATGCGATAACTACCACCTCGGCGCTTGAAGCTTGCAGTAATTGACTTATAAATATTATAAGTCCGCCTGCGACGCAGGAGGTAGGTAGGTACAAATGTTTGTATGGTCTATCCGGGTATTTTGGTTTATCACTGTAAAATGTATCTTAAAAGATGAGATGCTTGAGCCCATATTTGAATGCTTATTTCTGTGCTGTGTGATCGCCTTCTAAAAAATTTCCGAACACGCTTATTTCACTTGGAATTTGTTGCATCCCATTCTGATCGTGAATGGATTCATTAAGGTGGAACGTGCACGACCGGGACGAAATGACAAAATCCGGTTTCCTGTGATTGATGCGTTTTATAAGTAATTTTCTTAGCAGCTATATAGTTTTACGACCATTGTAAGCCATTTGGTACGTTAGTATTGTAAAATCTGTGCATTTGGTAAGAATCCATGCTAAAACAAATTTACATTAAATGATATTCTGAAGTCTTATGGACATTCTGATGATTTTGGTAATAAAATCAATTAAAAGACCCCTAAACTACTATTGATTCCAAATTCGTTTCACATGATTTCATAGCATGGCTTACAATGGTTACAAAACTGTATCTGCTAGCTACAATACGTCTTGTAGAACGTAGAAATCGCAAAAAATACTGGAATATTATTGAATTTCTCTTTCAATTTCCCTTTAAATCTTAATTCCAAGTTTACGCAGCGAGGTGTTTAACGCGCTCTAATAAGGCGTCGCAAGTCTTTTTAGCGTCTCCAAGCAACATGGCTGTGTTCGGGTTGTAGAAAATAGGGTTGTCAACAGCTGCATACCCAACGCCCATAGATCTTTTCATTACTACCACCTGAAACAAGAACGAAAAGATTGTAAGGGTAGAGTCCTTTTCACGAAAGAAGTCCCCTAGAGGCGGCGCTGTAGTAGTACGACCCACTGACCTCTATATATACAAGTTGTATAGATACAGGTCAGTGAGTACGACCGAATGAAGCCAGCAAGCATAAGGCAATCTGTCAAATTTAGTTCCACCAGTTGCCGAGGGACTTTTTTCGTGAAAAGCACTCTACATTAACACTTCATAAAAGAAGACGTTCTCAATATGATTGTATTTTTATATGGATTATCTTTTTACAATAACCAGCATGGTCTTTGTAAAATTGACATTGGAACCCTCGGCGCGACAGTCACACTCGAACTTGACGGATCTTGTTTCTCTCTAAAGTTAAGAATGGTTTTTAAGTATTTTCATTACTCATACTCGGAAAGTAGGTCTGAACATGCCTGAAGAGCGGGTTAAAAGTGATACTTTTCCGCCCTAGGGAGAATCGTTTTCAACTGACAGCTATAACGTTACTATGGAACCATGATAGTCAGATAGATAGTCAGATAGTCATTTTATTGGTAAAATGATTTACAAGTCATTTCACATTATATTTAGTACAAATTAACAGATAAAGTTATACATAATTTATAAAATAATGATAAAATGTACCTTATATAAAAAATAATAATATTAATTAATTAATGTTCATTACATTACAGTGTAAAATAATAAATTAAAATAAAATAAAAATGATTAATCACTTTTTTTCCATAAAATCCTCAACCTTATATGGTAGTGGCAGAATAAATGCTGAAGCTAAAAAAAAAAAATTGCCTTAGCGACAATTCACTGAATTCAAAAAACGAAAGACAAGGCAGTATGGCTTTATGGCTTTCGCCTGTCCTAGATGGACTAATAGATAAAAAAAAAAATGCGGCAATTTGATTAATTTGTTTTCTTTTCTCATGTTTTTTGGAACTAAGTTCCTTATCGCGCGTTGTGAAAGGGGGCTAGACGGAAAAAATTCTTACGAAAAGTTGTCACGACACTTTTTGCTATAGTAAACATAGGAACTTCGTTCCATCCGGGTGTCCCTTGACACCTCTCAATTGTTATTTATATTTCCTTGTATTCGTAATGAAAAGCACAGTGTTTACCTCGGGTGAAAGTAACTTATGTAGTCCCTCGACTATTCAACCCTTGGGTAACAATGTACTATTTTATCTACCTAAGTCTCATTTCAATAAAGGTGATTTTTATTTTTATGACTATTTATATTTTCGCTGATTTGTGAAGCGATGATGTTGTAATTTGGTTTCAAGAATTTTCAGACTGCTCTACAGGTTATTGGAGCTTTCTGCATCTTAATGAAGTCGTTAATATAGTTTTAATGAAGTCCTTTATCAATCAGGTAATGAACGCGTGACCCCAGAGCTAGCTAGTGAGTATCTGGCGCAGCGCATCAGCATTGCCATACTGCGTCGTAATGGCAATGCAGCCAGTGTCTTGGGGACGCGACGACTGGTAGTGACATTGATCAGGTGAGCTATGTCTAGACTCTTTGTAACCGTCTGCAGTTAGCTCAATTAATAAAATATCTAAATACATACATATATATTTTATTATTATTGACGATGGTTATATGGTTTTACCTGATTGGACTTCCAAACTTTCAGCACAGGCATCCCAGCAATCGGAGAGTTAGGGTCATCTTCAGCAGCACTATTAACTGTATCGTTAGCCCCTAGAAAAAATTATGATGTAATAATTATACTATTTATGTATATAAAGTATATCCCTACTACCGTTCGGATTAATTTGGTGCTTACGCTGAATCTAGAGTAAAATTGATCGAAGCATTCATCATCCTAAATCCTATTGTGTAGACATGCAAATACAAGTTCTGTTTTGCCTTGTAATAACAATGTTCTAGGCTCTTTTGTTTGAAGACAGTACGGAGGAATTACGTCTTGTTCGAGATGCAACTCTATAAAAATGGTGCTATAGTATTGTTTCAGCTTACCAATGACTAGGACAAGGTCGGTCTCAGGGAATTCGTCGTTGATTTCCTCCATTTCGAAGACATCGTCGTAAGGCACTCCGGCTTCCGCGAGCAGCACGTTTAGTTGGCCCGGCATACGACCTGAGGAAATATGTACAAGTTATTTATACGTTTACTAGCGACCCGCCCCGGCTTCGCACGGTTTTAGTATACGTATAAACCTTCCTCTTGAATCACTCTTATCTATTAAAAAAACCGCATCAAAATCCGTTGCGTAGTTTTAAAGATTTTAGCATAAAAAGGGACATAGGGATATAGGGACAGAGAAAGCGACTTTGTTATAAACTATGTAGTGATATAATAACATTTATAGACAACAATGTTTAAGTCTGGTAATAAAGATTTTTATTGAAACAGTAACAAAACGACTAACTACATTATAAATAGTAGTTTAGAGAGGCCAGCAAAAATAAAATTCGTTCATTTGCTACGAAAGCGATGACAATGTAGAATTTTTATCTGTTGTTTGCGGTCGCGTTGGAAATTTGTTGCACGTATTTTGCGTTTACAGTAGACGCATCACCCAGCATTACGCTCAAACAATACCTCTGACTGAAGCGAATACTACGGACCGTTTAATGCCCACTGGTGGATATGCAAATTTAAGCTAATCTTATGAGAGATTTGCTTTCGTATCTTACCCGCAACTGGATGAATGGCGAAGCGAACTCGTTTCCCAATACTCTTCAAGACATCAACCAGCTCAGCGATGGGGTATTGCGCTTTAGCAACGCACAAGCCGTATCCTGCAAAGAGCATAGGAAAATTAAAATTGTATGTAAATCACGTCGTAGATTTTGATAGTACAACGTTTTAATTAAGAAGTATGCAGCTAAGTAAAAGTTTCGGCGTAAGTGATCTTTGTACCTACTTAAAAAGCATTTTGCTACATGTTTCGTGTATAAACGAAATAAATTTGCGAATATGAATATTAACCTTCTAATATTTTAATTTAGGACGCACTAGCACGCAATTATATTTTAAGTTTAGTCAAGAGTTGAGACTTGCCAGTACCTACCACAGACAGAGATTTGTCTATTCTAAAACAGAAAAAAACATAGAAAAAATAATCACGTTGTGAAGGGATCGGTCTATCGCCTATAATACAACATGTCCCCTATCCTAGTTACCTGGTGTGATAATGATATTGGAGGCCCGGTGGATGAGGTCCGCTACAGAGTCCACGTTCAGCTCAGTGTGGACGGCGTCCGTGGGCCGCGCTGAGCCGCTCGACGTCACGCCGTAGCCGCCCAGAATCACGTTGGGAAGGGATCGCTCTATCGCCTGTAATACAACATGTACCCTACCCTAGTTACCTGGTGTGATAATGATATTGGAGGCCCGGTGGATGAGGTCCGCTACAGAGTCCACGTTCAGCTCAGTGTGGACGGCGTCCGTGGGCCGCGCTGAGCCGCTCGACGTCACGCCGTAGCCGCCCAGAATCACGTTGGGAAGGGATCGCTCTATCGCCTGTAATACAACATGTACCCTACCCTAGTTACCTGGTGTGATAATGATATTGGAGGCCCGGTGGATGAGGTCCGCTACAGAGTCCACGTTCAGCTCAGTGTGGACGGCGTCCGTGGGCCGCGCTGAGCCGCTCGACGTCACGCCGTAGCCGCCCAGAATCACGTTGGGAAGGGATCGCTCTATCGCCTGTAATACAACATGTACCCTACCCTAGTTACCTGGTGTGATAATGATATTGGAGGCCCGGTGGATGAGGTCCGCTACAGAGTCCACGTTCAGCTCAGTGTGGACGGCGTCCGTGGGCCGCGCTGAGCCGCTCGACGTCACGCCGTAGCCGCCCAGAATCACGTTGGGAAGGGATCGGTTCATCGCCTACAACACATTAAACTTTATTTAAAATGTAGACAACGTGCGGCTTTTTCATCTCTTTAGGAACTTTTCTTGTGTGTAAAGGTTTTTCTTTGTCTTGGATGCTTTTTATCTAAGTTTGATGCATAAATAAACGCGAACAATGTTCGAAAGTTTAGAAAATTATTCATAAATACGTGTCCCGCGGTGAATCCAATATTAGTATAGGTCGCGTCACGTAAAAAGAACGCTGGAAGAAAGTGGAAGGGGTATGTTCGCGCATGGGTACACTCGCGTACGATAGTACTATGCCAATTTGCTGTGCCTATTTTTAACTAATATTTCACTCGCGGCTTGGTGTTGGTTATTAGAAAATAATATTAGATAAAATTAAAAACAAGTTCGATTCAGTTTAGAATGTTTAATCTAATTACAAAAAAATAATGTAATGTAGCAACTCCATCCATTAAGTCGTCTTGGGTGACGTGAAAACCAGATGAGGACGCGGGATTGATACTGGAGGTGGCTATTTCATCATCGTCGCTGTCGTCACTTGAGTTTTCATCATTATTTGAGTCAGAATCATCATCCCTTACACGAATAATAAATGTTTCTGTAATCATATCTACCAAATGATCGCTTTTACAGTAATCGGTCTCTACCTCTATTTCCTTTACATTTGTGCATAATTTCCAAAAACCATTAAAATGTAAAACCATTTCGGAAACTTTTGTGCGCGATGGTATTTTGACAAGAAACGTGACGTGTGACAGCAAATGTCAACTGACGAACCAATAGCGCACCGGCAAGCATGCGGCGCATGACCCTTCCACCCCGCGCCCCACCGCCTACCTCCAAATAGACCCATAAATCACCTTCTGCGCAGCTTGACCGCCAGCGTTCTTCTTACATGACGCGAACTATACTATTTGTATTCGCAAGGCTTATTGACTGAGCGAGCGAAGCAACTGCTTCAATTCTGGCAAAATTTGCGTTTCTGTCAGTACCTACGTCGTACTCTAAAAGTAGTCGTGTTTTACAACAGAAACAGAAGAATTAAGTAATTTGTCAGATATAAGAATTTCAACTGGAATGGTTATTTTCTGTTTTAAAGTTAAATTAATCTAAAATGGGATGATTATCATCAACCTACATCAGTCCACTGCTGGACATAGGCCTCCCCTAATGAGCGCCATAGCGCCCTGTCTTCAGCATGCCGCATCCAGCATCTGCCAGCAGTCTTTTGCAGGTCGTCTTATAAAGGGATATTAACCATGATTTTTTAGAAAACATTTAAAATAAACGTGTTTAAAATGACTTTAACGGTGTATTATTACAAAAAAGTTTGTGCTTGCGATGTCTACTATTCATAGAACTAGGTATAAGTTACTAGTACCTAATAAGTGTGGTAGAATTAGCTTTAAGTTACTAATAATAAATGTGTTTACCTTGCACATGATGTAAGAAAGGATAGCTCCCGAGCTGCCGATGAGCGCGCCGACGATAGTCATGAGAGAGTTGTTGAGCATGAAGCCTTCCGCACACAGCGCCCAGCCGGAGTAGCTGTTCAGTACCGTGATCACTACGGGCATGTCCGCACCTGTGGCCGAAACGACAACCATGTTGAAGTAAATAATAGTTTAATGCATAAATTCGATTACAAATATAGTACATAACATCATCTGACATTATGAAGAGAGCATTCTAATATAATTATTAGAGTCTCACTTTCAATTAAAACACCCCTTGTCGTATGTAATAGTAAAACGCACCTCCAATAGCCTGTGTAAGCGTCAGGCCCTGTAAGAACTATATACCTACCGTCATGTAGTAGTACCCATGTGATTCGAGTCTCCTTTCAATTAAAGCTCCCCGTGTGGTGTGTCTGGTCGATGCGACGACGCGTGACCCGAGAGCTGGTGAGTATCTCTGGCTCAGCGCATCAGCATTGAAATACAGCGTGGTAATGCAGCCAGTGTCTTGGGGACGCTTCCGTCTGGTATTGACATGGATCAGTTGAGCTACCTTTAGACTGTTTGCAACCGTCTGCAGTTAGATTCTTCACTTCTTCAACTTCAATTTTAATAATAAATATAAAGATTTATTTTGTAATAGTATGACGCACCTCCGATAGCCTGCGTGAGCGTCAACCCCTGTATGCCGCTGAGCACGGCGGCGGCGCCCAGCAGGGGGAGTCCGGGCGCCTCGGGGAAGGCCAGCAGGGCTCCGCCGCAGCCCAGCGAGCCGGCCAGTAGCGCCGCGTTGATGGCGTGCCGCCCCGGCAGCAACAGCGGCGCGGAGGATAGCGACCCTTGCAGCTTGCCGTACGCTACCAGTGATCCGCTAATAACAAAACACAATAATGCTTAAAGAAAGCTCAACCAAATCGCTGAAATGTGTTGTCCGTCAAATATTACATGCAGGTTGCATTTCAATTCTAAAATCTGGTTTCTTAAACACAGAGGATTTTTGTGTCACATTCAATCCCGTAAATTGGCATCTTTCTTTCTTCTTTCTAGTAGAGGTGTATCATTAGTACAGCACTAGGAAAACATATGTACTCGAATAAATCACTACATAGTATAAAATAAAGTCGCTTTCTCTGTCCCTATGTCATTGTCCCTTTGAACGCTTAAATCTTTAAAACTACGCAACGGATTTTGATGCGGTTTTTTTAAATAGATAGAGTGATTCAAGAGGAAGGTTTATATACTTAAAGTACAACCGTGCGAAGCCGGGGCGGGTCGCTAGTAATTTATAAAATCATTAATAAATTAATTAAAGAGGAATAGATGAAGAAGATTTTGCATTAAGTCTAACAGGTACATCATACATAAGGTACCTCATTATTCTATTAAATTGGTAGTCGGTTAAAAAGATAGCATCTCACGTGAAAGTAATTCCTCCGATGTAAGTGCCGAGGAATAGCGACGTCTTCAGCGTAGCGGCGGTGGGGTCGAGCGCCATGGCTGGGAAGTCGTGCATGTATGTAGCCAGGCATGTCAGTACCGCGGCCATGCCTACCAAACTGTGGAAGACAGAAATGAGAATCTTATATTTTGTGATCTGAGCCATTGACCTAACAAACTACCAGAATGGACACATTGGACACTAGTAATTCTGTTTGCCGACGATACCTACGTTGAGGTAAAGATAGCATCGAAACAGTTAAAATACGAAGCGATATTGTAGTTGCTTGTTTAATGCAGTGGTTTGAGGTGATGACAGAAGCTAATGGCATAATTTATAATGCCAAGAGTACTATATTATCCTTCTCAACTAACACAGACAAACTTAAGCTAAATATCATGAACATTATTATTTTCAGTAGAGGTAGGAGGTAATAAACATCCATCCAAACTTTCGCATTTATAATGTGCTTCTAAGCGATAAGGCCTCCCATTGTAATGTTCTTTTTTCTGGTGTACAATAAAGCATTTTTGTATTGTATTGTATGTTACTGTGATACTTATTTGCTTTGTCCGGACAATTGCAAACTTACCTGTGGAAACCAGCCACCAGCTGAGGCAAGTCCGTGATCTCAATCTTCTTCGCTATAGTCCCTCCAATGAGTCCACCCATCGCGGCGACTCCTATCATTTGCGCCAATACCTCAGCACTTGGAGTCAACGACCCGAGCGTCGCTGCTATACCCCCCGCCACACCAATCTAAACAATTTACACTTTATTTACTAACATTTAAGATGTATATTAGTTTAGTGTAGAAGTCCCTTTGCAACCTCATATTACTAAAGTATCATCAAGATTGTAGTGACGAGCTGAACCCAAGTTGCCTCGTTAGATAGAGTTGTGCCAATATGGACTGAACACCGCTGTATGCTTTACCAACTGGTGTTAATTTGTCAGCCAATATTGAACTGAACTGGACAAAATTACTACATCATTTTGCTAGCAAAAAAAATGAACTAAAATCTAAAAAAATATTAAGGAATTACTGTAAATATTAAAGGAAAGTTGTAGTAGTTTTGTCGATGTTCAATGATGTCTCAATGCCTTTACAATGGTCAGAAGATCGATACTAGTGCCATCAAGATTCCAATGAGCGGGTCTTGGGCCGAGTCTGTAGCTACGTTCACTTCGTATTTACTTTATGCACGCCTTTCTAATCATCGGTTGCAGAACTTGGGAGTAGGGGGAGTAATTAGTATAAGGAGTAATGTAGTAGAGGGAGTATGTAGTAGAGGGAGTAAGTAGTAGAGGGAGTAAGTAGTAGAGGGAGTAAGTAGTAGAGGGAGTAAGTAGTAGAGGGAGTATGAAGTAGGGGGACTAGGAAGTATTATGAGTAAGAAGTAGTAAGTATCTTATTTTGCAACCAGCAGGTACGGTATTTTTTTTTTATTTCTGTTTTATAAAATAAAATAGGCCCCTTCTACTAGGTCATTTTTATGACTATTGTATTTATAGTGTTACACATTGGTAGTGATTCAGTTGGCATCAAAACCTAACCTAATGATGCTGCCGTCTCTTTTTTTAACTGTTTTCAAAAAAGGAAGAGATTCCCAATTCGACTGCTTTTTAAGTGTGTAAACTTTTTTCTAGGTGAATTATTATTGTTGTTTTTTTAATTTGAAAGCTGGTAATTCTCGTTTGGTCAAATATAAAATCAAACATAATAGAATCCCTATATATTAGAACACGACAAATTATTCCATTGTTAGAAAGGGACAGCTACATTTTGAGGCTTGTGGCTTAGTTAGGTATAAACTCCATACAATAATATAATACACTGGCACGGGAAATGATTTAGGCCGGCTATTTCAAAAACGCACCTTACTACTGTGAAAATAAGATACTTTTTCAACGGACGTCTTAATTGGAGTAACATTTCTTACCATGCCCAGATAGTTTCCTTTGCGTGCTGTGGTCTGTGACGAGAGTCCCGCTAAAGCTCCGACGCAGCAAAGAGAGGAAGCCAGATACGCGATCTGGTGGACTTCTGGGTAACCCTGAAAAGGAAAATGGTCTATAATGTGTGGGTATAAGGCACTTACTGAGTAAGCAGAAACAGAAGAGCGAGAGTCATAAGAATAACATTTAATTTTAAGAGCGAACAGATAGGTTTCCTGTAGGTAGTGAAAGTAGGAATGGGGCAAAATGAACCATGTTCTGTCAACATCAAGGGCTAAACAATACAAGCGAACTTTATAACCAATCGAAAGCTGACACGATCACAATGTTCTACCACATAATTTGTACAGATTTTCTTTAAACATAGCAGAACATAGCTTAAAACGCTATGGTTCACCTTCCGAAAACAAATGTAATCGTTTCAACCGTTCGTTTCGCCCCATAAAAACCTTCAACATCCATCAAATTAATAACACCACTCTTTTTTTGTCGGTATTTTAAAACAAGTGAAAGTGGAGAATATGATAAGGGACAATAGACATTATTGTGTTGGAATAAGGTACTTACTGCAGCAGCAGATGCAAAGTATCCTCCTATTAACGCAGCAGCGGGGATGGCGTATAGATAACCATATTCAGGCGGGTCTCCGGGTCTAAGAAACAAAAGCTTCATCACTACATAGAATAAAACAAAGTCGCTTTTTCTGTCCCTTTATCCCTTTGACTGCTTAAATCTTTAAAACTACGCAACGGATTTTGATGCGGTTTTTTTTAATAGATGGAGTGATTAAAGAGAAAGGTTTATACGTATAATAAAACCGTGCGAAGCCGGGGCGGGTCGCTAGTTACTTTATATAATTACTAGCTGCGCTTTGCGGCTTCATCCACGTGAAAATGCATGAAAAGCCTATGTTTTATTAGAGGACTAGAACTACGTCTATTTAAAATTTCAGCCCGATCCATTCAGAAGTTTTGACAAACATTCATCCATCCATACTTTCGCATTTATATTATTAATGTGATGGGATATTAAAATTATATTTATTAAGAAAATGGAGTCTAAGATAACTCCAAGCTAAGACTCAAAGACTTTACCACTTTAACAGCACTAATAATATTGCCATCCCTTTCCAATCAATCAAAATGAAAATAATGTTTTAGTTTTAACATTCATGTCACACTGACAGATTTAGGGCTGTTTAAAAGTTTGGTTTAGTTTTTGTGCAATTTGAATTACCAATGTATGAGTTAAGATCACTTTAGAACTTCTAAAGGTTTCTTGTCCTTTAAAGTCTTACCTCTTGAACATATCAAGCATCCGCTGCGTTACAAGGAATCCTCCGAACACGTTGACAAAAGAGATGAGTGCTGCTGTGCTCGCCAGCCACTGCAAAGAAAATAACATCTTTATATGAAACGAAATAATAAATTAAAGTTATTCCGCATTCGTCCCACTGGATTTGGCCCACGTAGTAGTCCGAATACGGACATTAAAATTATGTATAGATTTAATTCCTCATTCGTCCTTCTTTAAGCTGAATGGAAGGCTTTAGTTTAGTAGATAGTTACCTGGACAGGCGTCTCCGGCACATATCCGCCTCCCATCAGAAGCAGCCCGCCGACGGCCGTGATGCCCGACACGGCGTTAGTGACCGACATGAGAGGCGAGTGCAGAGCGGGCACTACGCCCCAGACTGTGTGGTAGCCGACAACGCCTGGACATCAAGAAACGAAAATTAAAACCAAGTTTTTGTAGGCGACTTGGGATGTTTATTTCAATCAATGTGATTGTACGTGGGAACGCACTCTTAGGGTACATTCAGATGGCAAGCGCTAGGCGCGATATGACAACGCGCTTTTATACCTACTTAAATTTTAGTAAGACCGTACACATGATAACGGGGGTTTTAACAAAGTGCACGTTGAACGCTGCGCTTGTGCTCTACAGGTACAAAACCAATGATCTGAGAGATCATTGGTTTTCTGTCTGTGGTATCCATCCTTACTTTCGCTACATTTAACTTGTATATGTCAACTAAAGTCCCTTAAAATGTCACTTGTTTTCGTTCTCACCTGATAGCGCCAAAGTTGTGGTCATAGTTGTGAACGCTGGGTTGGGGGCAGCTATTCCCATTCCGATTAAAGCTCCCAGGCCTGTTGAAAAAAAGAGAAAGATGATGCATTCAACTGATATAAGGAAAGACAAGGACGGCACCATGCGCCTAAAATGATTGTTAATGAGGAAAAAAATTAACTATTGTTTACCTAATAAAAATCTAACACCGGATGTAACCGGATGACGAAAAAAAAAGTACGAATCGTGTGGGAGTCCGCCAAACGAAGGGGGTAAGTAAGGAGCTGTAGTCTTGAAAAGGGGGGAGGAGAGGTTTTCCTCCCCCCTTTTCAAGACTACAGATCCACGAGCCACCTTTTCTTCTAAGTCGAGGGGTTCTTACCAGTAGAATACAAGAAGGCGTCCTTCACAGTCTCGTTGAAAGGATTAGGCGGCTGCACCTTAGCGACGGCCGCAGTCGGCTTAGCAGCCAACACGTTGGCCATGCTCGGCGGCGGCGGCGCTGGCCAGAGAAGCTCGCCAGCCTTCAAGACTATAGCTCCGCGAGTCACCTCATCTTCTAAGTTGATGTGGAAATGGTCTTGTGTTCCTGGAAGAAATAATCATACAAATTATAAATTATGCTGGTCATACAAATAACCACAATTTCTGTGTAAATAACAATAAAACATGTAGATTATTGTAGGTTGTAAATGACTAGCTACCCGTCACGGATTAGAACGGGTGCAATGTAGATACAAATATGTAAATTACACACAGAGGGTGTACCAAAAAATTAAATATAAAAAGGGCAGCCAGCGATCAACGTCGGCTAATCCATTCTACCATCGATCGACAATCGATCGATCGGTGTGGTAACACCTTAAAACTCGTAAAACTTACCTAAACTCAGCAAGAATCCCGATATATTATTAGCATAGAGCGTCAACGTCGACTAATCCATTCTACCGATTGGTACAGGTGTTAACCCAAAACTTACCTAAACTCAGCAAGAATCCCGATATATTATTAGCGTAGAGCGTAGAAGCGTGCGCCGGCATGCGGCTGGGCAGGTCGGTGAGGCCGATGTGTGTGACGCCATGTACTTTGGTGATGGCTCCTTTGACGGTGGTCTGGACGTTGCCTCCCATCTCCGCGGCCAGGTCGACGATGACGCTGCCTGGAGCCATGTCTCGGACTGCATCCTAGACAACATTCATTTTTCTTTTTTGAAGGAGTTTTGTCAACATTACTATGTCAGTTATTTTTATTTTTGACGACCGTAGTGGCAGCGTAGCACAAGGTGTTTTACCTGTGACGCAGGACGTATTATAGTGGTTTCTTTCCACAACTTACACTGTTAAACAAAAAAAAATTGACATGGAGAGAAAATCTATTAAAGGTTTATTTGATTCAAAATTTTACGTAGTTTTTTAAGGATAACTCAAAAACTGAAACTGAAAACTGTTCTTGAAAAAATATATATAGGATCATAAGAGAATAAAGCGCACCAGCTTTCAAATTTATAAAAAACATCAAAAAGGGTTCAACCAGAAAAAAATAAATAAGAAACACACATTCGTTTTTTCGAAGTGAGTTGAATTTTTAAATTTCTTTGTAAATAGGTATCATGAACACAGGTCAATGATCTCAGGTCATAAGATAAGTTATTGGTGTTATCGTTCTACATAATAATAACCGCCACATGTTGTGAACGAACAAATGTACCAAATTTTACTACGTCTCGATTAGGTCATGTTCTAATTTTAAACTTACGCACGTGAAAAACAACTGAACGTCTGCACTCTGCCTACTAAATTGGCATTTGTTATTGAGTTAAATAGTGAGCAAAATTTTGTCAATGTTGTTATTGGGACAATGATTGAATAACTATATATTACGCGGGGATATGAAAAGTTGTCTTAAGTCTGTCTTTAATTTCTTTGTGTCACGATCAGTATATCCTAATATTATAAACGCGAAAGTTTGTATGGATAGATGTTAACTACTGAACCGATCGGGTGGAAATTTTGAATAGACGTAGTTCTAGCCCTGGAATCACACATAGGCTACTTTTCATCCTATTGCTTCCATGGTTACCTCTCACTCAAGACAAGATAAAAAGTTTTATTCCAATTAAAAAAAATTTGCCCATTATTTTATTCCAGGCCTAAAACTTCCTTTAGCCGGATCCATTCAGTAGTTTTTGAGTGAAAGGGGAACAAACGTCCATCCATAAGTTTGTATGGTCCCGTTTAAAATACATATTAATAAGGATATACTGATCGCGATACTATGAAATCGTAATTTCAGCTCGATCCATGGAGTAATTTTGGCGTGAAGAGGTAACAATATCCATCCATCCGCATTTCCGCCATTTCGCATTCAGAAATCAATAACTTAATTTTTTTAATTTCTTGGCTTTCAAAATAAAAACACAAGTAAAATTTTAAACTGCTTTTTTTCCCGCGGTCATAATATTCTTTATTAACAACGTAAATTACAATCAAGGAATAAAAAAAATTACAACTTGTATATACAATTGAAACCATTGAGCTAAATTATATATAAATTTTAAAATCAAAAAAATATAAGAAATAAAGTGTTAATTGAATTTCTCTTTACTTCAATATTTTGTCCATTTATAATATTCATGTGATATTGATAGTGATATTTATATGCTGGATGCGACAAGCTGAAGACAGGGCGCTATGGCGCTCATTAGGGGAGGCCTATGTCCAGCAGTGGACTAATATAGGCTGATGATGATGATGATGTGATATTGAATTGACTGTGATTACCTCTAAAACCAGCACAGGCGCTGGTTTCCCCGGGATGAGCGCGGTGCTGATCACCACGTCAGAAGTCCTCGCCTCTCTGCCGAGCAGAGCCCTCTCTTCGTTCAGGAACTCTTCGCTCATTTCCTTGGCGTACCCACCGGAACCTGCGCCTTCCTCCTGTACAAATATAAAAAACAGGTACTTATGTTTAACTTAGAAAAATAATATGATAGAATTTAAATGAATAACACTCTATAAACCCGTAGGGGTTTGACCCGATTGTTATATTCTTCGGGTTTATTCATTGGTGTTTAGGTTTATTTTCCAAGCGTTTTCACAAACTTTTTAATTTCAATTGAACAATAAATAGGTAGGTACTATAAGAACACACTGTTAAAATACTTTTTGGTTTCTCCAATAAATAAAATTGTCTAATTTTGATGCAAATGTAGCAAACATTTGCTGGAATTGTTTTCGACGTAAAACTTAATATTTATCTTGCTAATCGAGATAAAATTTGTGTTATAATACTGCGTAGAAAACACCCATAACCCCAGAACTAATATTTACAGATCAAAAAACATTGGCACAAGGCACGCAATAACAAACCTGACCTCGCCTAACAACAGAGGATAACGGTGTTTTCAATACTGGTTAAGCATCTGAGGATTTAGATCTTCTAGCTAGAGTCTAGACAGTCTTTTACTTATAAACAAATTGATCTTGTTTTAAATCCATTTTTGTTTTCCTAAGATAGTTAATCATTCGATAGGTACATTCAAGATGTAGATATCCAATAATTAATAAAAAGAGAGATCGTAATAGAACCGTAAATTAACATTAGAAAAAGTTCAAGGTCCTAACATTGTTATTCAAAACAATAATTCACATAACATGTTTGTCTAACAAAGCGACGCGGGCGTATTATCAGCAAGTCCCGTATGACATTCATAAGGAAAGTAAATATTGAAAGAACGTGAACTAGAGCATCTTTTGGCCTTGGATTTGTTTACAATTTTAATTATGAAGTATTGCAATGCATTACGTAGGTACGTTATCTAGATAAGTAAATATTACTAGGTGTGTTAAAATGTAAAAGTCACCTTTAAAACAATCAGTAAATAGGAAAAATACAAGTAGCTTAGCAAACGTGTGTTTGTCTATTATGTAGTTGTAGGTTTATCTGACGTACTATAGTTGAATTAATTCACTAAACTAGGTTACACTAATTATTTTATCTAGGAAATTAGAAATTACCGCTGGCGTGCTGCCAAGTAGAAATAGCTACACTATCATTAGGTCTTCGTTAGAAGATTCGGGCAAAAACGTAAACGTAAGTTTTCAGTCCCCGTGAGCGCTATTGCAACGCGATGGAAACGTAGGGGAAATAAAAACACAGGGTAAGCGATATATATCCACCCGGTAGGTATATAATAGTTATTATCTTCCTACAGTACCTACCAACAGTTGCATGCGCTATAATCCTAGAATAACATCATTCAGATAGTTATTTCGTTATGATGAAGCATACAACTGTGGCGAAAGAAATCTTACTATTATAATAAATGGGAAAGTCTGTGTGAATGTTTGTTATAAACAATCTTTGTAACTACTGAAGTTATTTAAATGAAATTTGGTATGTAGATAATTTGGACCTAGAATAGGACCTAGGTTATTGAAATTTCAAAATTTTAACCTCTGAGGGGGTTAAATAGGGTGGTAAAGTTTGTATGAAAAATAATTTTACCTTGGTTCGATTCACTCAAAACTCGGTACCTATAAATAAACTATGTAGTGAATAATTAAACACGTGTTTTTTATTTTTACTCAATAACCCCTAGGCATAAATTTCGGAAATTTGTACGAAAAAAAACTCTGGTTCGCGGGCGAAGCCGCAATTAGTATTCTTTAAATATTCCCTGGTATCATACAGTGCAACTACACCGCGCCCGCATAGATATGGCAATGCAAACATGTAAGCAAGTAGTACATCACTGGCGTAAAGTAAGTAACATGAGCTTGATTGTGGTTGGTTATTATGGTCATGAAATGTTATACCTAAACAGGCACATCAGCGGATAAACTGTGAGGTCAATGTAATCCACAGCCTTTAGCTATTTCTGAACCACGCCCATACATTTATGATTCAAGTATGTTTTGGTGCCAGTATAAAGTTTTACAGAGTATGTAAAATTCAGGACGGCAGATGCGCAAACAGTTTGTTTGTTTTAAAGATATATTTATTTGAGGTTATTACAGTTTATTGGAATCTTCGGAAATGATAATCTGATTTTGAAAATTACTTCACTGAAATGTAGCTACATTATTCAAGAGACCACGAGGCTTGGTTATCTCGTCTAGATTCTGGATTGCTCTCTAAAGAATCGATCAATCATCATCATCTTTTCACATAATTATTTACAATCAAAGGTTGCCTGGAAGAGATTGCTTCTAAGCGATAAGGCCCAACATAGTACCTGCTAGTCAGTAAAGTAAGTTTTTTTTGTAATGTTCTTTTGTCTGGTGTACAAATAAAAAAAAGTAAAGCATAATAATATGCACTGACCTTCATCTCCATAGTGATGAACTGCGCCCCTAGACTCTCGACCTGTTCGCGCACGGCGGGGCGCGTGTCGAAGGCGCGCACGGCGGCGCCCATGCAGCGGGCCTGCGCGGCCGCCGCCAGCCCCGCCACGCCGCCGCCTATCACCAGCACGCGGCAAGGGGGCACGCGCCCCGCTGCCGTCATCTGACCTAAGACAAGAGATCACTTAAAGTCTCCACACACTGAAACCGAAGGCGGAGCGGAGGCGAAGGCGTGCGAGTTGTATTCTATGGAATCCTATGAAAGCCTACACACACACACACCGCAGGCCGTGGCGACGCGGTGCCATAGGAAAAACCGCCACGCCTTTGCCACCGCTCCGCCTCCGGCTTCAGTGTTGTGTTTCGAACTTTAACGCACCACCACAAACAGTCGTGACGGACGTAGGTACCAAGCTCGTGGCCTTCACTGAAAACCAGCGCTGGGTGGACACACAAGTGTTCGTCCAGCACAATGCTGAGGGAAGGCCATGTTTGCCCCGAACTCTGCTGCGCATAAAATATGCTTACTTTGGTTAAATTAGTATTAAGTCATTATAGTGTGCGGTAGTTTTTAGAGTAAGTAAAAGTATTTCATTTCATTTCACATGCTATAGTTGCGCATTCACTGACCAACTTCTGCGGTGTTCAATGCAAGGGCGCGCTGTGCAGTATACTGTTTTACTCTACTTCAGCACGTGTGGCGCTGTGTGTGTGCCATGGACACTCTATCCCCCTTCTTCATAATAGTATGTTTATCACTCTGCCTTCTATTCACATAAGGCAGAGTAAGAAATAACACTGATTAGTTACCGTTTTAGGTAACAGACCTTTACCTTTGGGGGGGGGAGGGGAGGGGGGGTTATTTATTTGGTATAAGACATAGCTGTTATTTCCGGAGGAATACATGAGGTTTTCCAAAACGTTGTCGTTGTAGTAGAGTTGCCACAAAAAACAGAGTTTCTCTGATCGTCTTCCATTTCTTCCAATATAATAATATGGAAGACTTTCATGAAAATGTGATGGGATCAATCAAATCAGAATAAAACCTTTCACTGAAAAAGGTCTGAATAAAGACATTCCGCATGTAAAGATACGAGTCTGAAGATTCGGTGTGTTCTTAATAGCCTAGAAAGCGTATCCTAGGTACCTATTTCTCTTCTAATCATATCTGTTCCTATAACCGTAGTTTAAACCTAGATCGACCTGTGAGTTCAGAAAGTAATCTACACGAGTTCAATGATACTGTTGATTACTCGCGTCATCTGAGAGGAATTGTGGGGAAAATATTCATTCATTTACACATAATGAACCTTTAGACGGACACATTATAATTTAATTATTATTACTACGTGTGAATGGTACGAGATAGGAATTGTCCTTGTTCACTGACATTGACATTCATTTCAAATATGTACGAGGTTTATGGCATTAGCGCTTGTTTTGGACGCTTTTTGGTTTGATCTTTGGTGAATCGTAAAAGATGTAATAGGTATATGTAGGAATATGTATAGGATATTACTACTACTTAATTATTAGGCAGGTAATAAAATCGGGTCCTGTTTTATCAAATTTATAAGACTGGGGTTTACTGCAAAAAACCCCTTGAATAAACAAAGTCTGAAAACACGTCTGAAAAACATCTAGCCGAAAAGTACCTGTCTATAGTCTATTTGAGGACCCGAGCGCGAGCCTTGAGCGTTTTTTTGAAGCTGGTTAAAAATAATATCTAGTTATATCCAATTACCTATGAAGTTTTAGTCTAATTAAGTGGCATAGGAAGTTTACGTAGGGAGCTATCTAACTGGATATTTATGGTTTATATTTCTATCTCTCTCTCGAAAATAAAACACAAATCCGTTTAGTTTATAAACTTACCAGAGAAGAATCTGGGGAAGTTGGCAGCAGCTTCAATGACGGCCCTGTATCCGGCCACGTTGGCCATTGAGCTGAGGGCGTCGAACGCCTGCGCTCGGCTGATGCGAGGAATGCAATCCATAGCTGGAAGACAATGGAATCATTAATCATTTACAATACAATAATGCTTTACACCAGAAAAAAGAACATTACATATGATAATTACAACGGGCGGCCTTATCGCTTATAAGCGATCTCTTACAGGCAACCTTTGGATGGAAAAAAATATCTATCTACCATAGAGTTCAAAAAATATTTTTCTTTATTAACAAAATATAACCAATTAAGTATGTAATTCTTCAAATCGTGCAAAAAAAACTAAAGTTAAGTAATCTAATCCTGCGCAGGTTACGGATAGAGCTACACTCATAGGTATGGAAATTGAACCTGTTATGTAAACTTTCTTTTGTTTATCAAACAACTTGTCTACTAATGATTTTAGTTATGTAAACTTACCAAAAGCATCGACTTTTTTAGCGGCCAGTTTCTTAATCAGCTCTTGGTTTTGAGCTGGATACAAGAACGATATGAGCGCACCCTCATCCCTCACTAAAGACACTTCGCTTTCAGCTACGGGACGGACTTTCAATATTATATCTGAAAACAGGAAAAAAGTTATCAGTGAGCTCAAAATCCCAATAACATATAAAACAATTTTAAACTCTATTCATGAACGACAAAGTTACACTTTAGCAGTTCACGTACTTGATTGGAATGTGTCTTTCAAGCTGGTTACTTTGGCACCGGCTTCTTCATACGCCTTGTTTGGAAAATTTGCTAGAGCACCAGCATTTTCTTCTACGTTTACGCTAAAGCCTTTCTTTACTAATTTGCTAACTACGGCTGGTACGATGGCGACCCTGAGGAAATAAACAATAATTTAGGATCAAACAAATGACAAAACGGTTGCTAACTACATAAGTCTAGCAGTCATCTAGTAATTACCCATATAACAAGGTCTGCTTAGCTTGGGGCTAGATGATGTTCAGTGGTTTATCCATTATTAGATATTTATTTTAACCAGATTAGACAGTTAACTGAACGGATTCGTTTATCCTGCAAGATCTCATTCGCTAATCCTAAGCTAAATTTAGGATCAAACAAAGGACAAACGGTTCCTAACACCTACCTAGGTATACCAGTCATCTAGTACCCATAACACAAGCTCTGCTTAGCTTGGGGCTAGATGATGTTCTGTGGATTGTCCAGTATTATTTATTTTAGCCAGATTCGACTGTTAACTGAGTAGCTTACCTTCGCTCATCCTGCAAGATCTCCTTCGGAACTCCTATGCTTAGATTGGTATAAGGCACTCCTGGGGTTGGCGGCCCAGCAGAGGTGCTCGCCAGGCGGCAGTGCCATTGCCGGCGTAGCGGCTTAGACGCGCGCAGTAAACGCACGCTGCCGCACATTTTGATTATCTACAAACTAAAAACTATAACGATTATCAACGCATCTAATAAAGTCATAATAAAGCCGCCATATTTGATTTAGGGTATAACATAATCCTATCTGACGACACCCACGATAAATCATCGTACATTACATACAAATCCATTTAGCTATATGCAACGAAATACAAAGATACCGCATGTTAAGATTACATTGACCATTTAATTACTTGATTCGTCTTATCGAGACATGACCTTAGTTTGACCACAATACTAGTTCATCTATACCTACCACTACCTACTGCAATGTGTAGTAGAAAACAGCACAGAACAAGCGATATTCGTAATCGTAGTAACTAGGTCAATATGCAGCACCAATTTACAACCATAAATTTTAATTTCCTACCATTGAGATATGTATTTAAATTTATATCGATGTTTCATACCTATTGCGAATTGTTTGCGTCGCAAATAAACAGGCTATACTTATAAACGTAAATAGGCGTAACTTCGCGCACGTATGATGGTAGACGTTTGATCACCTTGTTACAGTAGCTATTAACATCATTACCAGTGATACGATTGAAACAGAAGGAAATAAATACCAAATAACTTATTCTCTTTTCATTACTTACCTACGTAGTCTACCTACCTTTAATCTTAACATCTTACATGACAAGTATGTTCTAAGTATTCTGTTAAGATGCACGCTTTATTGCCTTCAATTGAACAATGAAAAGAGCGAACCTTAAAATGCAACAAGCGAAAGCATCTGCAAAGTGCGGCTTTCACAACAGACATGCATTCGTTATTTTTTGTAACACAAACAACGCTTTGTCTGTTATTTTGTACTTAACGTGGTATTTTCTACAGATTATTTGCCGAAAGTTGTTTAACAAGCGAGACTTTAGTGCTAGTTTGATTAGATACGTGTCGCAAAATAAATACCTACCTACTCTGTTTATCAATGCACGGATTCGGTAAATACCTACCTACCCTACGTGCGTGATTGATACCTATATCTAACATAAATAAAATAACTATTGGTCTTACTGCCTGCTGAAATATAATATTTGTTAAAACTAAAGTTCTAGATAGGTACACTAACTTATGCCAAACTTACTAACCTAGGCACGATTAAACTGTTCCCAAGATACTTCCTTACCTAGGTGCATCAAAATGATAATGGTGATTAATTACACAGGCGGTCTATTTACTCCAAGATGAACCGATTAACACAGATAAAACCATGACACAATGCCACAATTTACAAAAGAAATCACTTTTGCACGCTATCTAATCATTTCACACTAACTGCAGCCAGATGGTATGTTATAATAGCCATTATTCGGGGCATGCATTTATTTATACACACCTACCTCCGCCGCTGCGTTGAGAGACTTCTGTGGTGAAAAAATCCTGTTTTTGTGAAGGATGCGGTCTACGACCGACCGAGCAGTTCAGTTCGGTTTATGTTGGATAACCCGTTGCATTGTCGATGTGTGAGCGACAGTTGCAGTGTTATTTATGAAGTTGTGGGTCGATATTGGCTCGCTTCATCAATGCTTTTTGTGGTTGCTATGTAAGAGATTGCCTCAAAGCTGGTTTAATAAATAATTATACTCACAAATTATCTATATCCCGGCTCTGTGGCCGGCTCTACCGCACTCAGTTAGCACACACACGTAAGTTTGCCGGCGGCCGGCCGGCGACAGTGGGTTATCTCGGCGGAGGCGGGCGCACCGCGGACGGGGCTCCGCAGCGCAGGTCAGAGACACAGTGGAGAATTAACAGAAGTGGAACTCTGTAACATAAAAAGCTCACAACTTAATAATGTCTGTTAAGAAGGACCCAACGTAAGGAGACGAACCGGAGAAAGATACGCTCTTAAAAGACAGCCTTATGGTGGAGGGTCAGTAATGTAATGAATGAGTCAACCCGTCTCCACCCGGTCAAATCAGGGGTAGAAAATACGGACGAAATAATATCACCCGGCCGCACCGCGCGGTCTTCAAAATTGCGTCTCGCTTCAGAGAAATGCTCATAAAAAAATAACTAGGCGCCCTATCTAAGTTCTGTAAACGGTTTTAGCTTCCTAAACAATATATCTTTATGTGTTTATTACTTTTGTAAGCTTATATTTACTAACAATAACAAAAAAACATAATAAATGCGCGACTTTTTCAGAACCATATTTTGGCAACAAAACTAATCTTATTTTCATGGAAATATAATAGAATAGCATGAAGACAATCTATAAATAATATTTCAATGATAAATAAGAGCTGTGCTATGAAAAAATATTAAAAATTTTCGAAATGAAAATTACCACTCACGTTTTCACGCGCTGTAATGATGTGTTTTTACAATTTTATCGATATTTTTTGTTTCGATGCAAGTTTGAAAAATAAACAAAATAATCTATTTGTAATCATATTTTATAACAGTATTTCATTTTATTACTAGTTCTAAGTAAAATTCTTCGGAATTTCATGAAAACGGCGGTAATCTTGTGGCCGACTTTTGGGTTCAAAACAAGAAAAATGCAACGAAATTCACAAATCCTATCATGTAAGTAGCTTTATCGTACCCCAATTATTACAAAATACACTAGTTATTCCATAAAACTATGCATTTACCCTGAAAAATCGATAAAAACACACAACACAAAACACGTCATGAGCCCTGACAATTGCGCGGATTCAAAGTCAGATTTCTATTGTTTTTTCTATTACTGGATTGGCTTTTTGATATTTCAATGCATAGGAAAATAGTTAATCTTTGACACAGACAAAAGTTGTTCAAACAAATATAGACTGTAACATGCTGAAAAAAGGGATTATAATCGCCTGAACGGTCCGGCCCGCCGGCGGGCTCGCGCCTGTCAACGACAAATCTTGTTACATTGTTGCCCGGCCCGCCGGCGGGCTCGCGCCAGTTTAAGAGTTAATTACTTTAAGTATTTTTGTACAATAGAAGCTTTAAAAACGTTTTTGAACTTAAAAATTACTAACCTTGTTACAACAAGGGTAAAAGTTGTTGCCATAGTAATTTACCCCCTTGACTTTGAGATTTTCTAACGTTTTTATGTCTATATTAAAATATCCTTATGTTTACACAGTCGTACGTAGCCGTACGTATTTACAATGACCTTATAATGCTGACCTCTAAATAAAGGGCATTGACTTTCCTTGGAACAGTGAAGCGTAGCATAGAGGAATGATAACTGTGCCTAGTTTTTATATTATACAGATAGCCTACTACATTTTTAGCACTGCGTACCAAACAGAAAACAACACAGAAAGGCTAGTGCTGGGGGAAAACACACGATGAATCGAGTTGGGAGTAAACGTCGATTTCTACTCGATTGACGAAATACGAGTAATTATAGTATTTACCTATTTCATTATTACTACCTAATTAAGTAATTTGTATTTTGTGTAATTTTGTTTACACTTATGAGATATCAGAAGAGAAAACGCCTTGGTATCAGGAGAGGCCGTATAATACTAGTGAACGGGGAAAACTTTTATATGCATGCAAAAAATAACCTAATATACAAGGTTGGGCAAAAGTAGTTAAGTACCTATTTTATTGTTATAAATTTTAATATTTGTTTTTACTTTTAAATTAAGTTTATTTAATGCATTAGATTTAGAATGTGTTCCATCAAATAAATAATTAAAAACTCTATCCATAATAAAGCCTCAGATGTCCCAGAAGCTTGATGATTTTCAAAGAAAATTCGTCCGATGAACAATTATCCAAGTTCTTGTGGAATATAGCATTCCATGGCTTATTGACGTATATTCTGCACTGCGATAACTTATCAAAATATAACACGCAAATGTCAAAACAGACTTCACATTTTGTAGCCATTTGCAAAAGTAGTCTTTGAATAGGTTGATTACTCAGATAATATAGTTTTATAGGCACGTCAGATCTTAACTATATAACCCGATTTCGTTAATTTAAAAAGAGTAAACGTTTATTAGTAAAACAAAAACTGTAGTTATTAATAAACTGTGCATTCTGTTTGGTGAAAGCAGCCTCAAACTCCCCGCTTCCTGAGTTTGGGCGCTGCGAGGTGCCACAGTTTCAAACTTATACGCATTCCAATGTTCCATTGTATTTTAGCTTTAGGTGTAATGTTTCTATCCCTTCTAAATAAACATTTTAATATATATCTGAAATATTTCAAACTTTTGCCACACCTTGTATTATTATATATGGTAGCAAAAATACATTGGAGTTCCATTGTATTTTAGCTTAATAATGTTCCTGTTCGTTCTAAATGAACATTTTAATGTATTTTTGAAACATTTTAAACTTTTGCCCCATCTTGTATTTATTAAGTTAAGGCCAAGAGAGCTCGACCTAATTTTGATTATGGACTCTTTGGATAGTCTATGATCAACTGACAGTGATAAAATCAACTCGAGACAATGTCAAGCAATGACATAGCAAAATTAGCAAACATATGTTTACATTTTGACTTTCACTTTTTAAAAGAATAAATTATAAAATCTTTTAATAATAATAATTGGCATTAGTATAGGTACCGATTAAAAATTGAATATCTTATCGCAGAACTACAACCGAGTTCAGACATCGCAGAAAAATCGATAGCATTATGGTCTACGCACATCACTAGCTGTCAAACACGCTAGTTTTATCTCCGTCGCACGGTACGACGCCCCCTCTCGCTCCATCCAGTGCCAGCCAGCTGATCCTGCCGACATCCTGCCTGTACACTTGAGCGTGAATGCTCGATTGTTTTGTTGTGTGCAGAATAAATTATTACTTAGAACGCCACGTTTACTCGCAGAATGTCCGGAAACAACGCGAGACAGTTGTTGAAAAGTGTGACTGAAATCGGCTTCGGAAAAAGAAATTGTGAGTACAACTTTTCTGATTTAATGGTTAGGTAACTTTCTTATCATTTTTATAGCGTCGATGATGCTAACAACATAGGTAACACCCGTAACAAAGTTGTTAGCAATTGAATTCAATTAAAATGAATGAAATTTAATGACAAACGGCTTAAAGTAATTGCGTTGTTCAAAGTCCATGTTCTAAACCATATTTAGAGTTGCATTGCAATTTTAGTGCCGATTTTTTGTTATCAAAGAAAATTAGATGCAAAGAAACAAATTAAAAATACCTACCTTGTAGTTATATTTACAATTATGGAACAATTGAGCTCACTGCAGTTAGTTCCAAATAGTCTAGAGGTGGGTAGCTCAACTGATTTATCTTATCACACTATTATTAGGTAGGTATAGTAGGTATAATGCTAAAGTTTGGATGGATGGATCTACGTCTTCACGACAAAACTACGGAACTGTTAGGGATGAAATTTTAAATTACGTTCTTATTTAGCTAGTTAGGCCTGGAATAAAACATAGACTACCTACTTTTAACAATGTTCCTGCGGGTGAAGCCACGAGGCGCAGCTTGTATAATATAAGTACATATGTACCTATATCCTTATTATGTAGCTTATGTAAATTTTAAACTAGAGGGTAGTTTAAAAACACCTTTTGGGAACAAAATTACGAAAAGTTAACTGTTGTCCTTTGCATTTAGGTATGTCAATTATTTATTGATTAAAAGGGACTGGACTAGGTATGATAAGGTAGATAACTATTTAATATCTCTTAGTTACGATCTTATAAAGCGAGGAAATCCGTTTGTCAAGTCAAGAATAAGGGCCTTGTGCTAAAATACGACTTAATTGATTGCAACCCAATTAACTAAGCCAGAGTGCCTTGGCGAGTTTAATAATTCCTTGTCTTACGGCCACTTTTTTATAGATGGGTCTGCTAAAAGAGTGGTGGCTGCAAATCCAATCGTGGAGATGGATGGAGATGAAATGACCCGAATCATCTGGGCGAAGATCAAGGAAAAGCTCATTTTCCCATATGTTAAGGTAAAATTAGTTCAAGGTCAAAAAACATCGTTTATCACATTATCACTAAACAAACTAGTGTTATAATTAGATATATACTAAACGATAGGTATTATGCAGTAATTAAAGTCAATGTGAATCTATCACGTACCGAGATAGTAGTTTTAATGGTTTTAGTAATAGGCTATCAAAACATTTATACAAGTGCCTACAGCTTGTTTATCGTTAATATCTCAAATGGGTCAATTTATTTATTACACTTTCGATTTCGTATGGTTTTGATTGCTAGCGAACACGTAGGTATACATTTATGTTGAGCTGCTTGATTCATTGCCTTTTATTGGTTTCTTCCCACTTGGGTTTCGTCTCATTTAATTCAGCAACGAAAGTCATTGAACTTACGTAAATTCTGGGTTTCACGACAGAGATAGCCTTGCCACAAAATGGCTATTATGTATTCGTCTGCATATAAACAAAAAAGTAGCTTGTAGGTATTACAATTACATATCACTTAAAAACCAAACATTAAAAACGCACGTAAGTTCATTGATAGTAAATAACTGACCTTTTCTACCAGCTGGACTGCCTTTACTACGACTTGGGCCTGCCCCACCGAGATGCCACCGATGACCAGGTGACCATCGACGCCTCCCAAGCTATGCTAAAACACAATGTTGGTATTAAGTGCGCAACTATCACTCCTGATGAACAGAGGGTTGAAGGTAACACACAAACAACATTTGAATTTCATAACTTCCGTTAACTCACCCACCATGTCAGAATATTTTGAAAAGCCTAGCCTTAGGTTCGTTTATCAGGTCACGGGTAATTCAATCTACCACAACTATTATAATAGCCATATTATAGTTATTTGTAAGATTTTACATTCAAGCTAGCTCCGTGGTCGCGAGCTAATCATAAAATGTATTCTTCTAGAGTTCAAACTAAAAAAAATGTGGCTAAGCCCCAATGGAACTATCCGTAATATCCTCGGGGGAACCGTGTTCCGGGAACCGATCCTTTGCAAGAGCATTCCGCGCTTGGTCCCGGGGTGGACGCAGCCGATTGTGATCGGGCGGCACGCTCACGGAGATCAATACAAGGCACAGGATATGGTGATTTCTAAACCAGGAAAGGTAAGCCGAATCATATCGTTTGTGAGTGAACAGTGGGAATAAAAGCAGACCCCAATTATAACCTTGCACTATACCTACTGCACGTAATAAGATAGGGTATGACCACGGTATAGGTAATTAATAAAGTTGTTTGAACTTTCGATAACAACTTTGTGAAATACTATACGACCTTTAAGAATTAAAATAAAAATATAAGCCAAAGAAAGATAAAACTGGATAAAAGAAACACAATTAAGCTTATCAAAGGCCATTGACGTGACGAAGATAAAAGTGCTTTGTTACATAAATAATAGAACAAGTATTTTATAGGTAGGTACTAAGCGGCTTGTTTTTACCCAAACAGGTGGAACTTGTTTATACGGCGAACGATGGAACGGTGGAGAACCGCCTATTGTTCGATTTCAAGACCCCCGGAATTGCTATGGGCATGTACAATGTCGATGACTCCATCCGTGCATTCGCACATTCCAGTTTCCAGGTAACAATTTACCAGACAATGAAACATCGATTTTATTGATAGTCCTGCCAGAACAACATAAATAACCAGTGATCTTATTCAGGTTGCACTGCAAAAGAAATGGCCCTTATATTTGTCGACAAAGAACACAATTCTCAAAAGATACGATGGCCGTTTCAAGGACATCTTCGAAGAAATATATCAGAGGTCAGTATACCGAAAAACCGGTAAGGTAAGCTCAACAATGCGTTTTGGACCGAGAGATGTTTGAATAACCAATTGGAGCGCCCATTAGGTACATTTAATAGCTCACTCGCTTCATACCCTCAATGACATCTGAAGGAGACTGCACTGCAGCTGTATTGTGATACATAAAAATCATATACCTCAGCCTATGTCTGTGCCTATGTGTGGGTTATGGTATATGTGTGGCATGCAAGTGCAACCTTATCCATCGAACTCATTATACACAATCATTTGTGATGATAGGAGTCTGTTTCTATGAAAGCACTAGCTGGGCATCGTCTATTAAGGATTGTAAACCCTGTAAACCGATCCAGGAAAATCACCACGCTTCAAAACACTATTATAAAATGTACCTGAAGTCAAAATAGCGCCGCGCATTATTTTATCGTATTAATACGTTATACAAAGGATTTATTAAAATATCAAACGTTTAATTTGTTTTGTCTATCGTAAGCTTTTTTAATGTCTCTCTATTCATTATACATATTTCACTATTTAGTCTATTTTAGGCAGAGATACGAAGTTAGTGGGCACCAAACTGTCTTTTTTTTAAATAAAACTTATAAAGAGATATTTATAGGAGTTTGTTATTTTGAAAATTCCATTGTAAGATAGAGATAGATTATGTAGATAAGGCACTGCTGGTAGGAATGACTAGGAGTAGCCCCTTACGAGTTTTTGTTTCGTTTTAGCGACTACAAGGCAAAGTTCGAAGCGAACAAGATCTGGTATGAGCACAGATTGATTGATGACATGGTCGCGCAAGTAATGAAGAGCTCCGGAGGATTTGTGTGGGCCTGCAAGAATTACGATGGAGATGTGCAGTCCGATGTCGTTGCTCAGGTAAATTACAGACAAGTAGTGCACATGCACACCAATCGACATCCACTTTCCATTGCTTAATTATTATTCGACCTCTTTTTAACCGACTTAAAAAAGGAAGAGATTCTATGTTCGGCTTTAGTGAAGTCAGTTTTTAGTTTTTCAAAACAATCACATTATTTAATAATGAAAAACCAATTAAATATTGCTAAGTATTCAGTCTAAAAATTGAGAAATTTTCCCTCTCTAAGTTTCCCTCAAAAATTTTGGTGTTTCTAATCGACCGACCTTTTTACTGTACCAGGGTTACGGCTCGTTGGGCATGATGTCGTCAGTCCTGGTGTGCCCGGACGGTCGCACGGTGGAGTCTGAGGCCGCGCACGGGACCGTCACGCGCCACTACCGCGTGCACCAGCAAGGCAAGCCCACATCCACCAACCCCGTGGCTTCCATCTTCGCCTGGACGAGAGGGCTCGCGCATCGTGCTAAGCTGGACAACACGCCTGAGTTGGATCGCTTTGCTACTGCTCTTGAAGAGGTAAAGAAGCCTTTAATTTAGATTAATTTGATAGTTGTTGTTGGCTTGAATATTTCCATGGTAAGAAAGCAAGATAAGATACGAACGGCGTGACGACGCAACAATCGCGTATTTCTGTCTAAATCTGTTTATCGTTTAATTTTAAGAATCATTAAGGTATATAAAATGAATGCTAGACAATTCACACATCATCTAGCCACAAGCTAAGCAGAACTTGAACAATGGGTACAAGATAACTGAAATACCTACCTACTTAATACATTATAGATTTTTTTTTATTTTATAGATAAGTACATATGTAAATATTTTTAATCATATTAAATTATATAATATAGGAAACACCCAGATTACCCTAAAGAAATATCTGCAAAATCTGCTAAAAAATTCCCAAAATCTAATAATCAATGGTAGATAATGTGTTATTGTAAACTCATTGTTTTGTTATAAACCACACATTGATTTTATTGTAGGCCTGCACTGAATGCATCGACAGCGGCAAAATGACTAAGGATCTGGTGATCTGTATCCATGGTCTGAAGAATACTAAAGAGGGAATGTACTTAAACACCGAGGACTTCCTTGAGGCGATCGCTGAACAACTTGAACGCAAACTAACCAAGTAGATTATAAGTAAAATCATAGCTTCATGCAAACAACTTAGGAATCTGCAGTGTGATTTAGTTCAATTTTAACTCAATTACAATAATTACATAAACAAAATTCACAGTCAAGTTAACCTGATTTGTTCATGAATATCAATAATTTTTACGTACTTCTGTGATACCGTTTTTCCATACTATGTAAAAGTTTGTGTGTGATTAATTCATTGTGTGGTCAAACACATTTTTGGTATATTTATCAACTTTGTCAATTTACATTTTGATTAGTTAATTGTGGCTTGCATTTGGCATGATAAGATTGTAAATGTTTCAACTCCCACTGTTTTTAAAGAAACGGAGGTTGCATATTTTGAGACTGTTAAGATTTTAAGACTGAACAATCTTATTTGAAAGTTGAAAAGATGGAAATTAACTTATTCAATTTTAAATTCCCAGTGTTTGGAGTCAAGTGTCTTTGATAAAACTTAACTTAAGATTTTAAGAAATTACTTTTATAATACTTAATAAACTATTTTTGCTATGTATCAACTGGTTTGAATTAATTTATAAGGTTTCACTAGTTTTTTTAGATTTAATAATAAAACAGAAGTACTTAGGGCTCCCACACAAAACTGCGATTTGGTGCGATGCGATGCGATTTGATGCGATTTGATGCGATGTCACACGAACTTGATTTGCGAATTTCTGCGATGCGAATTTGTGCGGCGAACCGTTTTGTAGGGTAACCATATCTTCAAGTTTAGTCCGCCGTATTGGACGTGTTTTTAGGAAGCGTAAGATGGATCCCAAAAAGATAATTGAACCGATTTAAGCAAAAATGATCCAACCCACACAAACCTCATTTCGAGATAATCGATATTTAAGTTTGTGGCGGTATTTCTCTAGCTTTGTAATACAAAATGTTGTTATTTTAATTTTATTTAATGCTATGTAAACTCAACTTTTTTGCTATAAATAATATAAAGAATAAATTGTAATAGTTTAGTAGATAATTGGGAAAACTTGCGCCTGGATCATTATTACAAAATTAATTTTGTATGGAAAGAGCTATGTAGGGTGCAAAAATTAAAATGCAAAAATGATTCAAAGTGTGTTAAAAATTAGTAATCATTTTTGTGTTTTAAAAGACAAAACAAACAAAATTGGCCCTACTCCTCGTCCAAATCAGAATAAAGTTCATCACATAAACCATCTACATCGTCTATTATTGCAGCTTCCCTTCGGTTTCTTAAATTAATCAATGCAATCATCTGGTATCTAATATTAGATCTGCTGGCCCTGTACTTATTTTATTTTATTTATTTATTTTTCGTTAAAGTACGAAACACACAGAAGCCGGAGGCGTGGCGGAGGCAAAGGCGTGCGAGTTGTATTCTATGGAATCCTATGAAAGCCTACACACACACCGCAGGCCGTGGCGAACGCGGTGCCATAGGAAAAACCGGCACGCCTTCGCCTTCGCCACTCCTCCGGCTTCTGTGTGTTTTGAACTTTATATACTTTATTTCGTTTACGTACTTAGATGAAATAGCAATTTTAAATATTAACTTGTCAAATCTTAACTTGTTTTATATCATCATCATCATAATCAACCTATATTAGTCCACTGCTGGACATAGGCCTCCCTTAATGAGCGCCATAGCTCCCTGTCTTCAGCTTGGCATCCAGCATCTGCCAGCAGTCTTTCGCAGATCGTCATCCCACCTGGCTGGAGGGCGTCCTATACTACGTTTGCCAAGTCTCGGTCTCCACTCAAGAACACGTTTACCCCAACGGTTGTCGGTTCTTCGCGAGATATAGCCGGCCCACTGCCACCACTTCAGCTTGCTAATTATTTGAGCTATGTCGATAACTTTGGTTCTCTTTCGGATGTATTCTTTACGAATCCTATCCTTCAGAGAAACTCCGAGCATAGCTCTTTCTATAGCTTTCTGAGCTCTTTGAACTGATGGACCAGCTTTATATTATAGTTTGAATCATTGTAGCAAATTAGAACGGTTATATGTTAGGGTAACAAAAGCAACACAAAAATGATTCAAGTGGCATGAAACACTTATACATTTTAAAAAATGGTCTTCGACATGACAGTTGTGGGTTGGATCATATGGATTTTCCACATTTGTGAACATAGAGGTGTGAGTCTTTGATATGTTAAAATATACCTTATTCTGATTACATTGGTTAAAAAACTCGAAATTGACTAGGTTGTGGGTTGGATCATTTTTGCATAAATCGGTCCAATTGCACTGCTGTTATTGTTAAATAGATATAAAAGAAAAAGAAGATTCTGGATTCATCCATTTAATACGATTATGAACTCTGAAGGGAACTATTTTACTCGAAATTACTATGAGTTGAGAACTGAAGCAGTTTTTTTTTACAACACAAAGAAGGCGGCTCAGGCGCCGCGCTCTTTCGCTAAAGTTGTCTCAGAGCGGACTAAAAGGGGGGTCACCAAGTATGACGTAATATGACAGGAATGCGCGATGCAAATGAGATCTGACGTTACCGTGCGAGCTCGCAGATATTTACGATGCGATGCGAGCTCGCAGTTTTGTGTTTGAGCCCTTATACAAACCACAATTTTATATTCAGAGCTGTTGGATTAAACTTAATTTATCATAATGAGATCCTTATCTTTCTGCACTTCATATTTCACAAGCTTGTAATAATTCTTCAGTAACTTTCTCCAGTAACACTTGACATCTTTGTCGGTAAGGTTCTCCCAAATATGCTCAAAGCCTCTCTCAGCAATCTCTTTAGCTACAGAGTCATGATCTTTGAAATACTCAATAACTTCCTTTATTTCCTCCTTTGTGGCTGTGGAGCTTATGGGCACATAGTGGACCCATGGTTTCAATGAGGGATAGAAGAATTCAAGCCACGCATCTCCGACATGGAAGACTAGAGATTTGCACAGGAACAAATGTTTCAATCGAAAACTAGCAGCCACTCCTCTATAGTTGAATAGGTATTTAAATTGACAGTGGTCTTCAAAAGAGACCTCAGAAGCTGGTGTAGCATAAAGAGTATCCTAGAAAAAATATCAACGTCACAAAAGTTTACCAACTTAGCTTAAAATATGAATAAATTGGTAGAAAATACTTACAGCATCAGATTTCCAAGCTTGATTTTTGGTATACTGAGCATCCACCAATTCTGGGTTAGAGCGAGACAGGTATATAAGAGGATCTCTCTCTTCACTGGTCCTTGAACCTCTGAAGAATGCCTTGCTTTCCTTCTTTTCCCAAGGCCATCTGGAAAAGCAATATTAAAGTTGAAGATAGAAGTAACCAAGTAAATATGTAACTTAAATAGGTATAACTACTTCTCCGCTGCTGCAGATATGCTGATGCGGTGTTTGTCCCAGCGCCCTATGCCTGTAGGGTAGAGAGCTATGGCTGGTCCCCCCTCCCAGAAACTCCAGGCGGGATACATGATGTCATAGTAGTCACGTGTCTGGAAATACAAGTAATTACTCTGAAGATGCAATTAAATATGTACTTGAATTGTTTTCTTATTGTAAAATGTATTATTTAAAATCTATTGTTAGAATAAACATTTTAAGTTAGTAATGTATCACTATTTTAAATAAGAACATAACTTTAACTATATGTTACATTGTTGTTAACATTGAAATAAATGTCATTCAAACTTACTTGCTGGAGCAGGCTAAACAAAAGTGAAGTGAAGTAAAATTAAAGTGATTTCTTCCAGGCAACTAAGATGTAAGGAGAAGATCACAGGATGGCCGTGCTTTTTCTTTTATTTTAAAGTAATTATGTACCAATAAATTACAATATATATAATTATTCTTAATTTGATTATAACATATCACTACATAGTATAAAACAAAGTCACTTTCTCTGTCCCTATGTTCTTATGTCCCTATAACCCTATGTCCCTTTGAATGATTAAATCTTTAAAACTATGCAACGGATTTTGATGCGGTTTTTTTAAATAGATAGCGTGATTCAAGAGGAAGGTTTATACATATAATAAAACCGTGTGAAGCCGGGGCGGGTCGTAGTATTCAGATATTTAACAAAAAGCTAATAAATAAATTTTGTTATGAAAAAAAAAAACGATAAATATTGAAATAATTGTGATAAAAACCTTACTGAATGACAGCACTGGAGCTTTGGGCTGATCCCAGGCTCGATTCAATTGCGGCCAGTCTCTGGTGTTGATGGCTAATTCCATATCCGGCATCTTTGCAGCTAAGGATTTGAGGTAGTATTCTATGCCAGCACATCTTGCTGGGAAGTGACAGTCTTTCTCCCTGTATAGTTTACCTTGAATTATCTGAAAGTATAATCATGATCTTTAGGTTTTGGTATGCAAACACAACTGCTCAACAGATCAACACATGCCTGATATTTTGTTCCTTTGGTCCGAGCAACAGCAAACTGATCCTTTGTAATACCATCTTTGAAGGGTGCCAGGTCCAAATTTATCACTGATTTATGGCAACCACAGTTTTCCCGTTTACAAGGAGAAAATTGATCCAGGGCAGAGGTTATTTGAGTGGACAATTTGTTAGATTCTATGGAAATAAAAAACTGTGTGATAAAGATGATATTAAAAGCTAAGTAAATAGCTAATAAAGGCTTATGACACTTTCTTCTTTCACAATACTTCACTTAAGTAGGTAATATTGATTTTGTTTATACCTTTGTTGTACTTTTCTCGTCCGCCGCCAGTAGAACTTGTACATGATACATCGTCTTTCAGACAGTAATCTTCAGACGCATTAGTGAGAAATAAACCTAAGCAGAAGAAAACTCCTAAATAAAAGTTGATCATATCAATATCGGTTTTCTTGTGGAACTTGGAAGAATTATAAGAAAAAAACACTATTTTACAATACACAGCTCCGGTTGTTTCTGTTTGTTTTGTTCACAAAATAAATAAGGAAAGAAAACTAACGTTTGTTTTGTTAAAGACAGAGTTGCCAACTGCCAACTGTAGATGTTTCCTCTTGCTCTTACATAAGCTGCTAAAATACAGCGTTGCCAACTCAACAACAGTAAATGTCGCTCTCACGCTGGTGAAAAGTCGCTAGATATCGCTAAATGAGTAAAATTGAAAAAGTCGCTAGAACTCGCTAGATTTTTTTATCAATTAATTACTTTCTTGGGTTAAAAAGGCGAATCTACCAACATTCGGTATATTCATCTTTTTAACTTTCATTCACCACCACCAATTAATGAAGGGCAGAATAAAAAACCATACTAAGTACCTACCAAAACCTTAAGTTTTGGCTATAAACTTTCTTCTTTACCGGTACTTAATTCCATTATCGGTAACTCACTAGACACTAATAAAACGCATAAGGTTATTTGTTTGAGACAAATGTTCGATTACGTTATTATTTCGCTAGCAAAGCAACAGACCTTATCAGATTTCTTATAAGGAGTCAATGACGGATGAATAATAACAAAACCAAACATCAGAAAGGGATTCCCCTACTAGCACGATGATTGACGATAGGTACTATTATGCCTTTTAGTCATTCTTGAGTTGGCTTGGCAATAAATTAGGCTAAATAAACAAAACCGGATCTTATTTCAATGTAATAGAGTACATATTAGTAGGTATGTACAGAAAAAAACGATGGATATTCGTTTATTAAGTCAATAAATATTTGAAAAATACCACTATAAAAAAGTCGCTAAGAAAGTCGTTAAATTATTTTTGTCGCTAAAAGCCATGAAAATGTCGCTTTTCATGTGAAAATGTCGCTGAATCTAGTGACAAAGTCGCTTAATTGGCAACGCTGCTAAAATACCTGTTTTCAAACTTAAACATGCATTTTTTAGGCATCTAAAAAAAAGGGTAAGTACAGCTTGGCAAAAAAGTCTTGAAACGGAACTAATTTTTTTGTTTAATGGCAACATTCTTAAAACAATGACATTTGATGTAAAATTGTAAACAAAGATTACGAATTCTCGGATTTTTTACATGGATCGGTCAAGCGGTGGTGATAAAGTGACGAAAAGTGAAAAATATTGAATAAAACAGTTAGAAGTGCTGTCAGGGAGGTTATTTATAAGGTATACAGGCGATGTCTGGCAGAATTTGAGGCCAGAACTATTCTTTCAGATCTCAACAATGTTTTTCAAAGAACCGCTGATATGACAGGTTTGTGAGAGTTTGTTTTGTAATTTTAAGTTGAATCAAAGGTAACTTGATGGTCCTAAAGCAGGATTAAATTAAAGTTCCACGGAACAAGTGAAATATTCAACAATAAACATCGGGCAGTTAGGTTATGTTTACGTTTGTTCTGCGTACTCTGCTATAGCGCGGGCATAGAATTTGATACTTGAGCTAGACTAGCTAATAATATGTAAATATATTTCTACATAATTTCAATGTTGTGTTATTTCTTTGTAATAAAGTTACTATAGCGTTTGTATTTTAGTGGTGCCTAAATAATAAACTGAAAAAGGTAAGATAAAGGTATCATAAAAAGTTTCTTCTTTATAGGAAGCAGCTGAGCGTGCTAAAACGGAACGGTTCCAAGCTATTACGGAGGAGGATTGGAAGAATTCGTGCCAGCACGTAATAAAAATAGAAAAGGAATACTGTGAGAGAGAACTGACAATGTATTAATAACAATGTATTAAATTTTAATTTACTTTATATTTTTTTCTTTATATACTTACATAACGAGAACCTTGCTCAATTAAACAATATTTACTGATACTAGTATACTATGTGTGGATATAAATGTACGTGTAACAGAAATATACACCTAAGTATCAAGACTAGCTTGGTGCGCTATAGGTGTTGCCATAAGGACCTACAGTGGCGCCCCCATTATTTTCTACTCTTTTTTGCCAAGCTATACTATTGACTTTAAGACGTTTTACGCAGTGAAATCAAGTACATAATGCAAGTTTTTAGCTCTAATAAACCTTTATTTAGATATAATGGTTGTAGGTAGGTAGATATCCTACTAATATTATAAACGCGAAAGTTTGTAAGTGTGGATGGATGGATGTTTGTTACTGTTTCATGCAAAAACCTCTGAACCGAGATGGATGAAATTTGAAACAGAATTATAGGTGTCCGTCAAGTTAGCAGCTCCACCATGGAATTTTGAGTTTATAAACATGCCAATTAACTGTGCCATCAATGTTGTATCCGGTGCGGTGCCGCAAAGCATATAAATAGTGCTCCAGTACTTTGGGAGATATTGAGGGATTTCACTGTGGCTGCTAACCTGACGTCAAGCTGGTAGCCCCGCTGATTTTGAAGAAACCATAGCTAGATTTGAATTGTGAACTAAGTGTCACAAATAACTGTTCCCCTAGATATCTAGTTGTGCTGTAAAGCTCAGAAATAGAGACCCCGTGGTTTATAAGATATTAGGCTCTAAACATCTACATACATTTGAGAGTACAGTTGAGTACAAAAGTGTTTAATAAATTACGATTGTAACTAAACGCTAGATGGCGTCTTTGATAGACATCCGCTCCGCCTCCGGCTTCAAGTTTGAAACACACAGAAGCCAGATGCGGAGCGGATCAGATTCAGTGTGTTTCGAACTTCAGTGTGTGTTCAGTGGAGACCTTTAACACTACAGGGGAAAAATCTGATGTAAGAATCTGAAGCAAATGAGTGTCGATTTATTGGTTAATTCTAACTCCCAATTAATGTGTTTAAATTAATTGGGAGTAAAGGAGCGATTGCTGCTGATTTATAATAAATTACTGCCAAAATCTTAAGTTTATTGGCACGTAACTAAATTTAATGTTGCCCAATACACATTGTCTGTTACATTACTTGATGAACAATTTTATTATTTTTGCTGACTACAAGATGAAGCTCAATTTTTCAATTTTTTTTCTGCTTGCAAAATCAATTATTTATCGGCTAATTAATTTGCTGACTGTTCAAATGATACTTTTGGCGTAATTTGTTTGATTTTTGGCAAAAGCGGGTAAATTTGATTATGTTGGCATTAATTTTGGCGACTGACATTGAAATGTATTAAAATTTGGACATTGAAATGTTGCACAAAGTCAACACAGTTGTCGAGGAAAAAAAAGGAAATCTTGTTTGTTGACTGACCGCGGTTGGACGAAATTGATTTTACGAAAATAAACTTTCATTCACATTCTTGCAGTGCCCGTTCGTTTTTTCACGTTTATTAAATTACAGTGAATCCAATAAATCTAAAATAGTGTTACTCTGATTTCACGATGGGAGCCGTGTTAGGCCTTTGTTCAGCTGCGCAGGTGAGCGAAATTTTTGGTTGAGGATGACCCTATTTCTTTGTCATGATTTTCCGTCTACAACCCTCATCCGATCGTAAAGGAATATTTTATAGAATGCAAGTATAAGATGAAAAGCAAATATCCCCTGTCCACTCGTTTATTTTCTGCTATGACTCACACCCTTTATTAAGATATTTTTCTCTTGAGAAGACATCTTGTTGAAAAGGGAATCCCCACAAGTGCCCTCAACTTGTCACAGTTATCGCAGACCATAAATATATAATATATCACCCATAACTACAATGAGACAATCGTAATTGACTTAATTTACAATAGTTATTTTAACTATTTATTCAAAAATGGGTAGGTACAAACAAATGAAAGCCACCAATGTAAGATACACAAATTATACATTAAAATAAATTGCATGCACTTGTAATCCCGCTGTTACTGCCAGCTACTTGTATGTAATTGAATTCTCAAGGAATACATGATTCAGCAATTAACATGATAGTATCTACCTTGATTTGGATTGGAAGTTTTACAAAATTATTTGAAACATCAAGCATTTATCTGATAATCTAGCTGGCTTGCTGCTGCGGCAGTACGGCCTGCTCTCTCTGCTGCTCGGCATGCCCCTCCTGTGCCAACTCCACCTCCTCACGGCTCATGTATGCTGTGATGCTACTGCTGGTGATGGTTACTGCCTGCATAACTCTTGCTCCAGGGTTAGAAGAAGAATTGAAGAAGGTTAGTAGGTAGACATGATACAAAAAGTATCTATTCATGATGATGAATTAGTCTGTAATGTTGCGAAAGAGGTTGTAGAGCTAGAAATAATGATGTCAATGACATATCTACTTTTGTATAGTCTGATGCAGTTCTATAGGTCCCTAGCCTCTTATTTGTTTGCTTTATGCTGATAACTTGAAGGTGATCATAATATCAACATGTGAGTACATGGTACTTTGTATGATTTAAAGATCATTTTCTAAATTAATTTTATCTTATCTGGAGAAGGGTTTGAACACATTCATTGATGAAAACATGTCAATATCTTTAATGTGAAACAATTCTATTAAAAACATAAGACTTTTCAATGCTGTGTTTCAGGTACCATTTTGTCAAAACTCAACTGCGCTTGTGCCGGGCTCTTTAAAAGTGGATTGTAACAATGCTGTGGGATATTTGGCAGTTTACAGGTAAATATTGTATCAGGGCTAAACTCTCTCTCCCAATTTGAACCAGTGGAATAACAACTGAATTTTTTATATTTTCTACATATTACTTTCTATCTGAAATGACAAAACTTTTCTTGTTTCAGGATCTGTTTTGCAGCATGTCTCTTCTTTGTACTTATGGCTTTGCTTACTATTGGGGTGAAGTCTTCAAAGGATCCACGAGCCGGCATACAAAATGGGTAGGTGTTACTTACAGATTTAGAAAGAAAGTAAAAAAATATTTTTTATGCAAACACACATAATAAACCAAACATAGACTATGTTTTGTATGATAAATTCTTTAGTTTGTGTATCACAGTCTCACTATAAACTCCTTGCCCTACCTGAAAACCAGGATAGCATTGGACCTTACCAAATTTGCTGGATCCCTTTTTTTTGTATTAGTTTTATTTTATGCAGTAACTGTTTAATATCTAAAATATTATTTGTTTTAAACAAACAATATTTTACACTCTGTCTTCTTCTATTCACATTAATCAGAGTGAGAAATAACACTGCTTAGCAACTATTTAAGTTAATAGACCATTATGAATAAGAGGGGTTAGCGTTAAGTCTGTAATAAAGTATCTATATGGGTTAACAAAACTTTCTTAAAAGGAAAGGCCTAGGTCAAAACATATTCACGGTGCAAATAAACCTTGTACATATCAAGGATTATTAAATGATAGTGCAAAAGCCATCACAATCATTTTCGATTTTCGGCGGGAATTGAACCCGTGACCCTCCTTGAGTACGGGATGCGCTAACCAACTGCGCTATGAAAACAATTCACCACCTCACGAAAATCTCCCGAAAGTTCCGCCGAAAATTATTGCGATTTTATTAATTTCTTTTACATATTGTTCCAGTTTCTGGGGCATCAAGTACCTACTGGTGATTGGTGGGATCATTGGAGCATTCTTCATTCCGGAAGGCACATTTGCATCCACTTGGATGGTCTTTGGCATGATCGGAGGCTTCGGCTTCATCATCATTCAGCTTATATTGATCATTGATTTTGCCCACACCTGGGCTGAAAATTGGGTTTGTAAGTATCCATAGAAAATCAAAGACTAGCGACCCGCCCCGGCTTCGCACGGCTTTATTATATGTATAAACCTTCCTCTTGAATCACTCTATCTAATAAAAAACCGCATCAAAATCCGTTGCATAGTTTTAAAGATTTAAGCATACAAAGGGACATAGGACATAGGGACACAGTAAGCAACTTTGTTTTATACAATGTAGTGAAGAAACAAGTCTGAGCTAGTGCATTGGTAGAAGTGCAATTTTCTTAAAGATTTGCTTGTCTAATTCAATGAATTATTATAATTATTGAAGTTCGATGACCTCAGTATTCAGGTAAGTCTGCCTGAGATGCAGGAACTTGCTGGTTTGAATTCCATCACAGGACAAATGTTTGTAAAGTAACTACAGATATTTGTTTCAGGTGTTCTGGGTCTTATTATTTTTATTTATTTATGTGCATAATAACAATGCTAGACAATCCACGCAGTATAAAGTAATGTGCTTCTTATGTAGTTCCACATACATTTTATCAACATCTGACCAGTACTTTTTGAGTTTTCATTGAAGACTCATGAATAAATTTGAACTGGATTTTTGTGTTTAAAAAAGCGTAAAATAATGCTGTCAATAATTTCAAGCTTGTAAGATTTATTAGACTAAACAGACTGTTGATGATGAATATTTATGAGTTTAAGTATTACAAACAAATTGTTAGGGATATTTAAGTAAATTAACAGTAATCTATATGATCCACAGCTAACTACGAGGAGTCGGAGTCCCGCGGTTGGTACGCAGCGCTCCTCCTGGCCATGCTGTCTTGTTTCGCGCTAGCGCTCACCGGGGTCGTTCTACTTTATGTTTACTACACTAAAGTAAGATATTTCTAATAACACCAGGTTAATATTAGCAATGAGAAAATCACAGAATCACAAAATCTTTTAGGTTATATAAAAGATCTCTCTATTTTGCTCTCTACTCATTTTCACAGTTCGATCAAATATAAAAATAAATGAAAATTAATTACCAGATAATTTCAAATTCTAAAAACTCTCAAAACTCCTAATTAGTTTGGTTAATATTTAATTTTACTATTGGTAGTCGTTATTTTTGTATAAAACCATCAAACATTTTTGTTATTCCACAGTCGAGCGGCTGCGACCTCTCCAAGTTCTTCATCTCCATCAACCTGATCCTGGTGGTGATCGCCAGCGCCATCTCCATCCTGCCGTCGGTGCAGGAGCACCAGCCGCGCTCGGGCCTGCTCCAGTCCGCCGTCGTCTCGCTCTACGTCATGTACCTGACCTGGTCCGCGCTCTCCAACGGGGAGTCCGCCTGTAACGGCATCACTGGCGGGACTGAGAAGGTAAGAAAGAAAGAAGAAAGAAAATTATTTATTGGACACACATATGTAACTAAAGAATAACAACTACGACTACTTTACAATATAAACAGATAAAGTACAAGGACACACTACTTAGTACTACGGGAAACATAGACAATAAAAACACACATAGCTAAACAGTGGGTATGTAACTAGGTACTAAGCAGTTCTTCCGTGAGCGGGGTGAGTGTGTAAAAAGAAATGCGAGTGGACGTGCGTCTAAGAGGTCTTGGCTCAGCTTGATGCTCTAACACAAATAGGAAACCTATTAAGAAAGAGCTCTGGTTTTCAGCCAAGACCAGTAGAGTAAGTGACTGTTACACCCAAGCTCAGATAAGGTGAGACAAAAAGTGAAAATGTTGGTAAGATACAAATACTCTTATAATAATTATGCTGGACAATCCACTCAGTACCATTTAGCCCCAAAGTAAGCTACTCAAAGCTTGTGTTATGGGTACTGTGGTGATAACTGATATATTTAAATTATTATATTACACATAGATGCTGGATGCGGCAAGCTTAAGACAGGGCGCTATGGCGCTCATTAGGGGAGGCCTATGTCCAGCAGTGGACTAATATACAGGTAATAGGTTGATGATAATGATGATGGGTTGCGTTCATACAGATTCCTCCGTGCCAAATCTGTATTTAATACTATTTGGTTTAAATTACTATGGACCGTAGAATAAGTTAAATAAGATCTATTCCTATGAGTTTTCCGAAATAAATTATTATTATTATTTGTGTATCGATTATATCAAAAATGTACTTATATAATTATTGACTGTTCGGTGTTGCTTTACCAGGATTATGCGACACAGGCCAAGTATTGGGTATGTAGCAGATTGAATGTATCACCCATTGTATTGAGTGTATAATTTGTCCTATGTTTTTAGCTTGATTTGTACAATTATCCATATTTTTAATCCACCTTCCATAAAATCAACCCTTATGCAGAGGTCCCTCCGTTTTTCAAACTGATTTTTATATTTTTGTGTAGAAACACTTGACACCATTTTTGTAAATTCCTAGTCACTTTTTTAACCTTTGGTTCTAATCAGCTTGACCAACAAACTTTTAGTAAGCACTAAATAACATTAAGGCAAAAACAATGTAAGTTTTTCGTGATCTATAGTCGTCACTAAAAGTACAGACGTTTGATCCTAACGAGTTAAACGAAGAAAGTACTTGCAGTAAGCACTTAGCAAAGACACCACTGGCTGCTGCAACTAAAACATTCCACGATATAGAGCTATGGCTATGGCTTGATAGGATATACTAATAAACATTCGATAGCCATAGCCATTTACAGCTTCTTAAATGGCTATATAACTACTATAGTTAAAATACCTACAATCTAGTAGCGTTGTAGTTACCTATCGTAGGCAGCAGCAGCTAAGAACCAGGGGGAAATGAATACTCTAGCAAGTAGCATTAGGTATGTCTTGGTACCTACCGAGAACTGTTGTGCGATTACGCTAAACCACCCATCCAAAATTGACATATTATGAAAACCCTTTTAATAGCCTTCGTAATTTTAAATTGTATGGAAAGGACGCGCGCGCTTGCCATTAAAATGGCTCAAGAATGTCAATTTGGATGGGCGGTTTTAGCGTAATCGCACAGCTGATATGCAGATGGTATACCTTTATAGGTATACCATCTCATCTAGTCATCATGTAGTCGTGTTGACTAATATATCTTAGATAATTTTATTTTTAGCTGTTGAAATGGTTTTAAGCAACATGAGTTCTCGAAATAATTTTACTGTATACATTTTACGTCGGTACAGGCAGCGTCACGAATAAGTAACCCCCTGAGTAATGCGGCTGTTTTGCACTTTGTATTACTTATGTATTTGTGACGCTGTCTGTACAATGTTGATATTGGCTTTGTTTTGTTCATTGAGTAATCTGTGACCGCAGGTGAATGAACTTTCAGTATCGTGCATTAATTTAAATAACATCCTGTAAATTTAAATAACTTGATGAAAATGATGATGGGTTGCGTTCATACAGATTCCTCCGTGCCAAATCTGTATTTAATACTATTTGGTTTAAATTACTATGGACCGTAGAATAAGTTAAATAAGATCTATTCCTATGAGTTTTCCGAAATAAATTATTATTATTATTTGTGTATCGATTATATCAAAAATGTACTTATATAATTATTGACTGTTCGGTGTTGCTTTACCAGGATTATGCGACACAGGCCAAGTATTGGGTATGTAGCAGATTGAATGTATCACCCATTGTATTGAGTGTATAATTTGTCCTATGTTTTTAGCTTGATTTGTACAATTATCCATATTTTTAATCCACCTTCCATAAAATCAACCCTTATGCAGAGGTCCCTCCGTTTTTCAAACTGATTTTTATATTTTTGTGTAGAAACACTTGACACCATTTTTGTAAATTCCTAGTCACTTTTTTAACCTTTGGTTCTAATCAGCTTGACCAACAAACTTTTAGTAAGCACTAAATAACATTAAGGCAAAAACAATGTAAGTTTTTCGTGATCTATAGTCGTCACTAAAAGTACAGACGTTTGATCCTAACGAGTTAAACGAAGAAAGTACTTGCAGTAAGCACTTAGCAAAGACACCACTGGCTGCTGCAACTAAAACATTCCACGATATAGAGCTATGGCTATGGCTTGATAGGATATACTAATAAACATTCGATAGCCATAGCCATTTACAGCTTCTTAAATGGCTATATAACTACTATAGTTAAAATACCTACAATCTAGTAGCGTTGTAGTTACCTATCGTAGGCAGCAGCAGCTAAGAACCAGGGGGAAATGAATACTCTAGCAAGTAGCATTAGGTATGTCTTGGTACCTACCGAGAACTGTTGTGCGATTACGCTAAACCACCCATCCAAAATTGACATATTATGAAAACCCTTTTAATAGCCTTCGTAATTTTAAATTGTATGGAAAGGACGCGCGCGCTTGCCATTAAAATGGCTCAAGAATGTCAATTTGGATGGGCGGTTTTAGCGTAATCGCACAGCTGATATGCAGATGGTATACCTTTATAGGTATACCATCTCATCTAGTCATCATGTAGTCGTGTTGACTAATATATCTTAGATAATTTTATTTTTAGCTGTTGAAATGGTTTTAAGCAACATGAGTTCTCGAAATAATTTTACTGTATACATTTTACGTCGGTACAGGCAGCGTCACGAATAAGTAACCCCCTGAGTAATGCGGCTGTTTTGCACTTTGTATTACTTATGTATTTGTGACGCTGTCTGTACAATGTTGATATTGGCTTTGTTTTGTTCATTGAGTAATCTGTGACCGCAGGTGAATGAACTTTCAGTATCGTGCATTAATTTAAATAACATCCTGTAAATTTAAATAACTTCATCAAAATTCACCAGAACAAATTGTCAATGATTTGATTATGCGGTTATCTTGTTTTATCATATTTATAAATGTAAAATGTGTTGCGCATACATAAAAAACAGAATTTAACGCTTTTTTCAGTATCCTATGATAAAATGAAAATGGTTTCGATCCTGCTGGTACAAAAAAGTAATTTGGACTAACTTTGTCGATGTCCTTATTATTTGAATTAAATGAAAGGGACAGCAACAATATTAGCTATCGAATTATTTAAGTTTTAGTACGAACAGAAACTACACCAATTCGTCCATCTCTCCCCAGGCTTCCTTCGACAAGTCGTCGATCATCGGGCTGGTCATTTGGGCGTGCAGCGTTTTGTACTCGAGCATCCGAACTGCCTCATCCTCCTCTAAGATCACCATGTCCGAACATATTCTGGCTAAGGAGGGCTCTGGAGGTGAATATCTTTCGTATTGTATGTACTCGCTCTGTGTCTGATGTTATGATTTATTATTTCGTTAATAAGACTCAGCGTAAAGATCACAGCGTGTGAACATTTTAGAAACTGACAAAAGTTTTAAATCTGTGTCTTCTTAGTAAGAAAGAAGGGACACTAATGGACAAAAATTTAATCGACTTAACTTCAGCCTACTTAAAAACAATTCATAAGATAAATCAGTTATCAAGTTATTAAATAAAATCATTTTATTTATTTGCTATAATACAAAATTTATTATACATATGTCAGATCTTATAACTATTCTTGTAATTGTATTCCGACTGCTAGCAGGCATGCAATTATTACGGTTGTCTGAATCTGAGATAACTGGGTAAATGTCGTCTGTTTGAATTATATTCTCAAGCAAGGTTGTTGGGTATTAATATTGAAATGAAGCAGTCTTTACCGAGATTAACGTAAACAGGCCGTTTATTATACAGGTCCAGTTCATTGATAATTATAAAGTGCATAATTTCATTTTTGCTATAAGGTCAATAAGGTGTTATATTACCGCTACCTAAACTAATATTTTTATATTCCCAACAACAAAATTGTACAGAGATAGATCTCTGAACTGTTGAACTATAGGAAAAATATTTTAGAGTAATCTTTTGAAATCTGATGTTTGTCGAAACGTATGATTTATTAAAACAGACAAAAATAAATGAAGTTTTCATGAATAAAATAAAAATTTAAGACGCAAATGATTTACAGTTTACAGACTTCTATTTTAAATATACCTTGGAAAATCTTTCGCCTACATAACATTAGACACAGAAAGAGTAATTCTTAAACCGTATATTACAATTGACGTTCAAATAATGCATGAAAATATAATTAATAAGAAAGCTCTTTTAATTTTATGTTCCACCCATGTTATGAACTAACCCGATATTGCCTTCCCCCGGCGAATCGCGTGGCGTCCACTGCGTAAGGTCCGGGAGATCTCATTGCTAACGAAGGTATGAAAAACACATTGTAGGTTATCATAACTAACATGCTAGCTAGCTTATTAATCAATTCAGACGGTATAACAACTACATAATTTGATAGCTAATCACTGCATACATAGTATAAAACAAAGTCGCTTTCTCTGTCCCTATGTCCCTCCCTACATCCCTCTGAATTGTCTAAGTGAAGCCTAAATAAATAAAATTATTGTTTTCTGACTTGCATTATATTGCACCCCCTTTCTACACAGGACAAACATAAAATATTTTCTATTTCTAAAACATGAAAGTACACACTAATAAACTATGATTAAATGAAAGCAAAAATTATGGCTCTATTTCTATCCCTATATATTCTATCCCTATTTCCCCCCGTTGTTGATATCGATCGAAATCCGTTGTTTTCTTTTTAAGTGCTGTAAAATTATTTTATTTTTTGTACCATCTGAATTGACATCAGGCGCTATTGAAAATACAAAATTTATTCCAACGTCTCATGGTTTGATTCTCCCTTTCACGGGTTCGTGTAGATACGCTTTAACCTAATAATAGCCTAAACATATCTAGACTAGAACTAACTTTTACAAATTAGCTTCCAGTATCAAAGACTAAGCGGTCATAATATCTGCTTGTATCTGTAAAATAACATTAGCGTTGTTGTCCTCAGCTACCATTTGTATTTTACAGCAAAGAAAAAAACAATCTCCGAGAAAGAGTCAAACTCAGGTTCAAAGGCAAATTCTCGAATATTATTACTGTCTATTTTCATAATCTTACATTTGATTTTCTTTCCATATTTAGCTCATTATTTACTTTTATGCCTTTTTACCATCCATAATCACGGGTTTTTGTAAAGACAACTGAAATTAACTATTCATTTTACAATATAACTAATTTTTTGTTTGGTCTTTCCAAAAATCTAGAACGACATGCGTTTCGGCTAGCATATAATAACTTATCAGCTATCACATGTATTTTCTTTGAATGTATTTCTTTGAATTAACAGTATTGTTGGGTTTCTTTAGTTTTATTTTGAAGATTCATCGATAAGTTCTCACTCACTGTTGAGTTTTAAAATATCTCAGTAGTCTGTGACTTCATTTCTAGCCGACTGCATCACCTCTCTTCTCATTAACGGTCTATCATTTCATCTAAACCTCACCATAATGGTTGCCTAAACTCACAATTTTCCAGCAGAGCTAGGGAGCGTAGCAAAATTGGTTTAATACGCCGAAGCCTGAAACGGCACCATGATTTCATTAAAGTAGCTCTTTAGTCTCTTAAGAAGTTCTTACCGAAAACTGTCTAAAATCCTGCCTTTATGTGGTAGTGCCATATTTAGGTTTTTAAATATCTTATGTGTGTAAGGTATCACACACCCAATGTTCATTATAAATACTAAATAATGATAAATAAGAATAAAGAGCAATTTGTAAAAAAAAAGCAATATTGGTTGGTTTAGCTTAGCTCTGATGGAAAAAATACGGGCCTTTTTACATGCATATCTTAATGTGCATGTAATATTAAATATTAAACCAACAACCGACTTCAAACTTCATTAATTATCAAGAATAACTCAAAAAGCACTGGTCAGATCTTGATCAAACTTAAATGGTACCACACGACAAGCACCAGCTTTAAAATAAAAAAGAAACATCAATCGTTATTGTGAGTTTGTTTGTATGTGTGAGTTTTGCGATAACTTTTGTGAGAAAAAAATATCGCAGAATTCCCAAAAAAAGTCGCATTGAGAAACATATTTGAAGTCGGTTGTAAAGGATCAAAATGGGGTGAAACAGTCGGTTTGATTACAACATTAATCCATGCATGCATGGCTCGCACTGAGCGCAGGTTATGGTTCCATAGAGGGTGCTGACGGCGGCGAGACGGGCCGCACTGAGCAAACCAAGGTGTTCGACAACGAGACCGAGGGAACTGCCTACTCCTGGTGCTTCTTCCACTGCGTGTTTGCCCTCGCCACTCTCTACATTATGATGACACTCACCAACTGGTACAAGTGAGTATGACCCTCATTTCTTACTTTCTCAGTTTCTGCGAGGTTCTGTACGCGTTTCTTAGATGAAGTTATCTACGTATATGGAAGGACATATAGATCGCATGACTTATAAAGTATTAAAGGTTCTGGAGCGGGTACCACGACGTAATACGAAATGTGAATGTGATACGCAGGAAAAGCTCCCACTCAATGACCGAAGACACTTAGCGATCGCAAAGAGTCGATAACCAGTCGTCTAGGGAGGCCTATGTTCAACTGTGGACGTATAGGGGCTGATGATGATGAAGTAGCCTATATGTAGGTAACAAACGCGTCCATAGGCTGCGGTAACCGTTTTCCATCAGGCGGGCCGCATACTTGTTTGCCACCTTGGTGGTATAAAAAAAAAAAAAACATCCATCCAAACACTGCTTTGCTCGCAGAGATTTTTATTATTTCTGATCAAAGATCATTGAAATCGATTAGCCGCGTTCTTGAGTTATAAGTTTACATTTACATTTAATATCACAGCTACCGATTTCTCCGTGAAGAAAAAATATTCAAATACTTTCCTCGTGTCAAAAGTAAAGTGGTGTTACTAACCCAACTTTGTTTTATAAATAGATTAGTGCGATAGTGTGATTGGCTTCACCAGATTCAGATTATTCATAATGGAGATGCGATACCCTACATTATTATCTGTAATTAAACTAGCTTATTAAAAAGTTTTTAGAACGGTGTCAATACAGATGTAGCCAAAACTAAACTAACTTGATAGCTCTAAAAATTAAGAAAATCTTTTTATTTTCGTTGTTATTGAAAGCTGCGCCAATTTTTTTTGTAACAGTACTGAAAATATTGCTATCCTTATTACTTCCCTCGCCATGAAAGGGACGGGAAAAAAATATCTGTCAAGTTATTTTAGTTTACTTTTGACATCTGAATGAATACCAATGTCTTCTAAATATTTCTAATCAACAGAATAGTGTGCTTAGTGCAAAGTATTTTTGTTTGTTTGTTTCATATTAATATGAACGCGGCTTTAATATGATTATTTATCTTTCTAGCCCGAGATCGCAACTGTCGACGGAGAACGTAGCCTCCATGTGGGTCAAGATAACGTCTTCCTGGATGTGTATCGGCCTCTACATCTGGACCCTCACTGCCCCAGCTCTGTTCCCCGACCGTGACTTCAACTAAACCTATTTGCTGATACTTACGCTGTAGTTATACCAACATACTTACATAGCACTGACACGACGAGACCTCCGATTCCAGCTGATCTATTTACGCCATTCAGCGAATGAATCGCTCATACTTTGATCTCTGCTCATTGGGTTTTTTGTGCGTGTATTTAGAATGTGGTGAAAACAGTCAGAGAAATTCATTGAATGGCATAAATCAGCAGATATCGCCAGTTGTCCCGGATCCTTGCTGTTTTATTCGTGGCGTGAAGGCGTTTGTGTTAGTCTTTCTAAACTTCGTCACAATTATTATACCATTTAATAAAGGGCTATTTTAAACATAATTAAACTAGCGTGACTCGTATGTTTCATTGCTTTCAGTGAGTATGTAATGGATAGACTATTTGGGATATAGAAGTGTAAAAGTCCTTATCTATTGGGGATATTAGAACACGAAGTACGATATTCTAGTACGTGATTGTGTATTGTTTGTAGGTCTGTGGTGATCATGATGTCTATTCTGAATAAACCAAATTTGTATTGCATAATTATGGTAATTTGTAGGGCTTTAAATAATATGAACTGGAGTCATAGTAGCTCAGATAGTTATTGTGTCAACTTGTATGCTGAATGTAAAATGGTATTAAATTCGTAATTTACTTTACCCAATGCCGATTCGTATGAAAACGTAATTGGATGAAAAACGTGATTTTTCATTAAAACTAGTGGCTATTACTTTGTTAGTTATTAAGTTCAATAACTGTTATTAGCATCTATTTTAATATTTTTTTAAAAGTCTTTAATTCTTCTTTACTATTTCATTCTGAAATCTTCTACCATTTTTTATTGTAAACCTATCTTGAGGATCTCTTTTGCTTGAAATGTATAAAATGTGATTTTGTTGTACCTTACCTACCTAGTTATCTCAATAAATTTCTTTAACTACAAACAAAGTTTTATTATTATTGTATTATTGAACAAGACTAACCGTACTTCTACTAACCTTTCCTCAGGTCAAGGCCGCACTACAAGCGCTTAGGTTATCGTCATGCACGCCATGCTATGCCAGAAAGACTAATAGTGTAGGTGTAGGTGTATTCTTTGGTCTAGCTGGCCTCCAGTGCGGCCAGTCACTAAGCTATGCGCTAATGTAGACGCTAGCAGTGTGACCGTAGCTTTAGGGCCTATCGTAGAACTTAGTTATTCTGTGCTGCAATTTAGAATAACATCTACCACTTTCTCTAATTTAATATTAAATTATCGTCAAGAAACAAATCCGTGACGATAGGTAACTGACAAGGTAACCTAACTAGTTTTTATGGTAGCAGGTTCGTAGCGTTGTCTCCTACGAAATCACGTAGGTGCTCTACGCTGCTACGCGCTACGGAGGAAGTCGTAGCATGTTGTAGCTCATATACAATCTACGCTACGAGTGATCGGTTTTCGGTTTAAAAATAATACAAAATGCGATTCTAATAATTGAAATATATTTTTCAAGACACAAAATTCATACTAAACTTATTGAGGTATAATATTTCAGGCAAATAGAACTACTTCAAGTAGCACATAATAAAATAATAACGTTTCTCTTTTATACTTCAATAGACTGTTTATTATATTTTCTATAGACAGGTGTACTTCAAATACATAATTAACATGTTTAAATTTCGTTCACAATGAAATGCAATAATAATAAATGTTAATAAATAGTACATATTTAATTAGAGAGCTCAAAATACGCGAATTAGGGGCTTTAAGTGATGTTTGTTGCGTTCATTTATAAATTATCTCATTGTAATTATGATGATTGATTTTACTTCATACAATTTCATAATAATGTTAACATTACTTAACAAAAAACGTTTTAATAAAATTGTAATATTAAAAATCAAATATTTGGAACACATCTGGACCTTCCCATTGATACATACTTTACAAAATAACATCATCTAATCTACGTCAATTTATGTAATAAGTATACATACTTAACATTTTCTAACATTAAATATTCATAAAAGTATAAATAAATAAAGTAATAAATAGAATTATTAATATCACAGTAGAATAACTGCCAGCATATTTTTACCATAAACACCTGGTTTCCATTATTGTAGGTATTATTAATTGCTAGATTGTAACTTTGTAAGTCTAATAGCAAGGTTTACTTACAGCGGCTAGCTGATGTGATGAAAACGATATACAAACTTAAGTATGTAAGTAAACAACAAAGTTCAAACGCTGACAGTTTTGGTAAAAACTGCTGTGATATTGACAATAAAAGAAGAATAAAAGTATACAATCAAAATCAACACAATGTTTTGATCATGTTGCAATCCTAAAACTACTGGTAACTATTTAAATCAACAAACACGATATTATCTCTTTCTGGCTTCAACAATTAGCAAGATTGGTTTTACTCTAACATTATTGATGTACTTACCTACCTACGTACTAACCGATTCAAAAGCATTGAGTAGGACTTAACTAACTTAATTGCTATTAATCAAAACAGAACGTTATGTTATATTGCTTAAACGAGAAGTACATATTTCACATCTGATTACAAAATAAGGCAAATTTTCATACAAACTACAATGTAAGTACTGTTTTGGCTAAAAATTGTACAAAAGTGAAGGATATAAGGGATTCTACCTGTGTTAATACTCAATAACAAAATGTTCATGGTTAAGTAAGACTTACTTATTATTTTTAAATCTACTAATTACCGATTATTATATTTCAATTTCGTATTGCAAATACATAATAATATATTACATATGTGGTCATCGGTTGACAGCGATAACTAGATACTTTAAAATAATGCCTATTTTGGTATCTACATTTATTTGTAACGAGGAGACATATTTTCTGAAATAATAATTGCCCACATAAACTAACTTAATTGTAGGTATTGAAAAGATGGATATGACAATTATTTTATCTATTTAAATTAATATAACTATGAGAATCACGTAAGTATAATTATAGCACACAATATTGTAGGGCAGAAAAAATATGTACAGTGCCTACTCATGAATTTAACGCTAGTTAAAACACGGGTACTAAATTATACTTGCTCGTGTTTATACAAAGGTTTGTATTTGTATATATTTTAGTGCTGCCTTCAAATCAGATGTAGTTAGATTTTAGTTATGAGTTGTATGTGGCATTTTATCTTAACTGCATCCAATGGTACCTACACAATTTTAGCGCTTTGTACCAAAAATAATCTGTGGACTTTAAAATTAAGACGCACTCGAAGAAGCTGTTCTAGAGTTATTTTATTATGCATATGACTATTTATCCTATATTTAAGTTTTAACTAAAACGACATATTGGTAGACATTGATAGTTAGGAAGTTTTGTATTGGAAGCTGTCCTGAAAGGCAAAATTTAACTAGGACTTGATCACCCAAATAATGAGTTTTCTACTAACAGATCGAAATGTTCATATTTTTTTACTAGGATGAAAAGTTATTTGAACAGATGTAGTGCATATTAAAGTCCAAAAATAAACTTAAAAGCAAATTAAGAGTGGCAAATCATTTGAAAAATATAAATAAGACATGTCGGCTTAACTAGCTAAAACAATAATACAATGATTTTATATGTAAGTTAGCTGTTGCAACTCGAATAAATGATAATGCGATAGATTGCGCTTTTTGTCTACTGTATTATGCATCAATTAAAATTTTTTGTATCAAATTATGCATTTTGTACTGATATGTGTAATATTTTTAATCGTATTAATGTCTATGTATATTAATGTATGACTTTGGTGTTGTATGGATTTAAATTGAGCAAAATTTTGGCTACATAAATTAACATTTATACCAGTGCTTAGAATGAATAATATTTTAATACTTAACTAAAAATAATGTGTCTTCATAAAAAATCTTTTATTTACCTAAATTAAAATAAAATAAGAAAATCACTACTAAATAAGTATTTTTCTGTAATTATAGATCACATAAAACCTAATAGCTTCGAAAAAAATAATTGAGATCGGTATCGTATTTAATGAATAAGAAACTAGTGTACCTGAAGGGTTGTTATGTCAATTCACTAACCTAAAAATAATCTGTCCTCGAAAAAAATCAAGATTATTTTGAAAATTAATAACGATATCAAAAATAGTAGCCCTAGTGGCGTTTTTGAGAGGTGCTTGCAGGCAACGAGGCAAGGAACCTTACTATATAATGTAGAGCTGCTTAAATTTTTTGGGTTAGAATCTTTGATAAATTATAACACCACGAAATTGTTTAAATCAGTTTAAAAAATTGCAGCATTGAGCGCCATCGAGTCACACGTCTTAAGATTGGAGCACAAACATACAACATCACACAAAACAAACTAAGCATTCAAATATGGGCTTAAATTCTCTACCTTTACGTGCATTTTAACGGCAACAAAATGGCTTCCCATAAGCTTAAATGAGTAAAAATTAAGAGTTAAAGCCTATATTTGAATGCTTATATTATTTATGTTGTGCGATAGCGGTGTTGATCGTGTGAGCGCCAATCTTTAGACTACATCTTATAAATGTATGAGAAGATTTTCAAAAATCAGAGGCGTGAAGCAATTAATATTTTAAAAACACATACCAATGTTTAATTTTTAATGCAACTTTATATGATAATTTATTTGGTACCCAATTAGGGAAACATCCTATAAAATTACATTTCGTATTGTACCTTATGTTATTAAATACTATTATGACTTGAAATAATTTAAAACTAAGCTACATTGTAAGCCGCAGTTACACCTAGATACTTACAATATGGCTGTTGTCAGTAAAGTTAGCTGAGTCTACCAGGATCATTTGGTACGGAACGCGGAGTTTGAACGTTTCAGACAATAGCCGTATAACTACGACAACCTCACGATGTCTCATCACAACCATTATTGCAACGAAATGTGTATTTGGTAATGTTTACAGGTACTTGCATCACGTAAAAATCACAAATACGGTCCAAAGTTTCAGAGTTTCAATAGATGCTACCATTACAACTATTTGAAATGAGATCGGCCAATGTTATATTTTAATAAATATAGAATTTGTACACTTGTGCTAAATAAATATTTCTCTGATAGTGTATGTTATGTATGTACTCTAGGTACTCCTGTAGGTAGGTACCTACCTCACTCTCGGTTATATATTTAAATTACTGACGCCTGGAAGAACTCCGTGTTTCTTTATATTTTTTTCAATTATTTAGGTTAATGATCACAAAATTGGAAATAACTTAAAATACTTACATGTTAGTACCTACCTACCTAAGTATCTAGTAAGCATAATTAGAAGACCTTTTTTAATCTGACCAGACGTTGGGTCATTTCATAACAAAAACTTGATTAACTTTTTTGAGTTATTTAACATGTAAAGACTACTGATTATATTGCAGAGATCTATCTTGCGTTCAATATTCTACAATTGGCACAGATTGAATACAAAACCCTATGTAACTTGCAGAGTACACAATATTAAAAAAAACCTTTGTATTTCAATTCACATCTTATGTAGGTATATTCTTTTTTATTGCTTAAACTTTATAACTCAGATATAAAAATAGAGTACCTAAATCGAACTTCATCGTGTAAGTTCCTTTGATCTTCATATTATTATGCTTCATTGTAATAATAATTGTAGGAAATAATTGTGTGTAAATACTGAATTGTGTCATTATTTCATTTCTTATAAAGCTTCATTTCGTTTGTAAATTGTTAAATTTAAAACTATTTTTGTGTCCTTTTGTTTGGTAGCTAATTTCAATTTCAAAAGGATCTGTGGTCAAAATATTAATTATTGCGTTACTATTACGACAAACAGTTAAAATTATAGTATTTTTCGTTTGTTTCAATACTTATCTATACATTTTAAAAATCATATGTTGCAAGTTTGTATAATAATATATTTTTGTCAATTTAACGATAATTTTAAGTAACAATAAGGTTTAACATTTCCCTTACATTAAAGTATTTACACATCCAAATTGCTCATTTATCAATAGATTATATATTTTGTATGTATGTACGCTGACATAACATACCTATATTAATTTCAAATTTATATAATTTACTATACTTATTTTATAATAAAGATATTAAGTATATTATACAATTCAATCAATAATACTTACGTCTTAAAAATAATATTGCAGGTCGCAATCGCCTTCACATTTTCTTGCCTCATATATAATGCCTCTATCACTTTTCCTTCGTGTCCCGGAAGAGCAAAGTCGATGGAGGCTAAGTTTGGACTCGTTAATAAGCCTTAAGGCTTGTAGGTAACTAACAAGATAGTTTTTACCTACGAATGTCACATTTAGCGTCTATTCCTTCCAGCATTCGAGCATAGCGTATGAAGGAGTAAGTTGTTATTTCCCTTACGCCTGGTTTACACTTTGTCAAGTATCAAGAGCAAGTGAAAAAATGATTTCCGATAATTGTTCACGTAACATTTTGAATTAAGACGCTTGCATCGTTCACACAACTCCACCTTAAGTTTTGCGATTTGAATTCGCGGTGGGTCTAGAAACCGTGCTTACGAGACGCAGGTGTCACTTGTCACTTGCACTTGATACTTAACGTGTAAATCAGGTATCAGTAGCTACGAATAAGCTCTCTGCAGAGCTTGTGCCGTCGACTGTCCCTGGTGTTGCGTTCTATCTCTGCCGGGCCCGTCCTCGAGTACTTGAGTATTATCTCCTTGATCAGTTACTCCACCCTTGTATACGCACAGATATGTTCATAAAAATTTAAATCTAAACACGTTTATAGTCTTTTAGTCGAATCAGATATAGCTTACAATTCTAATTTCATATATTACGTGCTTTTCTTTTAATAACTAGTTATTCAGTCGATACGCAATATTCTTAGTGATTAATATCACCAAAGAATCTCAACTGGACTTTCCATTTTAATAATTCGTAAATCCAGTTGAGTGTTTTATTTATGCATACTCGTTGAAGTTATATGCACCAGTGTGAGATCATTGTTGCCGTTTGCCGATCAAAATATTGCACATTCGAAAATGTGGACGGAATAACTTGACTGATCACTGCGGAACTTTTACGTCATCACTTGATACCTACTCGTGAGTAGGTACACGGGTAAGCCCCGTTGCACTACCCTGTCTCATTGATCGCACGGCCACCTCGGGAGGGTAGCACAAAACGACCCCCCCAGATACGTATAACAAACACAAAGCTGTAGCAAACTGGAACACAGCAATGCAATGATCTCACACCGCGTATGTCAGTCTATCTTAAGCCTATCTCACTTACAAGTAATATTCACAGTCTCCGACTGACATAGTTGCAATACAAGTCGCATGTTGTGTCACAGTAAAGGCGAATCTACTGCGCTACAAAAATACGTGGGCAATGTCTACGTAGTCACACACCACATTCGAAGAGCAAAAATATGTCTCCTTAGAATTTATACCAATATTTGTAAGATTACATAAACTCTAGGTAATACAGAGTTGTGATCAGTGGCGAGTGGCGCTGAGAGCGGGCTAGTCGCCGAAGCGAGTGCAAGCTTTCTTCCACTTGCACTGCGTGCACCAGAGGTCGCGTTGGTCCATGCCGTATACCTTCCGGCACTTCTTGTTGTCGGAGCGCGCGCGCCGGCCCGGGCTAGACGGAGATCCCGTCGTCAACCGCATGTGCTTCTGAGAATAAATAAAGATAATAAATAAAATACTTTATTTTCTTTTCTTAATCTATACTAAAATCTTATTAAACATTGATTACACCCTTTTAAGTATAGAAATACCTGTGGAGCGAAACCCCCTAAGGTTTCGCTCTTGCCTTCTGAGTAATCTCTTAGTATGCTAAGTAGTTAGGGGAATGGGGGGGTATAGGGGAAACACCATGTCTTCATTATTATAATTGATCTTTAAATTATTCTTTTAGTATACGTACTACCAAAACTTGCCTTTGCCTTGCCAACTTGCCAGGCGTATGAATATAATATTAGAAATTAAATTAATATTCATTGTGAGCGAAAATATAAATTAAGAAAGAGAGATTAAAAAAAACATAACATGTCGTACATTATCATGCAAAAATAAATCTATTTCTTACATATTCATAATATTATACTTAAACATTTTACAGTGAGCCAGTTTATCAAATTTAATTTAAATGTATATACTGTGTTATGATGATGTGATTTCATTTAAACCTTCAGGAATTAAAATTAAATTATATTCGCCATAACAATAGAAGATGGTTTACAATTTACGGAAAATTACTGTGCGTTACTTTTATTCCTTGTAGAATGCAGACAAAAATCAATAAACAAAACAACACGAAACGATCAACTTTAATGTGAATGATAAATGAAAGTAGTTTAGTGACTTACCGGTGAGTGTGAGGTGGACCAGGAATGCGATATAGGAATGCTTATTGGCCTCGCTGTTCCATTTTGCATGAGTAGCCCTTGTCTGAAAGAAAACACCCATTTAGTATTCATATTTATATATACATATATTTTTTTATATGATGATAATAATAATGCTGGACAATCCACAAAGCATCATCTAGCCCCAAGCAAAGCAGAGCTTCTGTTATGAATACTAGATATATTTTATTATACATAGGAAGCACTCAGAACCCCTGAATTTTTTTCAGATTGTATAAACATTTGTCTCAAAGCGGGAATCGCAACCTCCTGCGTCGCAAACAGACCTACGCCCACCGTGCCACAGTGGTCTTCGAATGTCGATGATGATGAAAGGATGGCTGATGTGGTACCTGTAGGATCCGACCAGCTGCCGCTGGTACTCCGGGTCCTCGTGCGGCGGCCGGCACATGTCCCGGTGCGACAGGGTGGGCGGCGGCGCGGGAGCCATCACCTCGCGCTATGAGCGAGGTGGAGTACAGTTACCTGTAGGATCCGACCAGCTGCCGCTGGTACTCCGGGTCCTCGTGCGGCGGCCGGCACATGTCCCGGTGCGACAGGGTGGGCGGCGGCGCGGGAGCCATCACCTCGCGCTATGAGCGAGGTGGAGTACAGTTACCTGTAGGATCCGACCAGCTGCCGCTGGTACTCCGGGTCCTCGTGCGGCGGCCGGCACATGTCCCGGTGCGACAGGGTGGGCGGCGGCGCGGGAGCCATCACCTCGCGCTATGAGCGAGGTGGAGTACAGTTACCTGTAGGATCCGACCAGCTGCCGCTGGTACTCCGGGTCCTCGTGCGGCGGCCGGCACATGTCCCGGTGCGACAGGGTGGGCGGCGGCGCGGGAGCCATCACCTCGCGCTATGAGCGAGGTGGAGTACAGTTACCTGTAGGATCCGACCAGCTGCCGCTGGTACTCCGGGTCCTCGTGTGGCGGCCGGCACATGTCCCGGTGCGACAGGGTGGGCGGCGGCGCGGGAGCCATCACCTCGCGCTATGAGCGAGGTGGAGTACAGTTACCTGTAGGATCCGACCAGCTGCCGCTGGTACTCCGGGTCCTCGTGCGGCGGCCGGCACATGTCCCGGTGCGACAGGGTGGGCGGCGGCGCCGGCGCCATCACCTCACGCTCCGTGTAGTAGAACTCCTCCTCGTGGTCGCTGTCGCCCTGCTTCTTCAGTCTGCAACAAGAGACCTCGGTCAAACGATGATAGTAAAGCGGCTTGATAATAGCTAGGGTTAACGCTTTGCGAATTGGAAGACTGAAGGTAAATGTTTTATTGTTGTTTGAAGTTGGTTAACTTTTTAATGCTACATTTTTCTACGTGTGTATACGAATTTTATACTCTTTCTCTAGTTAGATTACCAACAATACAACGCTTAAAGTCGCGAATAGAAGCCAGTAGATTACATTTAAATAATTCATGATATAACAAACAAGTTTTTAGTAATTCCGAACAGTTCTCTAGCAACAAAAACTATAAGTTAGTTAACGCGAAGGTCTTATTCATCGAACTTGATCCCTTCAACCCGGGCCATTGTTGATCAATTGATCATTCAACGCCTATCAACTTTATGCTTCCGTGTCGCCCTAGCGTTATTTAATTTAACATCACGATGTCACTTCCAATTCCTGAGCACAGCAATTGAAATTGTAAACCTCCAAAATCAATTACCATTCATTAAAGTCTTTCAATGAAAACAGGTGTTCTCAATCTGGGTCACATCTTTAAATGAATGTGGGGCAAAGTCCCCTGAACTAAATTTCCTGTTAGAGCGGATATTCATCCATAATTTCTTCTTATGTAAAGCAATATCAGATATCCAACAATATACATTCAGAACGTTTGTTTAGTACAAACGTGAAAAACGTCTGAAAGTTATTGTAGGATGGGGTTTATTCTAAGGGCTTTCGAGAACTATCGAAGCTCCAACAAGGAATGTCATGAGTAAATAACGTCACATCATCATCGATATTAAAAGAACTGGTAGGGCATTTAGTTACGTAAGCGGGCGGAGCGCGGGGCGACCTTGCCTCACGGCGCGGGCGGGAGTTGCTGCAACCTTGTCGCGGCTTCCGGGTCGCAAGGGCCGGCCTTTCAGCGCTAACTACAGCATTCCTGCTGTTATATGTACACAAATAAAACCGGCGCCGGTTCTCGCAATTTCTAGGTTAGGACTATTGATAAAATACATGTGCTAGACGTTATCGGTTACAGTTAAAACATACAGATATAAAAATGTTTAGTGGGAACGGAAGAGGCTTATGCACAATTGAGTCAGCGTCCCATGCTTTAACAAAATGTTTGTGTTCTATCTTAAAACACAAGTGAAAAAACAAACAAATCTAATAGTTATTTACATAGCAAGGTTACTTTTTAAATTATATAAGTGAGTTACAGTGACTAATGGCTTTGTTTGGACAAACAAACAAACCATTAAGTCACATTAATGGTACTCGTACATAAGTATGTAGACCCGTAAGTAATATAACCGGACTCCGAGAAAGCAGAAACGAATCTCATATAAACGAAGCCGCAGGCAAAACCAAGTCCCACATAAATATCAACATTATTTTCATATCTGACACTAACAGCCTGTCCAGATAGGGCGCTTTACGCGCGAGTGCCCTCGCGCGTTTCAATTTATATTGCGTCCAGATGCGGCGTTTTACGCGCGCTCCACTGTTCGCCCGAGTATTTCGACTCGCGCGTAGCACGCGCGAGTCGAGAGTCCAGCGCTTTACGCGCGTAAAGCGCCCTATCTGGACAGGCTGTTAAGTCCATGACTACATAAAGGTCGCTTGGTCTTTATTGCATTTTGTGCGATATTATATCGATTTTTATCAGCCTTTTGCAGTAATTTCCTTATTATTGCTAGGCGGAGACACGAATGTGAAAATTCAAGATATTTAACTTGTTTAAAATCTTCATACACTACTTTATGAGTTATTCACAACATAATGTTCTAGGTACGTAAAGCTGCAAATTTTTTTAATCGACTTATTTTTCCGTATATTGTATTTGATTCTATTACTAATACAGTATGAAGTTATAATAAATCACAAGTTTTTCCTATGATAACTTTCATCAGGCAACAAGGTATCACAAAAGTTAGCGATAACAATAACTTTCTAGTATAAATGCAGGAAATGAGATGTTTGCAGTGCATGCGAGCTATAACCTTGCCAGCTGGCATTGCGCAATTACTGGTGTTGGTAGGTGCACACGTGCACTCACACCAACGTGACAAGGGCACACGTGACCGATGCATCTACCTATCTATGTTCAACTAACTAGTATCTAGGAACATTCCGTGATGTACACGATGCGATTCATCATACATTACGTCATGTTACATCATCACAAAAATCAAAGAATCATCATAAAAATCGTATTTGTTTTTACAAATATTGAGATAAGTACTCATTTTATATACTATCTTTAATTTTCGTAGATTGGTTCGGTTGAACCTATTGGGTAACCAAAAATAATAAGTAGAGAAAAGCCTTTAATTATATTCTATAATTCTAGAAATGTCCGAGTGTAAATTATTTCTACGTTTCTTCTATACTTTTCTTTTTTAGTTATTGTTCTTCAATCATTGAATGAGGAGTGAAAGATAAGTAATTCCACCTTGATACTGAATTGTCTGAACTTACCCTAAGTGTGTGTTTCTTATGTGAGCTTCTATGGATGAGCATGTGTTGGTGTTGAAGCCGCATCCTCTCCAAGTGCATTCGAACACGACACAGTTCATCTGGAACAACGGAAACATGTATTAAAATATATATCATGCAAAAATAGACACGGAAATAACATGCGAATTTTACCTTACCTACTTATTTTAGTCGAACTATTCTGGACGTAAGCTTTGTTTTATAGATTTGAAGGTAAACGAGAAAGTATGTATAAATAAGAAGATAACAAAACAACAGCATCACCGAGGCGAGGCCTCGCGGGCCGCCTCAGTCGATACGGTTGCCAAAGATTCTGCATCGACCTTCCGCTCAATGCCACATCATTCCAAAGTTAAACGCGCACATATGTATGTGTAGTGTGTGTATTCTGTTACCCTGAAGTCGTGCTAAAATTAGCAGACGCCTGTTCAACTTGTCATCATAACAAAATATCTTAATAACCGTAGGAAATGTAAGCAACACTGCAAATCGAGGCATCGATAGCTGTTGCCGCCTGCATCGCAACCTGGAAACGAGGCTGTGCTATAAGTACCTATATCAAGTGCATTTGGAAGTAGGTCAGGTCACGGGGAAACGAGGTAGCGGGTGTCCGCGGGGTGGGGGATAAAGGCCGCGAGCTAGGTCACACCACCACGGCCAAGGGTGGTCTGCGAAGGTTGAGCTCCTTTGTCTTCGTACAACTGTCACTTCTAGGAGAATTTAATTGCCGCATACGTTAAGTACTTCAAAATTTCAAGCATACAGTAAGTTATCATAATTTTTTTAACCCATCTCCATTTAAACACACAATACGAAAGTAGAGCAGTGATTTTGAAGTAGAACAACGATGACGTATTTGATGAATCAAACAGTCTGACACAATGGGGTTCATACTCATGAAATTCCCAGAAAAACCTTATTTGGTACGTTGAAATACTACCGAGATATTAGCAGAAAGCCAATGTTTATGACCTTATGAGCGTTTAGGTTAATAAATGAAATCCGTGGAGGGGGTGTGCCGTCGAACTCCCCTTAGAGTTGGTGTCCTTCGACTCTCGCTGGAACGTGGATCGATACTGCGGCAATGTAGCTGAGTGCTGTTTCGCTCGTGGTCAAATGAAAAACTACAAGACACTAATGAAAAATGGCACGCCACCTTTGTATACAGCACATATTGAAAGTTAATTCCGAAGACCATTTGCGTTTATGATGTGTAGGTATATAGAATTAGTTTGCGGTGTTTTATCGCGAAAACATCGTTAAAATGTACAGGTATTTTAGATTCATAGAGCTTCCTCGAAATCATACTTTTAAATTAGTTTGAGTGGGTAGTTTTATAGAACAGTATACATTGACGATTTGTAAAATATAGGCTACTTACTAGCGACCCGCCCGGGCTTCGCTCGGTTTTATTATACGTATAAACCTTCCTCTTGAATCACTCTATCTATTAAAAAAACCGCATCAAAATCCGTTGCGTAGTTTTAAAGATTTAAGCATACATAGGGAGATAAGGATATAGGACAGAGAAAGCGACTTTGTTTAATACTATGTAGTGATTTTACACCATGGCAGACTTATGCATAAATATAATGTTTTCAATGATGACTCTATCCATCCCCTGTGCTCGGAGTGGGAGGGAGGCAGGCGCGTGTAACGTCACCCCTCCCTCCACTGCACCGCTGACCTACTTTCCGGCTCCAATAAACTTTATCAATCTATGGAACTAGTGCGATGCGGGATATTCGCTAAAATACCACTTCTATTTACAAATTTCAATCTAACATTCCTTTAAAATACAAGAAATTATAGTTAATTGAAAATAGAACTCGATCTAAGTTAAATTTTAAATTTGATATAATTATGATCTTCTAAGACATAAATTCGGGCTGTAACGTAAGCATTACGAGTGTTAATGTTTGTTTACCTATGCCTGCATTTCCATATGCATGTAAACAAATTATAACTGGTTATAAAGTCAGAATAAGTCCGTAAATCGCGGGATCGTCGTAGCAAATAGGCCTCCTCTGGCTTCCCTGTGTGAGTGCAGGGTATAGTGTAGACGGCTTACACGTGCCGGCTTTTCTCTATGTGTGCAATGCAGTCGTGCCACTTGCCAGTGTGCAGCGGTTATTTGTGCATTCGGGAATAGACACAGAATACTTATGCACTCGAGACCGGTGTATATCTGACTTGTTATGAGAGTATGTATTTGATCCCCGATCCCATAGTTGGAGAAAACAACCCTCATAAAAATCTCTAGCAAATTTCTTAGCAGGCGGATGTTATGAATCGAGAAATCGACAAACATGGCTTAAAACATAAGATTAAACATTTGGATTGCCTGTACAATGAACGCGACATGATTTTAACCAATTTCTTAATGTCTATTTACTCAAGTTAACGCTTTAAAGTTCTTAATTACCATGGATAACAAATAACTAATAGAAAACACGTCCTGAACAAAGGTATTTTATCTTTCGACTCAGCCAGAACTCTACTTTTTCTTTGCTCTTGTTAAAACTATAGTGATTGCGTTCGTATGTTGACATGAGGTAGAAGGTGACTAGAAATGGGTTAGTTTGTGCTGGAGGGAGTAGCCGGGAGTCTACACGTGTCGCAGTGGGGGACCGCGGAAATAAGGTTCGCTAGAGAAGGGGACTCGGTAATCCATGCCTCTTGTGTTTGTCACGCTGCGCTGTCACTTATTGTTTTCTTTTCTATCGGTAAATTAATATGTAGCGATGTTATTTGTATATGGTCAATTGTACGGGAATAATGGGAAAATTTATCGACTCTACCAGTCGATACATGAACCTTTACTTTACCTAGTAGGGAAGTACCTAAGTCTTAGCTACTTTTAGGGCTTCTCTTCAGAAGTATACTAGCATTTATCCGTTATAGGTCAAAAGTATTGAAAGGTATCTATCTGGTATTTGCAGAAATTAATATATATTGGGATCAAATACTATGTATATTTGATCCTATGAGTCTTATTTGTAACTTCCGCTTCTTGTTTTATGGCGCCGCTTGCTTTTAAACGTGACTAAAAAAATCAACTAGACTGGACTAGGGTCACCTAAACTTGGCATTGGCAATAACAAGATAATTAATTAATTCAACAGTGACAGAGCGAATGTGAAATGATATTCTTATCTGATTACGATTCAAGTTTATCAATGACATCTATAAATAGTTCATATCAATGAAAAATGCAATTCAGCTGAATTGGGGCGCGGGTTTACAAGTAACGAACGTATTCCTTTGATACCTATCTCTAGTTCAACCACCCATTCTAACAAACATTCATACCTCCATCAAATAGCTACTGCGTTGCTAGTTATATACCCGAAGCGTTCTTTGTCCAAATAATGTAAACAGGTAGAGTTCAATCGAAACTGAATCAAAACGAACAGCCTTAGAACACACAGTCCAACGGAGAACACGTTTATAGAACGGACCGGCACAAAATGCCGGTTTGTTGTTGCGCTATCTCGCTCTACCGCTACCCGTGTCGAGATAATATTGATTTGTTTTCATTGCGTCTCTCTTTTGCCCATGAGCGTTCATGATATGTCGGTTTCGCCCGCGTGACCTTACTTATTCACACATAGAATGCGACACTCACACAAGCATAGTCGGATAAGTTGTTTTCCCATCATCTCCTTCTAGCGCTAAGAAACGAGGAAGCGTCCGGTACTTTTATGCGCACCAATCTTGGTGATCTTTATGTAGGCCAATGCACGGCTTTGTGGCTCTACCGAGAATACACTAAGCTAAATTAAACAACGCTTTAACTACAACACGCAAACGCTTTTAAAGCACCAACACAACAATTTCGTTACATTTTTTCTAAGTTATGCTCTCTTTGTCAAGACACAACAGAGGTTTTTAAATGGCTTTACCTGTATAACTGTACTTAAACGTAATCTTGTAAGTAGTTCCTAGCAAGGAACATTATTAGTTAATTAGTTATAATTAGTTACCAAGTAGTTTAATACATATTACGATAAAATAAAAAAGGCAATCAAAATATTTAAACCAATTATGAAATCATCCCATTCATCGGAAAATTTACAGAGATGTAGAGCGCAAGAGAGAAGGGATCACGTGGATTGGCCGGTCCCGGCGCGTTTCAAAACACGCTTTGTCAACGAGGCATGTTTACAAACAAAGAGCCTCTAATGGCGGAGCTGATTTATTCACCTTCCGGAAGAGATAGGCAACACCGACATACATTTTGGTAGAGATTCAGAACTAATGTTTAATATAATTACATAATCAATAGAAAAAGTATCCTTTGATGCTGCTGTGCAAATTTAAAGAAAACTACCCGCTTGCTCTACCATTTGAGAAGGCAGGCAGAACAGAGTGAGAAATATTACTTTCTTCTTTTGATCCCAAGTGGTTCACGAAAGTTTTACTTAAAAATTATCAAAGTTTTGTTTGGAAATTTTCAGAAAATTATGAAACTAGACAACTTCACTTTGCTAAGATTGTGACACAAAGAAATTAGATGAGATAGCATGATGCATCGAGCGAGAGGGCGGCAAATGCGCCATACGGCGTGCACCCCATGAAGCCAGGGGACTTTGTAGGTCACTGAACTTTTGATAGTTCAACCCCTCGTGCTTCGAACTTTGTAAGCATGTCAAAACAGTAAAGTTAGCCTTTTGGAGGTTTCTTAAACAAGTCCAACTTTTCTTTGCGTAAGTTACGCAAATCTGAAGGTGTAATATGCTTGGGACTGCATGTACTATGAATTCCGAGTTCTATGAGATGAAAAAGGGATAAAAGAAAAGTTAATTGTCGACCGTCTGTGGCGTCGTGCAAGCATTGAACCCAGGTCCGAAACACGGCGCGGCCTGTTCCCTGCGCCCCCTACCTCGGCGGGGGTTCACCCTCATCACTTGACGTTTTTCTCTCAACCTTCCAGCCGCCGACTCACACAAACATCCCACAATGTGGACTTAACACATGAAAAATACCCGCTGGGTAGTGGCAAGAAACCTCACTGCGTTCGTTCGCCCCATCTTGTTGTGAGAAGTGAGCTGCGCATGCTATTGTTTACTCATGCTTTCGAGATGAACATAATATTGAACAATAAGTCAATAAGAAATGTTATCCAAGACGCAGTAATGACAAGGTGTAGAATTGACCCTTTAGATTCCAATATAAGTGTCATGCCAGGACTTAGCTACTTACTTATCCACAAATTAAATTAGAGCAACGCGAAGACAAATGCACGTGGCCGTGTCAAAGGTGACGAGCGTCATTTGTCCTAGTGAAATATGCGTCATGGTTTGATTGCCTACTACTGCATTCATATATCGGTCATCGCTTTAGTAGGCTAGTTTTGGCTCTTCAAAATTATTGTTTTGTTTGTAAAGAATGACAATCATAAAGTGATTCCATTATCATGAGTCACTGGCTCGAGTGGCTGACGGCAACGATCTGGGAAGGTGGTTAGGTGACGAATCAGTCGCGTGGGGCAGTCGCCATTCGCCGAGTCGGGGTAGGACGCCGGTTCTTGGTCACCGACCTCTACAGGTTCTAACTTGTTACAATTTCACTTTTTCTTTCTACCCGACAGGATAGAATTACTGGTTTCAGGCATCTCTCTCACTCATCGCTGGATATAAAGACTGTATCAGACAAAAACGAGCAATTTATTGTGGTTCCAACGTTCAAAAAATGTTTTACAAAATATATGCACTTCTACAGATAAACAATTTTGTATTGTACATATTTCTTTCTTTACCTGAGTATAGATTACACATTGAAGTAGTTGATTAGAAAATAATTTAGACGTTCAAGTCTGGTACTTCACAGCGGTGTTGTTATGACATCACTGAGAGTTTGGCAAAGGCTCAACTATTAACGTGTGCAAAAGACACTTTGAATTATATAAAACGAGATACTCGAAGAATTCCGTTACAGTTTCCGACAATGCAATAAATATTATTTCGTGAAATGGGGTTTGTTGAACCCGCGGGACTACTCATTATCGCGACTGATGAACTCGTCACTGCCATTGTTCCAGTGTGCGATACCTAACTGCATTTCGATACAATATTGGCCGGACGGTGACATGTCTTGATGTTTGCATTTCTGCCAGGACTTCAAAACTCTCGGTTTCATTGAAACATTATGCACATTAGTAAACATTGGTGTCAATTCGGAAAACTAAACTAATCTGAGAGGAATAAAAATTATGGCTATATTTTGATTGTTGTGAAACCGATGGGAATATTCTAGTTTTGTCAAAACAGGTATAGTTCTGTTGATGAATTCTGAATTGACACCCTAGCTTTTGTTTAAATATCTACGTATTTTAGTGTCCTTTCCTTACTACATACTTTCTTTACCCAACATAAATTTATGAAATGTAATGTTGGGTAACTGTGATAACACTTAGCTTACTCATTTGTTTGCAATCTCTCAGAGATTCTTTTACACGTCCGATCCAAATGTCGTCATCGCAAGTCCTCCGCCGGCCCTAAGCCTTGATATGGAGCAATCTGAAGTGCATAGCGAAAGATCCTCTACCCAGCATAAGTGTAAACAGTTGAACTGTCAAGAACGGCCAGTGAACCGGCCTCGGAGTCATTGCCCTGCCAATGCCGGTTAAAAAAACGCATTGCCTCCTCCATCTATCCGGCGACGATGACTCGAGACGTGCTTTTATTTCAAGATATATGGCGCCTAATACTACATTTCACACATAGCTGTTTCGTATTCTTGATAATTCGCTTCTGTTGCGCAAAGACCCCCAAATTGCAATAAATAAGTTTGGAAAGAACGGTGCACAAGCGAAGGTTTTGTTCAAAATTCGTTTGGGTTGCTCAATTTACAAAAAACAATCCTTGGAAGTTTTGTAATAGCAATTGGTAAAGATCAAACTAAAACGTTTGTTAAAATTGCCATTGCCACATTTGCCACCCACAGAATGTCGTGTGACACGCGAAACGGTAACTATAGTGCTTCCTTTGTTCATGTTAATTGTGCAAGGTGGTAGAAATAATTGTCCAATGTGGTAACACACCCATAATGACCGTAACCGCATCTGGGTACCATCCTACGGGCCAGGCCCTGCTGGTCAATGTCTCCTCGGACGGTGCTTTTGACCGCACCAAGGCCGTCAGGATAGGGGTGCGTGAACTTCATGACATCTACGTTCGTTTGCCTATTTTTATTTGGAACTCGTTTTTGAGTTCTGACTAGATTTTAAGTACCTTGGTTTTAAATTTGCAGTTTTGATAAAATAACCGACTGATATTAGACAGGGTTATTAGAACGAGGGAGACGAGTGGTGCGAGGACGATGACCTGTAGAAAGAGACAGAGCGACAACAACTGTGAAGTTCGTGCAGTTCTGTACAAGTGCAAGAGACAAAAGATTTCGTTTTTCTTTATGTATTTTTGAATCGACTTATTTTTGTTGCTCTACATATTGTTCGTAGCATTTTAATCATTATTAAATGAAAAAGGTAGTTAATTGGCCAGCGGAGGATAATGTTGGTGTTTTATTATATGTGGATGATTCCAACAAAGAGCAAAGAAGTTGGCTGTGACGCACAATGTTTGAGATCAGGCCGATGGTTTCATGATAGTTCTGAAGCTTAGCTTGGAACCAAACCAGTTCCTAACTGAAGCCACGCAGGTACTTGTATGCAAGTAGGTCGTGGATACAAGTAGGCATACGAGTTTAACCTATTTCGCTTGTTGCACAACTCTACCAGGGCTCTACAACTAGGTGTGTAAGTACACCTAGTTGAATAGCTATACTAGTCACTGCACTAGATACTCATTCGATCAATAAATTAACAAACATGGTTGTTCACTTTTTGCGTTATCGACTATAATTAAACATTCCAGTTAGTGTAGGTACGAATACGAACCGAATTATAGCGTTGATACCTACATACATTGTTTGGCGTTCTTTATTATGTCCAAACATTACACTCCCGACTACCATATATCCCTAAGGATTTAAGGCAAGCTTGTGTTTAAAGTAATCCAGATCATAAATATTTAAGCACTTGAGGTACCTTCAATTGCTCGTGTTTGACAAAGTGCGACCTACTTAGGTGACACACTTTGATAGAGCAATCATTTGCTGTTATTCTGTTCTATTTTTGAAAACAAATTTTGTAAATATCAATAGCAGTCGTAGCTGGTTTCATGCGGCATATATCTCTATTCTGGATTATTGGTTTCGCTTCTTATCTCAACTATTCCAAACCGACATTTAATACAGCTGATATAATTGCGTGCCTACCTTTACAGAATGGAGTTTGTTCTGTTCTCCCATACTCAACGCAGAATAACGTAAGCGTTGGTCCATGATAAATAATAAAAGTACGATTGTTATCGATCGCACTAATATCAGTTGCGTAAGTCGTAAATTGACGCTCAGTTGGTTGACAAAACGTGCTGGTGATGGTTCGTTGCGCATTGGCCGGATTACAGAGTCAGGGGGAAAGGCGACCAACACATACCTATTCTGACGTCACGTCATGTAGAGAAGAACATTCTCTTCTTCTCTTCTCGTCCGCTAGCAAGCCAGGACGAATTAAAACATAAATAGTGACGTCTTTATGAGTTGCCTTAGAGCTCAAAAGTAGTTCTAATAAAGCGGCAATCCTTGAGCCCGGTGACTATTTCTCGCCGATTTATGCAAATTTATTTAATTCATTACCGCAGCAGTAAAACAACGGGCACATAATTAAAGGGTTTAAATATGTAAAGTCGCAAAGAGCCGGTTGCTATCCGGCTAGAAGGACCATCAAACGTTTTATAATTTAATTGCATATTAAATCGAGGCAGTTGACGAGCGGATGGAGATCATAATACGAGTGGCCAGGAGCACAGGCTCTCTGAGGCAGCCATTTGTTAATTCCGGTGTTGCCATTTAAAAACCTAATGTAACTGTTTAGCGAGAAGCGATCCGCGTTTCTAGCGGCGCTGTTGTGCCTTCCGCGTTTCAAAATAGATGCACGAAGGTCGTTTCATTATTTGCGTTGAAACTTACCGCTATCATTTAATACAACATAAACCTTGAATCGAGACGTATACAAGTACTATAAAATATAATTTATTTACACATTTTTTACAACTGGCAAACTAACGGCGCATGGATCGAATCTAAGAACAGGTTGAGGCACGGAAGAGGTTAAGGTAGGTATGGTTAAGGTATATTAGCAATTAGTTTTTTGGTTTTCAAGGTTTGTTTAGGCTGAATAAACAGTTCATTGTTACGTGATGGGGAGAGGTTGTATTTACTAGAAGTCACGTTGCGCACGCGCTGTACTCCGATATTTCTCAATTCACGTGAGCGGCGACCGGCACGATAGTTTCAGCGCCATCTTATCTAACATGGTTGCACTTATCAATATTTTCAGAGATAGATCACGATTATACGATATCTAATATGTATATTTTATCCAACTTTTAACGAAGAAAATAAATTATGTAGAAATAGGAAACATACGCTATAAGCTTGAGGCTAGATGATGCTGTGTGGATTGTCCAGCATTTTTAATTAGTTTTTAGATTGTATTCACCAAAGCTGCAATATCTATTTTCAAAATTTTAGATCGTACGAAGTTATAAAATAACAAAACAATTCGAACAGTGAAGACGCAATAATACCAGATAAGTACTAAGCACAATAATTACAGTGGCCGTGAGTACGCGGAAGTCTCCTCGCCGCTTCGCAGATAACATTTGCTGTATTTTATCAGCGGTGAGCGATAATATGGCCTTCGTTTTACACGTATCTACTTACCACGTGCCACTGATTGATACATATGAGTATGTTACAATCTTAGATGCTAAGTCCCAGAGGGTTCTAGCAGAGAGGGAGCTACCAATGCCGCTAATTCTAAACTTACAGCCATTTGGTAATACGACAGAGATCATATAATAGGTACAGGGTACCATGTAACATGTGTAAGCCGAAGGGCTTGATTCTGGACCGGAGGGATAAAGTTTTGCTGTAGGATTTTTGGAATTTAAACAGATATATGGTGATGAGGTTAAGAATTGTCTATATCTACGCTACAGAACTACACAAAACAACCATAATTCAGAGTTCAAATACCTAACAAAATACGATATTGTCATAAACTAATCGCAGCAGCTATTGAACTGTCCTGTCTAAACAATCTTCTTGTTTATATAAACGCTAGCCGACCGATTGTTCAAACCGCGAACTAATTATCATAACTCATTTATTGTTGAAATATGCAGTAAGATAGCCAGAAGAAAGATCTAGGCTTACGCCGTTATACGTGTAAAAAATCGATGGGAATCACCATGCAGATCGGCAGCAATTTCCTTGAGACCAAACTCGTAAAAGGTTGCAAACGACTTGCTAATGTAGGGGTACGCCTTTAATGAAATATTTCCCAGCCTATGGGTGCTCAAGCATGATCTATTTCACCGCTATCCGGACTTACGCACCGCTTTGTTCCGCTAAAACGTGTGCTAGCTTTCCGCTTATTGATTGCCACTAGCACACGCGGCCTGCAATAATTCAAGTAAGCTAGAACGTTCCCTGTGATGCAGAAACATGTTGTAATAAAGTCAGTTCTCTATGATTTTTATTATTTCTAAGCGGGCATTGTTATAGGTATTACGTGTTGGAGGTTACACGTGCACACGATAATGCCGCTCGTGCAATATTAAATGTTGCACCCGGTGTAATCTCTCGTTCACCTTATCCGTCACCAACTGATTTGTACGGTAAATGCACTCCGTAACGGCCTTGCGGTGACATTTCCGTAATAATACAAGGTCGATGAATGTGATTTCCACATTATAAATCCGCTTTCAAATCAGTTTAAATTATGTATTTTATTGCTCTTCGTAAAAATTAAAACGTTCACTTTCGTTAATACAATTAAACGGCAACATTGTAACTGAGTGTGTGCCTGTTGTTAAGTGAGTAATGAACGACGTATTGGCAAGCCTATTATGCAAGGATCTGCGCTCTAAGTGCGCATGAGCTGAGCGGTGATGCAACTGCACTTGTATATTGTTACGCAGGTAACCAGCAATGACGTACGAATAAACAGCAGAACCAGTGGATCTCCGACAAATGCGCACGCGCAGAGGTGGGGTGGGTAACAGCATTATGACGACCACTGATAACTAACGACGTGCCTTATCATATGACGCCTATTCAAATGTCCCTTTCGAACGCATACCTGATTCCTCAGTTCACAGTGAACATACAACCGCTACATGGATACAGATGTAGGTAGCAACCTAACTGAAATGGTATCAAATGCATTTATAATAGCCGCAACCAATAATAGCTGAGAATTGCATTGAAATAGTTGCGCCGGCACCGGCATGGCAACTCGTTCTTGGAAAGAATTATTGAAGCAAGCAACGATCGGCCGGTAGGCGGCACACAACACGACAAACACAGTCCAGCATTATTGCACTATTATTGCTGTGCAGTTTTACGCAGAACAAAGGGCTCCTGGGAACTATTATAGCACCTGACAAACCTACCTACAGCAATGACTGTAGACTTGCTAGGGCTAATTACATCTATGCACGTGCATTGTCTGTTCCACGTATGACTCTCAGCTCGGGGATTTTTTGCAGGGAATAATTTGCATGTAGTTTGTTTCTAATGAGGTCAGCTAGCCGATTAGACATACGGAAATACAAACCGAATGTGGAAGCGTACAAATATGTATATTTGCATCGAATGCAGGCAGAGCGCTGGCAAGGCCTCGCTTCGCTCTAATAGCTGTGTCCTCAGCCAAGGTCTGCGAGCTGACGTCAGGCACCTACGCTCGGTAACAAGAGATTTGCACCTACTAATAAACGTTACGATGCACCGGTTGCTAACAGCGGGTTATAAGCGGAGATGCTCTTTGGTGCAGGCGCGGCTAGCGAGACGTGTGCATAGAGTGCGTAATGTAATGTGGAGCGTCCAGGTAGAGCGGCGGCGCTGGGGCGAGCCGGGCGGGCTAAGAGGAGCGCGGGAACTGGTTCCGATCACATGTGGGCAGGTCGCCGACCCCGGGGACGATTCTCCAAGGTGCCACCCGCGCCAGCGCCACCGGTACTCCGCCCGGTTGCTGACGCCATGCCCGATCACCCATTAATTATCATAGCAAAAATAATAGCATCTCCATCTATCTAATCATTAGACGGATGGGAGGTTTAACGACCTGGTAGAAACCTACAGGTATCTTGTATCAGCTAATTGATAGTTGAGGATAGGATCTAAATGTTGCATATCAATGTTAGGCAGTACGTAGCTATAAAAAGAGGTAGAACAGTTGGCAACGTTACGAATATATAACTCGGCGACACCGCGTCTGGGGCATACCATTGTATTTTGCTGCACCAATAATAGGTCGGTGAGCAAAGCCAAACGGCTGCGGGGGCGGACAGCGGCGATGCTTAGATAATACACGTACAGTACAGATACCAGGTGGTACCACTTCTCTTTGTGTCAGGCCGGGGAAGTTCCAGCATTCGCTATTGTTCTTGTATAACTTCTACTTAATACACTTTATTTCACAGGGCTAGAACAATGCGATATAATTTTGAAACTCAGTTACAAAACTGTCTTCTTTAACTTTCTCGTAAGGCGTATGTTATCTGATTGTTATTTAGCTACAACATAGTTGTGTGGCTTACGTTCTTATTTTTATCACATAGATACAGCTATCAAGATTAAGGAAATATCCATTCCTGTATCTACAGACAGACCGTTTGATTATAATTCAATACACAATTAAGAATTTATGAGGCTCAGAGCTGTTTCACGACCATAGCCGGCTAGACTAGGCCGAATGCAATGACGTCATGCATCATTATCCCTCGGTCACATTCAAATACACAAAGTATTAGTAGCTCACGAAAGGTCAAATGGAACTCGAAATTATAGAGGCAGTAATCGTCAATGTTGGCATGTGAACTCCATTGTGTAATGTCAAGTTGAAATGGTAGCATCTCCCTTGGTTACATAAAAGTTTGCATACATATGACATATTGATGCTGTTCTTTCGTATGTAGTACCCATCTGCCAATTCACAAGTTTCGTTAGCACGTCATTGTAAATAGGCGTTACGCAATAAGTGTAACAGAAGTCAGAAGTCTCAGTTCGCCCACAGCGGAGAGGCGAGCCGCCAACATCATCAGTCCAAGGTTGCAGCCACAGATTGTAACTTACGTCACGCGTGGGCTTGCCAATACAATAATACAATCGCACTTGGTTTTTCAACGGCTCCCGTGTACTGTCGTTCTTAACCGGTGTACAGAAGCATATAAGGTAAACTGGTTTTGACTACAATGCCAGATGTTGATCGTGTGGTATTTCATGGTAAGAAAAAACTATCTTCGAAACTTAGCGCTTTGATTAACTAAGCTTGTAAAATATGCAACTTAACAAAGCTCACTATGATTTTAAGTAATTTCACACCACTGACATATTTTCATATTGTTAAGGGAGCTTTTAAAAGAGATGTTTTGAAGTTGCTGCTAGATGACCTTGCATAAATACTACATAGGTCAGATAACTGTATTTCTACTTCTTAGGTATGCCTAAGTAACACAAATTAAATATTTAAGTTTGGTTTTTCAGGTTAAATAAACTGTTTTTCTATTGTATTTTTTTATTATATTTTGTTTAAATGTAAGTTGACTGTAAGTATTTTGAAAAAAATTATGTATGAAAAACAAATCTTTACTTGGTCGTAAGGTAGATTCATAAGATAAGAACTGTCGCGATTTTGTTCTAAAATAAAAAAATAGTAAAGTAGAGCATCCTCAAATTGAAACTGAAGCTAAGCGAACCGAAGTCACGTCAACAACAAATTATAACAGTTGATGATAGCTAAATTAAAACCAAGGATCCAATTGTTTCCAGGGTCGCTAGTGCGAGGGTCGCGCGTAGCCGTGAGAACACACAACCTTTTCATCCACGTCAGTAATTCAGTACAAACATCGTGTGTGTAGGCTTATAAATACCACTGGGCATGTCCAGTACATGACGACAGAGCTGTCAACTCTTGTCGGACGCACAAGTTGTGTCGTTCGTGATATTCGAAACCCCATTTCTCTACTAGTCATTAGTGCAGACGAAACTCTGTCAGCAACTGCTGCCTCGTAACTATCGTCGGTTTAAAAGAGTTACTTTTAACAGTGATGTTATAAATATTTAATTAAATTTATTAATAAATAATGCTGGAAAATCCGCACAGCAGAATCTAGTCCCAAGCTTAGCAGAGCTTGTGTTATGGGTACTAGATGACTGATATACTTAATACAATACATAGCATTTTTTTATTATACATAGATAACACCAGAACCCTCGATAATATATTTGCAAACTTATGACCCAAGGTGATAATCAAAACCGCAACCTCCTGTGTCGCAGGCGAACCTTTGCCCGCTTAGCCACATCGGTCGTAAATTTAATTGAAAATAATAATATAAACTTGAAAGTGAAAGCTTAGGTTTCATAAGCGAGATCGGGAGGTACCATTATATCTGTAAGCCTATTTGCTTCAGTCGGTAACTCACGCGGCAATAAACACATTTATGTCAATTTTACAATGGTGTTGCATAACCGGCCCGCGCTCCGCCTTGACATTGTACGACACAGTGAACTGCGCACGTGGCTCGTAAATCATAATATTATGTGCACATGCGTGAACGGTACTTGTCTGTTTGTCTTACTGCTGGGCTAAACTCTCCACGTGTATGATAACGGCACTGCGTTAGAACCTAGTCTTAGCAGCACGAAGTACTGATCGGGTAGTGTGAACGAACCCTTACTGCCCCTTGAACATCATTTGCAGAGTTACGGTTATGTATTTTAAGCCCAGTTGCAGATGATATCACAAACACTTTTATTTTTATACTGGCGTGTGTAGACAATAACAGTTTTATAGCTTCTGCATGCAAAGATTTTTATAATTATTGGCTGCATGCTACATGTTATTATAAATCATTTGTATTAATGTTGATGGAAAGACAAACTAGATGCACATTTAAAAGATTGGATCACATTGGCGCAATATGGAAAAGTGTGGAAAGAGTGAATTTGAAGGCTTTTGCCCAGCAGTGGTACAGTACAGGATAATAGAAAAAATATTTTTATTCAAAGTACCAATAGAACCGCAAAATATAATCGTTTCGACGCCTGTTGCCAAAGTATACGCACCAATTGTAAACATAAACTGAGGCACTATCAACGAAGTGCATAATGTGTCAGTGACTTCTTATCTAAAGGCCTGACTTTGGAAGACAATAACGACTATTTGATTTATAGAACGCACACGTAGTAATCGCACAAAGAACATTGCACTAGATTATAATATCAGCATTAGATACCAGATAACGTGAAATATCATCAATATATAGAGCTTTAGCTTCAGTCCAAATATATACCTCATGCTGGACAATGCACTCAGCATCATCTAGCCCCAAGCTAAGCAGAGCTTTTGTTATGTGTGCTAGGTGGCTGATATACTTAATACAATACATTAAGCTAATAGATATCTTATTAACTTATTATACATAGAAAACACCCCAAAAATTGGAAGATCGTAAAAACATTTGTCCAAAGGATGGAATCGAACCGCAACCTCTTGCGTCGGAGGCGGACCAACGCCCGCCAAGCAACATCGGCCGTCATATGAGAACTGAACTCAATTTCAAATGTAAACACAAGAAACAGTGGGAAAGTAGGAACTTCGTAAGTGTCGCTATGGTAGGATATTATGCGACCGCTGTCGGTAGGTTTGTTTAGGTATCTTGCATTAGCTGGTCCATGTCGTGATGTAATGGCATTCAGAGGGACACGGGTAATACCAACGAACACCTGTTGCGAGAGAAAGTTGCACCAAACGACCATTCTAGAAATATCTCGCCAAAGGCTAGCTATCTCAATACTTATCTCAAAGGAAATTGGACGAAGGAGCTTGATTTACGTCATTACCGGCTTTGTAACAAAACTGATTATAAAATAATGTCAGAGCTTTAAAGTGCATCTGTGGGTTGAGTCACAGAAATGCGTCACAAAGAGTATATTAAATCTGAAGTTAGAAGAATAGATTTCAGTCGGAATTTACCTATTACTCATTATTGTGCACTTGAGAATCTAATTGCTTTGTTAAAACAAAGGAAATCGTATGGTGCAGACTGCAGTTCCGCGTCACAATTGAAAGAGACTCAAAAGGCGAAGAAACCAAAATGGAAAATTGCTCAGTGCAAATAAGGCGGTGTTGTGCTTATGCCGGCTGTAATACGAAAGCGAGTGCTAAGTGTGTCACGGTCTAATTGGAGTTGTGACCGGGCGCGTTTTGTAATACGTCCTACTAATATTGTAAATGCGTTCGCATTTACAATACACCGTTAAAACTAACGTACCCGTTAGGTAAAGACAGGCCCAACTCGATTCCATTCCTTCAAATCACTCAAGCAGAGCCTATAAAAGGAACCATACAATTTACACCTAATTATATTCTCTTAACTGCATCTACTTAAACACGCTAGGATGATTAAGTATAAATAGTTAGCATCATAATTAGCTCAGTAACTAAGTAAGTACCTAAGAATTTCCATAAGGCCTTTGTTAGTGCTTTTTGTTGGGGAACTTGAAGGCTGTTTCCGCGTTTTTGTTGGAACCATCCGTACATTCTTGGTAAACAATCATGAAATTGAAATGGCAATGAGCGCGACATAGAGCTTGCAGAAACTTTGCACAACAAGCGATATCTTGCAGCATAGATATAGATAAATTCCCAGATTTCTTCCAGCTGATGACGATGGTAATGGTCCATGAATTAATGCACAGTGGAGCGGAGATGGAAGTTTTGAGACGAGAGAGATAAACTCTAAACATTCATATAACATTGGTGACGTGCGATGTAACAGGTAGGCCTACAACAGATAATCATATTCCAAGCTTGACACTAGCTAATGTCAGAACCAGTTTTAATGCTGCCATACCCAGACCACTAACTTGACACAGGTTCTTTACAACAACATTTAACAACAACATTTAATTTTCGACAAAAAATGGTAACATCTGTCATGTTTGGAAAATGATTATTAGTGCGAAGGTCACGATTATGAATTCAGGGATAGCATACATAACACACTAGTAAGGTACAATATGCGGATATACAATAGTAATGTTTCGTCTAAGTGCTTATTTTGTAAGCCAAAAGAAATAAAGTCTAAGTTCTAAGTTCGGAACATGAGAACTTGAGAGGGTTACACAGGTAAGTAAAATACAGATAGAATAAGCAATGATGATGTGGGTATACGTACAAGGCTTACCCTCTTCTTGCGTGGGTGCAAGTCCTCGTAGTCCATAGCGATGCCTTCGTCGCTGAAGGAGGAGGAGACTGGCGGTGGCGACGGCGTCCCGGAGCGCCAGGAGGACCCTGAACAACTGCTTGCGCCAGGGGACACAGAGGAACGTTCACCCCAGCCTGCACCTATAGAAAACAAAGTTTTAGTGTATAAACAGATTAAGTGAACTATCTGGATCTGTTTGCAAGTCCATTGCTGTTATCTAGAATTAATGTAAACAAAGAACAATCTGTTTTTAAGGCGATTAAATAAAACCATTATCAATTTATTTATCTAAGTATATGCATGCCAATCGCTTAATTATGGCAATAATGTCGTCGCTGAATGTTGAAGAATTGCTACCGTAGACGTAGAGGTATTCTATCTACATGGCGATTCTGCGAAGGTAATTGATACATTGTCCTAGTGAAGCGATTGCAAATCTAAGCAACTAAGCGTGCTTTGGAGTCCTTATTAGTCTGGATTTGAGTCTATGACGTAGATAAATCAATCGTGGTAAGAGTCTACTTGATCGATGCTCATGGCGCATGGTACGTTGAAGGTAGAGGACATTATACTCTGAGTCATTGACTTTTTAAAGCCGATTCATTCGGTAGGTAGCAGTATGTCTACCTCAACGTTTTTGAAAGTGTACAAAGAAATTGAAAGTCTGAATAATAAGTGGCTATTTTAATTGTTGTCGGTGCATGGTTTTAAAACAGAGGTTTTTATTTCCGTCGACAAAAAATAAGAACATTGTTAGAACGTGTGGATTAAACGCAATAAATAGCTAAGCGGAACCACTTTCACTGAGCTGGCTATTTTCTAGAGCACATGCGTATGCAGAATCAACAGTCTCCGGTCTCAAGAGGCCTCATAAACTTTTATGAAGGCATGAAACGCCGAAGCTCTGCATTACGATTGCATAATACAACCAATGCTTGCATCTAAATTAGGCTTATGTTTTATTCACGGAAGGACTTACAGTTATTAATTTATTTATAGGGCCAGTTACGTTAATGTTTAGGTCGACAATACAACAACAATACAAAATGCTTTGATAGGAAATCCAACAAGAGGCAATGGATTTGAAGGTATGATATGTACTTGAATCATCTATTATTTATTTGATTTAATGCGTTGGGATTACTTAGCTTTCGGATTGGTTTTGTATTCTAACGGTTAGAATGAAAAGTCTGATTCGATAGCTTTGAAAGCCACCGAGAAAATTACTTCAAACATGCTCCTCGAGCAGAGCGTATATTTGATAGGTGCTCATCGTGAGAACAGTGTAAGACCAAATACCTGTCTAGACTTTGTCTAGACGTCGTCGTCTAGACGCTATCACACTTTGCAGATTTTACTCTAACACTGGTCTGCTGGTTTCAAAAAATGAGTATTCCATTAGCATTCAAGTATTTACTTGAAATAGCTTTTTAATTAATGCATGAAACAAAGTTCTATGAGTAAACCGAGCACCGTAGAGCATAGTTTTAGAATTATATAAGTGAAGAGCAGCCAACAGTGGGCAAAGGAATTCAACGCATAACTATGACGTAAAGTAACGGCGGTGTGATAACAATGGTCGTAAATATGAGAAAGAGTAAGTACCGGTGCTACTGCTCTAGGAAAGTTAAATGCCGCTGGCTGGTGTGTGCGACTTACTGGGACGCGGAGAGTTGGGCGAACAGCTGAGTGACATGAGGACGAGGGCAGCGTTGCACTCGTTCATCTGGTCATTGGGCTCGCCATAGCCGAGGTCGCAGGAGCCACTGGGTCCGCGTTTTCTGGATCTACAACAAACATTATACTTTTAGCAACAAGATTGAATAGGTATCTTCTAGACCTTCATGCCACATCTTCTCTTTCCATCAGGTGTGATTGTGGTCAAACGAATGTCGAATTACGATAGACAAACACACAATCGCTTTCAAAGACGGATCTGATCACAACCGGCTATTGAAACATCAAAGTTCATGTGAGCAATATATTAATCTAAGAATTTGATTATACGTGGATTTAACAAAGCAACTAAGACTGCAGTAATTGCAGTATTCTGGGAACCGGTAAGATAGACGGGAATATTGTAATGCCGGACGGGGTGAGATCGATATTTCGGAGAACGCATTACGGACCTTTCTGGGAAAAATCAATAGTGACTTAGTTTGTTCTCTTCACTAGATTGTTAACGGATCGATAAATATTTAGGACTGTGAAGGCATATTGAATTCACTTTAAATTTGGAACTGAATCGGTAATTCAGTTCCAAATTTAAAGTGGCTCTTGTCTTCGAGAAGTTGATTTCAGTGTCGTGAAATTAAATGCTTACTTGATTTTATAAATGGAATACAATCAACAAGTCTAGACCAAAAAAGGTTGTAGGTCGAAATTAGTTTATTGACCCAAAGAGCTGAAGTTTTTGCGAAAGGTGGAGGCTGAGAGGGGGCATCGGGTTGCGTAACCGGCGGCGACCTAAAAACGAGACATCCACCAAGTCACATAAGGACGAAGGCTTCGCCCGGAGCGATCACCCTTACCACCTTCGGCAAGGAGGTTCGTTCAACTCGATCACAAGTTTGTTGAACGACCTACCCCAGTACAGGTTATTCGTCTAGGCGTTTCAGCCGTCTCGCTGAAATGCCCGAACTAATGAACTTGGCTTGAATTAGCTAAGTTTTTGTTCTCATACGAACGCTCTTTGAAAGACCCACTCAAACTAAAATTGTTATTAGTAGTAAGATTGTTTGTAAAAATAAGTGACGTATGTAGCGAACTATCATAGAAAATATTTCTTATCTAAGATGTATTTTTACGTACATTACTAGTCTATGTACTTATTATATGTAGGTAAAATAGGCCAATAATTTAAATACTGGCTGAGTTGTTTACAACAGATTGTTTTTATCAGTTTGGTAGGTACTTTAAAAGAGGCAGTGAATAATAATATTTTGTTGTTTGCACTGCCAACAACTTCTTATGACGCAGTTGTGAACCATTCAGAAGTAAATAGGTGGAAAACATTGAACGCTAAGCAAACACATTCTGTGTAATTTCAGACGTCATTAGATTCAATTGTCCTTTATCCGTCGACTAAATAGTTTTATAGTTTATTTATTCCACATCCATAGACTGCACAATATACATAATAATCCAACATAGACAATAATGTAAGTAGGAATAGCTTTAGTTTCACCGAGGTGAATAGTAAATTTATGATTTCGCTTCGAGTTTTATAAAGCGATGCGTATCTAGAATGTGAAAGAAACTGTGCGGCAAGCAATGACCGAAGGCGTGACGACATTGCAGGCTTTGAACTCGATTCTGTTGAACTCGTCGCGATGTACGGGACCGGGAGGCTGGCTGTAGGGCGCCGAGCCGGCCGGCAGACATTGACTCCAGCCAGGCTTCGACGCAAAGTTCGCGACCTACCCGCGTACTTCACTAATAAAATTTGGTACGTAAAAGGTCGCTGCTACTAAACGTAATCTATGCACTCTAATCAAACAAGATTACCAATTAATTTCATAGTCTAACTTCGAAAATATTGGGATTCTGTTCCTAAGATCGAATATTCATGTAAAATACAGAACCAGACATTAAATTATGATCACCGCATGTCATTTGGCTTTTTACCAAGCAATTGAACGCAGCAATGTGACAAATTCGTGTTAATTCGCGATTTGGCCGAGGAGGAATCCGAAAACATATAAAAGCGCGATACATTCGACCTACGAGCGCACCCTAGATACAAAGTGTATTCACCCCGCTACGATCTGACCTTACACCAGGTTCGTTATCCGATCTGAAAAACATGATAAATATGTTCACGTGTTACTCTCTGTAGGTCGTCTATTCAGAAACCTATCCTATTTGTTCTTGAATCTGCATCGCAACAACGCTTTTATTTATTAACAGGTAAATCACCGATTTACACACCGGTCGAACGTTCGCCTGACCGGATGCAGTGTCCTGTTAACCAAATCGCTTCGCTTCGGGCTATCGATCTCTAATACATTATGCATCGCTTGAAAATTACGTCCAGTCGCTGAACCGTTCTCGAATTCTGAGGATTATTTCAGTAAAGGATGATGTAAATTGTTTCCAGTGATTAGCGGTTACGATGAACGCGCGGGGAGGTGAAGCAGCGGGCGGCAGGTCGAGCCCAGTGCCAGTGGACGACCGTCTTGGCTCTCGGAGGTGACTTTGCTTTTTGTCTGTGATAATGGGTATGCTCGCCGACGGTCGCCGCCGCCGCCGGCCGGCCGGTGCCGCGCGCCGTCACACAAATAGCACCGTGACGTAACGCAACGCTGACGTAACGCTCTACATACTCATACGTTGCACGTTGCGATTCGATTACTCATTTCAAATTGATATCAAGGAGAAAATGTAATTGGTTTTCGTCGTGCTTTGTCGCAAAAGGTATTGACGTCAAAATTCTGATGTAACCTCGAAGTGACGACATTGTGATATAAATGCGGGTTTTGTTTTTGATTCGGCTTTGATTAGTTTCGCCAATGTCACCGGCCGGTGTCGGCAGCTGCGTACACACTTGCGACACGCCGTGGCGTACTACACACGTAGCATTGAGAGCGGCCTTGCCACTCGTTGCCGGCTTCGAAACCGCTATAATAACGCTCCAAGGTTCATAACTTTTCTAACGAACATTCACAATAAAATGGGCTCTACCATTACGATATTTAGGACTCTACCATTTTAACCAAGTTTTAAGCTGAACAGATTTTTTGTGTCAGTCATTACTATACATACAGAAACAGGTAATTGCAAGTAGAAAGTAAAGCAGTTGAGTATCGAAGAATCCTGATTGAGTGTAGTAAACTGTGCCACTCATGATGGTTTCAATATGGCCGAGGCATCGGAACCTAATGACGATTTCACTTCGACGGCCGCTTTCGTAGATTTTCTTTTACACCATGCTACGTGCATGCGTCGTCGTTAAATGTAAAGTCATCATAAATTCTCACACTGCAAACATTCCACTAGTTACGTAACTTGCGGACGTAGAGATAAATTTAGGGTAGACGTAGTTTCTCAAACATTAGGCACCAATTTGTATAACCGTGCATCGTTATAGTAAACTATAAATTCGGCAAACAGTTCGCGAATTTACTTTGTTATTTCCAGATGAAATTACATAATCTAAACATACATACACTTCCTACAACAACTCAATGTCATTTGACGGTAATGAATTCGAAAAATAAACTGATGGCCTAGAGCAGCCATGCGTTGTTCGTCGAAGTTATTAGTCAGTGTTGGTTATTTATCGCAATTTCATACAATCTAGTGCTAATATCTTTTTTGTTGCGTTGATGTAGGTCGGGAGCTCTTTTTTGCGCTACAAAAAACTGAGATCCGCCGTAATCGAGATAGCCGCATGCCTCGCTCCCCTCCCGCTCTCCTCTGATGACATCATCTCCTACTTGACCGGTGCTAGCTGGTATTTAGCAGGAGATAAACTAATAAATCTTGAAATTCCACGTGGCAAAGAATCTTTATGGTTGTTTTGAAGGTTCTTGTCAAAATAACTGGATCAGTCAGTGTACGTCAGCCCTAAATAAATGTGATTATCAACAAGTTACACAGACGACCAGTTAAATTAGCCCATGCAGTCAAAGTCAGAGGTTGAGGTGACCTATAATAGGCCCAGCCAGCGGCGGGCGGTGGCATGAAACGTTATTGGATTGGTGTTATTAGTACTTGTCATACCGTGAAGTACCAAACCAACACAATGAAACAGCAATTAGTTGAGAGCACGAGTCAGTTCTCCGAAAATTGAAGAATAATTGGCGTACACCAGTTTTTGTTCCCGTGGAGGAATAACCTGCTGGTAGGTCGACGGAAAGTCACGTTGGGCGGAGCGCGCCAGGTGAGCTGAGTAATAGTTCCCGGTAAGAGAGCTGATCTTGGTTAAATACGAAAATAATTTTGGCAAAATTTCACACACTTTATACTGACATTATTCCTTTCTTCCCATCACTCTCACATTGTCACATCGTAGTGATCGTAGTCTAGTAAAGATAAGAAGGCAAGTCGCAAAAATAATCCTGAAATATAAGTTGTGAAAAGGTTACTTTCGATGATGAAGACCACGACCGTGCTAATTCAACAGCTATTCGGGGCACGGATGTTGAGCTTTACCTACAAATGCGTTTTAACTCTCCCATACGTAGAGCAAAGCAAAATCTTGAATATTTATAATTTTTAATGGTTGCGTAACATTGAATACATTTTATCGCTTTCCCAAGGTAGCGGCACCTGCCAAATGAGATAACGGGCCTCCATGGCACCAACGAAAGCAAACGTATACTCTGCGAGAAAGTGGCCCCCACCAGCAGCGCCGCGGCCGGCCCGTCGCGCCTTCTCTCTGCATGTTGCGCAAGCGCATGCGGAATGTAATTCAATGTCTTTTAACTTTATTTATTCTCAAGCAATGAAAAAGTTTAAGTATACTCAGCTCTTGTTTTCAGAACGTTATTCAGTTCACCTTAGAACTCTTTTTTTTCTGAACCGATTTAGGTAATTCTTTTTTTTTTTGAAAGCTGATGATTCTCATGGGATCCCATATAAATTTGATCTAGATCTGACCAGTAGTTTTTGAGTTATCCTATAGATATAAATTTTCTGTAAGTTATTCAGTTCACCGGTCTAAATCACGGAATGCGACTTGGACCTTGTCAACGTCGCGGCCATACGCGTCACTAGAATGCCTCATTATTATACAACAGGCACATTTAATAATGGACTCATCGATTAGGACACGAAAACTAATGTCTACCTTTTAAGGTTCGACTGTTTTTGTAATCCTATCTATGATTTAATAAATGATCTGTCCTCGTGAATGGTTCATTCGCACACGTTATTCGATCTGATATGCTTGACTGCAAATCAATCTTCGATATAAAGTGTTAACTTGCGATTTGCGATAAGTTCGAACTGCTGACATTGAGTTATCGATCAAAGGTGATCAAAGTCTTGAAAGTGTTGCTAACTGCTTGCAACATCAGAATACAAAGTTTAAGTAGGTATCTACAACTGCCCTACTGCTCGACTTTCAGAGCTGCTTTTGGGAGTGGTATTCCGTGTTTGAATGTAATGCGTACTTACTTAAAATACTTATTTAATTTAGTGTATTCTTCATTATTTGATAGATAGAGCGATCATTTATTCATTAAGATTTATAACAAACTAAGCAGTGCCTTATAGCCTACGGTAGTTTTATCCAAGCACTGGGCTAAAAACTACCGTATGGTTTAATCTTTAATCCAGGGCCAGTCCCTTTATTTTTACTGAAATATTGAATTGACTCACTGCATTTATAGTAAATATGTTACTGCGAGTCAGAAAATTCTTATAAACGTTGATAAAACATTTCCTGCGATGCAGGAGGTTGCGGGTTCGATTCCCGCCTTGAGACAAATGTTTGTACGATCTTCAAATATATATTTCAAGGTTCTGGGTGTTATTCAGTATTTCACTCATCTAGTACTCATACCACAAACTCTGCTTAGCTTGGGCAAGTAATTCGAATATTTTGTGATTCTGTCTGACTAAAGAGGTATAGCACTAGTGTGCTGTTCGCGGATATCATTGTATGCGATATTCTCTAGTGTGTGCGGCGTTCCATTTCGAAACTAGGTCACCGTGTCACATGGCGGCCGCGCCAAGTACCGGCGAATGCTACGCCATCTTGATTCATGCTCCTATCGAATTATGTTACAAACAAAACCTTGACGGCGCAACGTACGGAAAAAAATTAGGCTATCCCATTTTAGAGAGCGCCATAGCAGATTAGATAATCAAACTAGGCCTAGATTCCAGTAGCAACTCATGGGAACCCCGGGGCAAAAAAGTTTTTTTAATGTATTAAATTCAATATTATTTTTTAGTTGCTCTAGCTAGATTGATAGCGCGACTGAGGAAAATATTGCGGTAAAAATCATAATACTGTTTTGTACATTGATCATGATGACCCTGCGGTTTATTGATGACTTAGGTTTGATACATAGATTGATTGATTTAAATAATTGGGTGCCTCAAAGCCAGTTTCTTAATTGTGTAATTTTCTTGTTATCAATTACATTTTTTGCGCTTACGCATTTCCAAAACTGTATGCTCTGTCACGCTCCTTTGAACACGAAATCCTATTCCTATCATATTCGCACTTATGGCTTTAAACCGCCCTCTTAAAGTCAAGTGGATATAATTAAAGTAACGTTACTTGGCATGATAGCAAACAACTAAAAGAAAACGAATGTTTGCGAACTTTCACTTTGCTATGGGTCCGGCTCGAAGTTGCGAAATTTGCTCCAATCGACGATGGAATCTTTATCGTAGTTTCATCTTAGAAAGCTATTTACTGCAAGTAACTTGGTACTTATTTATTTCTTGAAGGTGAGTACAATGGATGTAATATTTCCGCCATTTATCCAATCATTCCACACTTCTTGCTCAACGATTTCTATTTTTCTACATGGCATTTTGATATTTTGGTGTGTGTGAAATATATTTTGTTACGCAGTATCCATCGAATGAATATGAATATAATATTCTTGATAGTTCACCTTCTGCATTGCGTTTCTAGGCGTTAAGCTTTACCAATGATTGCTTTGGCCTCTACAAGTTTGCATAATTCGTAAACGCAACAGTATATTTCATGAACTAAGCAATCATTATGTAGATTTACTTACTATAGGTACATTAACGAGACGACGACCTTCATTTCAAGATAACATTGTCACTAGGTCAGGTTTTGTTCCGATAAAACAAAATGTTGACGTGACATCATGAACCACTAGAAGCACCAAAACCTTGGCGTCTCTTGAAACGATAAATTAGCTGCGGAATTAGAAAGTTTACTGCGTTGTAGTAGCCTTAAATCGGAGATGTAGATACCGCGATCTAAAAAGCAGATTACTCCTTAAAGCTGTTGTTTCGCTGGTGGTTGTGAAATTTGGACCGTGAGCGGAGGCCTCGCCTCTCACCTCGGCGGCGCGGCGTGATCACGATGAAAAGTGAAACTGCGGCGTCGACAAGCGTCACGTCTACGCTACCTCATGCCATTTGTTCCGGTTCTACTGCATTAGCTACATTATGTGCTTTTGCAACATCTTTATGAAAGAGGACATACCAAATGGGTATATTTTCTCTTTTAAATAGCGGTTCCATGACGAATGAAGGTCTCAGAGGCAAGTGGATTCTGGAACTGGACTGGACCTGATTGCACAAATGGATACATTGTATCGCTTTTTTGTTTTTGAAAAGAGGCAATCAATACATACTTTATCGCTGTAATTATTGTAATTTTAACATTCTCACAATAATGTTGCGTTGCATTGTCTGTCCCTGTTGTCGCGCGGCGAGGGGAGAGCGGCGCGGGAGGCGGCTCCGCCACAGAATGTAGGCAAGTGTGACAAGGACACGCCCGTACTCTGCGCTAACACTTCCATCCAGTTTCTAACGTGCTCGGTGCGCGTTTCGCAACGCTCGCCCGCGCCCGGCCCCACTTCGCCGATGCACACAGTGCGCACTCGTGAGCGATTACTCCCACCTACAAGGTAACCACCGCAATACATGCCGCTTAATACCACCTCGAGTGAGAGGAGCCTTTCGGTACTTGTCTTCGGAATTACTGAGCTCTGGTGGCAAGAACCGCTCTACATTATCTTCAGAACTCTAGTTGTTGAATAACATCAGCTTCTTTACATTAGGATTGATTACATCGGAGAACCAGAACTATTCGATCACCTTTTTGCAGCTGACATGGCATTCCAATGGAATTCTGATTTTGCAAGGCAGCGAACAGGCATTAGAAATGAGATGGCCTTCCTTCGCGCTCATGGCGAGGTGAGCCACAAGCTTAATGTTGCCTTGATATTTGTTAATTAGACTCACTGCTCTTCTGGCTTAGCGACTTGATCAATACTCGTGATAGACTTTCCTTAAAGATCTTTAAAATATATCTGTGCATCGTAAGCCTGAAATAAGGCTAGCTAGACGTAGTTGTACTTACCCCTGTATGTGTGGTGAAGGTGGTACTTCAATGGTGGCGGAGGCTCGGCGGCGGTCGCCGGCCATATCCGCGAGGCGGGCAAAGTCTGTGTCTACATCAGCAAGCCTGGCCGATTTGCGAGACTCCAGTAGTCTTATTTCATCTAGTCTTTTCTTCAGTTCAATAGGTGCCTGTAGACAAGGAAAAATTACATTTAGAATAGGAAAACGTGTCCTATACGATCTATGTATGTTAGAGAATGTGCAATTAGGTGTAATATCTATGCATAGCAACAATGGCCGGAGATCAATATGAAGCGACCTTCGCAGTGGCCCGCGGTTGGGTGGACGTGACGTCAGACCGGGTGGAAATGGAGCGAGTTGGAGCCGTGTCAGGGACTCAACACTTTGTGCGCTGCTCCATATAGCCCAACCTATTACAGCCGTTCACCGATTTAGTTTCCAAGCGACCGGTTACATATATAAATTATGAAATGTCGTAGATTCTAGTTGGATAATGTCCACTAAGAACAGGAAATGCAGACCGCTAAATAGGTGGTGGAGGCAAACTAGATCATTCTTCACAAGTGGCACAGTAGGTAGGTATCTATAAAACGTGTTTGTAGTTTGCAGTGTGTGGAGTTAAAGGCTGCCTTTCCGCATAACATGTTTACTAAAGGTCAGGCTTCGGTGTTACCTGTGCTAGATTTTAGTGCCTATATTATATGCGAAGTTAACATAATCGAACTATAATAATGCTAAACCTGCTAGACTGTTTGACTTATTTTAAAATAACTTTATTTCTTATTTGATTTGTTCAGACAATCAAGTTCTAATATTTCAGTGTTATTATTACGTTATTACAGTCATTGAGTGAACTTGAAAAGCTTATGAAACTCGTGTGTATGACGCATAATGTAACACATACACTACACCGGTTGGTTGTGACCAAACGTGGTCGCTCTGTCGGTCAACATGAGAGCGGTCGACATTGGCTGCCTTTTCGTCAGCTTCCTTCTGCAGACACATTTGCGTGATTGACACGTTACACCGTCACACGGAATAACTACACGTAAAGTTAAATTACTACGTCGGTAACCTTGTATCGTTTAGCGCTATTGTTTGTTCACTACCGTCAATAAACCCGTTGTTTTCATGACCGGCTTTTTTGAATCTAAGCTTTCATTGTGTAAAACATTATGAATGCGGTTTACGATTTTTATACATTTTATTTACGTTTGTAATTTTTTTTACCTACATCTGTATTAGATAGAACCTTAATGCGCCCTAATGAAGCGTCTTTAGTCGCTAACGCATTCGTTGACCCCATTCTTGATAATTAGCCTTAATCTTTGAATGCAGTATGAATGACTACACCTTTTCCTTTACCGGTTGGATATTGAGCCGTACATGATACTTGGAAACCAGTTGGTAAGTTCAAATTGTGGGGAAAATTCCAAAAGTCCCGTTGCAGTTGATCGTCGAGGGGCTGGTCACATCATACTTTCACTTTCGTGTGATTTCGTGCAAGTGTGGTACTGAGAGACGATTGACGCTGGCCCCTCACCGGAACAATGAAAGTTACTTTAATGAGCACGTTTGTAATCATTGTCTGACACACTTAGCTACGCTTTACTATGTTTTTTGTCTAGTTAGAGAAAAATGCATACTTAACGTGTCTTTCTAGAGATTTCTACGGCGACACATCGTAAATTCCAGTAATCTGTAATTACTTTCGTTGAATATTTTATGGCGTTGTATTAAGTCATTGGTATTGTCCAGTTGCAGTGCCGATTCTATCGACGACTATTATGTAAAAAGCGACAACTATTGCACAATTGCTTTATCCGATGGCGAAACGGCCGCTTTGAAATGCCAGTGAAAGTCACCGAGTGACTTTGGCACGCAGCGATAATGCAGCCATCGCCTCTCAGGTATATTGTGACGTTAGTAAAACATATCGATTGGACCATTAACATTGGTGCAACATAATTTTATTATGCTCGCAAATTACTTGTGCTCAATTACTTAATTAGTTACCAGCATGTGGTAGGAAATTACGAAAATGGTCATATAATTTGTTGGTACTTAATACTACTGAGAATTTGTGGATCGCGGTCGTTAGGCTATTGTTTTGTTGCATTGTTATCTGGTAATTTGTTATAGCAAGCTGCAGAATGTGGTCCCATCAGTAAGCCATTTATTGGCATTTGACAGCGGCTTTTAGGTTGCAAGGCCTGTAGTTGTGTTCTTGGTGCTTATTGCGAAAGGAGTTCACTCTACTTAGGGTCTTTTTAATCGCGAAAAATTAACTATCAACGCCTTTACTAACAAATTATACTATAAATTTTATATTAAAATTCATTATAGGCTACAAAACATAGAACACCTACAAATTATCGTAAGCTTTTGCTCAAAGCAGAGCTGAATGTTACTTAATGTAATATTTTTTGATATTTTGGATTTGTTAAATCAAATGTCAAGTTTATCAAAAGTTGAAAGTTCGTAAGGCCAACTTTCAACAATTTTAGGTTTGTTTTTATAACAGCTCTTTAATGTGAGGGTGTTCATGTAAATTTCAGTGGTTTGACAATGTATGTGCCTTCGCTTGGCCTGGGGTTCCTTCACTTCTGTGGTATTGACTTCGGGTGTCAATGGCATCGGCAGCAGCTATAAAGGTTTTGTTTGCGTAGGCGGTAGGGTTGAATGGATCAGTAACAGATCAAAGACGCGCGCCGTGATTTTACCCAGAGGTTCAATTGCCTTTCGATGAGGATCCATCTGACCATTATATGATTCACGAAACTTGACTAAGTCAAGAGAAGTGAAGCCGAAAGATGTGGACAATTTCAAGCTTTTGTCCAAAATCGATCCGATTTTGAGTACACTGAATACATATTAACAGATCCAAAAACGTCTTTGTTGGCTGTACTACTTGGAGTGAAATCGTCACATACTTATAGCCCGAACAGAGCTCTATGGCAGGACAATGCACTTAGAATACATTACCCTATAGTAGGGAACAAGAACAATGGCTTGCCTCAGTAACGACGACCGATAACCGCTTTCGTCATATTGTTTCAAAAGTGATGATAAATTTAAAACTATTTGTGAGACAGATCGATTGATGCTATAAAAACCATATCCATACGAAGAAAAAAATGTAGATGGTAGAGCATTTATTGAGAATCTAAAAGAGCTGTTCGGTCAGTGTCTATATTGCCGTTTTGCCTTCGTTAGCATGCAAGGCGAGGCTGCAGTAGAGTCACGTAGATACGCATGCATAAGCAATTTGGTCGTCGGCGAACGATCGTGTACCTAACTACTAATATATAGGTCAATGGGCATACAACTGGAATCGACGACGGTCTTCGTATTGTAATTTTAATACTGTAATAGTGAAGAGGTCTATACCTAACGTGGCTACACCTACACTTTTTCCAATTTCAGGGTCAGAAAAGTTCTTAATTGTTGACACATCTTGGAAGATTTAAAATAGATGTGTAGGTAGAGCTTATTTAAGTAACAAGTGTTTTCTCTTCTGTTTTAAGATTGACGTATTTAAAGTTAGTTTAGGTTGAAGTAGCTAACTTCAACCTAAACTAACTATTTAGATCAGAAATATAAACTAAAAATAAAATTTTATTTCTGATCTTCATTCGAATGTTTATGCACGAACTCCTACTAGTCAAAGATTAAGTCAGTAGACCAATCTTTGTAACAAAAGTGAGGCATTACAGTCGGATGTGTGCGATTAGGCTGGTCGATCAGTCGGTACAGCGGCCTTGTATGATTAGTGAATACAAACAGCGAGTTGCAAAGCGGATGTAGTGGAAGCAGGCCACGCTCCTCCACTTCACCAGCGTCAGCAGTGCAACCAACCTTGCCCCAAAAAACCGTGACCTACATTTCGTTCGTCAAAATGCAACCAACGTTTTTATTGCGACCATTCTCCTTCCAATACCTTTTAATTTGATAGATATGACTTGAAATGTAGAGCACTACTTTTAAATGTCGGCGACCGTAGGTTATTTGTCTAAGTTTCATTAAATGCAGCGTAAGCAGTTCATGTGTATCTGGGTTGTGCTCATCGATTGCGCAGGACGAACTAACGGGCTATTTGGCCCAGTTGGCGAGCGCAGGGCGCGGGTCGCGATCCTCCGATCTAGGCCCTGCATTCGTAGCCCGGGTAACCTCTATTTCTGGATCTAGTGCGGTCACTGATAACGATGCGTATAATACTAGCTATACGTCTATAGATGCTGACGTACAGTAAAATGAAATGTAGTTAAATCATTTAATTGCGTGGGAGTATTGGGTAAGGAAAGTAATTTGGATTTGCTAGGAACAACGTCACATATGATATGATTAAAGTTCTCGGAAACTGTGACGTCATGTGCGGTGGCTGGGAGAGTCAGCGTAGGCGCGACGCGACAGTGACGTCACGGGTAAAATGCTACGCTTCGCCAAGCTGAGCGGGGGCGGGAGCGCGTAGGCGGTGCGTGTAGAAAAGCGCTCACGTAAATAATATAGCGCCTTATTACGTAACTGAACGTGAAATCTCCTTAAGGATTATCATGGACATCGTAGACATAGGTTAAATAAACGATGCCATAATAGCATCGTTTACGTGCCAGGCTTAGAAAAGTGACCGTTTCGCCTTGAGATGCCTGCCAGCACGGTCACCTCTCTATTCTTGGATATCGAAACAGCACCGAACTAGCTAGGGGGAGGACGCCGGTTGCCGTGCACGCAGGCGTCATGACCCAGCCTGACCCAAAAACGTATCGCGACCCACCGCGCCCTACTCACCAGTTGATAACGGATACGGGAACCTGTTCGCCATACGCAGTAACGTAACATACGCTACGCACTGCCAATAGACAACATTCACCGTTACTCTGCTGACCACCTTACGCTTTTAAATTTGTCATTGACTTTGGCCTTTGGATCAAATATTAAAATTTAATTCTCAAGACCTAGTTAGGAGAACTGTAGGTTGTTGGCGAACGTCAATAGCTCGGTAGTAGCTCCTTGCAGCTGAGATGATAGGTTAAAATCTGATAATGCAATAAATATAATAGAAACATGAAGAAAACATGAGTGGAGGTCGGATTTCGAAAACGGGCTGTGCGTCGTCACCGGTTCAATATCAGCGATTCTGGGTCAGTGGGTCACCGTGCCACGCGGCCGCTCCCCGCGCGGTACGAACACTTGCAATTAAACTCGCTCTTTATATGCTACGTCGTGATACCAGCGCGGCGAGACGAATCTCACTGCACCGCACTTGCATCAATCATTCCGATTCAGGGTCAAACTACCTCCTCAGATTTTCAACAGGAACGCTCTTTTTATGCTTTCGAACCTGCAGCTTAAGCGTACACAGGATTAGACTTCCTAAACCAAGTCTCACGGTCACAACTAACCTCTGCCTAGAACACTCGGCAATTATATCCTGCCTATTGTTTACAAAATCGTGATTGACCTTTGTTCAAGAACAAAGAGAAGTGGGTAGCGTCTTTGCTTTGGCAAGCGAATAGAGATGACCGGAGACAGTGTGAAATCCTAAGTAGATGGTTTGCCGGCGACTGTCGCCCACGTAGTAACGGTCATGGTGAGTTACTGTTACCTAAAACCCGAAAACAAGTTATTTTTGCGTACTGATTCAACTCGCAACGGTATGCGTGACTTAACGTCACAGTACACACAAAACGTAGCTATTATTGTAGAAAAATTATCAACAACACGAAAATTAGACAAATTGTTATACCTATATTATAATATTATGTATAAGCTGTAATTGTTTGTTACGGCTTAAATTGGTTTGTAACAGAAGTTACGATACCGCTCCTGGGTTATTGTTTCAGTTCCTTATTAGGTTCTGAAACACCCTAATTAGGTATGTTTAAATATTGTATTTACCGACAATAACTTGCGACAGTTTTTTTCCTGAATATGACATGCGCCGGTGTTTAAATAGATTTAGAATTCAAACAACAGAGCATCGACGCCTCAATCTGCCAGCTGTTTAGAAAAGGCTTATAAATCATGTAACTATTCCAAGGCGATTGCAATGAGGTCACTTACAAAGGGCCGGACCGGCCCGGCCTTGCCTTCACTGCCGTTTTGTAAGAGGATGGAAGACCAATTTCTAAATTGGCAGCTAAACGGTCTTAAACTCTACTAAAAAAATATTGGTTTAAGTTTTCTAAACCCGAATTCATAAATGATCTAACATCTGTTATTCCAACAAAACCGTCACAACAATATTTACGCACGGAAAAAACCTGAGACCACGCATATACAACGGTTTTGACGACTTTATTTGGTCAATCGCCTCAATGTTCAGGCGCTGTATTTAGGTCGAATATATTAATCACACTATTCTATTACCAAGCAGGGGAACTCGTTGACAAATAGGTATTAATAACTGGGAACGATAAAAAACATTAGAGCAAGAGTACCGCTTCTGTATCAACGCGTTCTTCACTAGGGTTTTTATTGCCTGTACGCATAACTATATTGGAAAACTTTAACTCTATGCTTTACTATTATATTATATTACTACATAGACTATAAAGATCGGCATTTACATTACAAAGATAAACACGCATCTAAATAATCTTCATAGGAGAGTGTTGTAATCTAAAAACCGTTACGTTTTTGGTGCCATCGTATCTATTTTTAGGTTAAGCCTTTGGTTCTATAGGTGAGATATAATGTTTGGGACTGAAGTATTTTATAGTGTAGAATTGTGAATACTGCATGCGAGTGTAATAAAAGACCCCATTTCTGCTGCATTAAAGCTCAACTGCAAAATTGAAATCAATCTCCTCTATAGGATTTTATCAATTGCAACTGTAATCGTTAGAAGGATGAATGATTAAGCAGGTTTCAAGTCCGTTTTCAAATGGCAGTTTAGCTACATAATTCAAATAATTTATACAAATTTGTACTTTATATCAAGGTTATACGAAATATAATAATTCTTGTGGGCGGATACGGCTCACGACCTACTTCAGCTAAGGAACTACAGCTAATCTGTACCTATCAGTCTCCCGCTCGTTGTCTCGAACAAACAAATCTGTAAACTCTATCTTATCAACCTTGAGTTATTTAGACGTGTCACTATGCAGTCTGAACCAGTCGTGGTTTATAATTTGCACAAATTGAAAATGTAAAACAGATTGTCAATGAGATATAGATGAGGTAGAAAATAAGCTGGTACGCACGCTACGCATAAGAATCTACTATACATGCTAGGTTAGAGCGTATAGATGGGCGCTCAGGTGCCGATTTCTCTTCCCATGGTTTCTTCACTACGACAAACTGTAACCATTTGTTTTATAGGTAAATAAAATAGCCGAGTATAAGAGCGACCACTAATCTGTTGAGCGTTAAACAATCTTCATTGCCATTATCCTTTTTATGACTAAATTTTCCCGAAGTCATAAGGTAAATTTGTTATCCCCATCAGCAACGTTTAGTATGATATTAGGGGCAATTAAGGAAAACAAAAATTCGAACCGTGCGTAAGTGTATCGCCAAAGTGAAATTTATACCGAGCACGCCACTGCTCCACGCAACGATAAGCGCCATAGGCATAAGTGACTGCAGTGCATTGGAAAAAACTTTACTGGACTAGAAAATCTGGAAAACGCATATGTAATTTGCTTTTGAATCGTATATACTTTCGCCGGCTTTGTGAGTTATGCGTTATTAATTATAATGTTGCCAAGTTGTTATTGTCTGCCTCCACGAATAAATATGTTTTGCAGGCACGAGCAATAACTTTTTTCTATTGGTTTGGCACGTTACTGTAGTGGTTAGCCCGGTAATCAAAGTTTATGCATTTTCCATGCATTAGGTACGTGCTTACGCTATCGACTGATCAATTATTGTTAATTTATAGATTTATTGCCACTTCTGGTAAAATGTTACCATATTCAACAGATAAAAATATTACCGAGTAATACCGTGTGACGTAAACCGTTGACGCCGACATTTTTGTTCCCAGATTGAGCCAATTTATCAGAAGTTTTAAATCAATTAAATTAAGTCCCTAATGAAGGCATTAGCACTAATGTGAGAGTAATTAAAAATTATATTCTTTCACTTAAGTGAACTTTAAAACTAAAGTTTTAAAATATTTTATCGACTACCGTTTTATTTTACATGTTTAGCTTGTTTAATATTATATTTTATGATTTTCAGACTTGAGGGCATTATTTTAAAAAATAATATTTTTTGTGGTAAGTTTTATCCTTAATTTGAAACAAAAAAAAACTTAGCCGTTTCGAATGGTTTTAATTGCAGAAGAACTTCACTATGGCATTGCTTAAACGAAGTGAATCTGAAACAGTTAACTTATTACAACAGCAACTTTACTTCTTCCATCACGGACGACGCAGGTGTGTGGCACTTTCACACTCGATGCGCAAGCGCAGCGCAACACGTCACGCCCGTCGTCGACCAATAAGTAGCTCCGACAGATTCTACGACGAAATCTCAGCAAAACTCTGATGTAGGAAGACACTCGCGTCGAGCCTTCATCATGACCATGACCAATTAATTACCAACAAGAAACTCATTGTGGAGAAAAAATTTAAATCCAAGTTTTGCTTACGTAAATGTACCTACAATTGATGTTTGTAAAGCTTAAGCCTTAAGAAATAAAACTTTAAGCCTTTATTGCAACTACCGTAACTGATTGCAGCTTTCCTCAGGCATTAGCGATGTCCTACTTTGGGAACGAGTCTGCGGTGAGGTTAGCCGGGCTGCCCCATCGCCACCGGATAACGGTACGGCCGCCACTCGGCGTTGTCGCTGACGAAGCCTCTGCGCACGTGAAAATAATTCTTGACGCGATTTTGTAACGAACACCGTTACTCGGTTCCGGGCCTGTCGGTGACCTTATTTCTCAGGCAGCACTCTTTATTTTTATATCTTTTTGCCTGACATCATTACAATTGACTCAAATAAAACGAGAATCGAAATTAGTTGCTTAGTAACATTGGGAATATCAGATTGCAGCTTAGCTTGCTTTTTAAGTCAATCGCTGATACTGTTTTTATGTTTGTAGTCAAGTCAGTCACTCTATGAACGGTTTGTTTAACAAATTACATAATTTGTCCTCTTTACCGGCAGATATATAATTGGTTGTTTATACCGGCGAGCTATCGTGAGTCAGCGCGTATTCTGATTGCAGGCGTTCTGGATTTGCCGATCGCACTGTTCGAGTAAATAACGTATGACGCGATACTGATGCTTTATACAGACGGGAAATACCACACGTCACAACTTTGTTAAATTATTTACTTTTTGCGTTATTACCAATAATCTTTTGCAAGACGGAGGGATTTACCCCACTGATTGTTTTATTTTTCATAACATACGAGTGAATAAAGGGAGATGCGATATTGTTTTGTAATTTTTACCCAAGTATCAATGTTATCTTTATTTGTTTTGCTAGAGCGCTTGCGTATCATGTGACGCAAAAATAGTGTTTGGTATAGGTATAAAATTAAACGGTTATAGTGTAATATTTGTAGAGTAAAATATAAGTAACAATGGCGTACGTCGTAGCGTTTCTAATTGCAAAATACGATGTTGTTTTAGGTTTGACATGTATTTGAATACAAATATAACTGGCACGAGTGGCTATTATCACGAGTCGGGGCGTCACGCTAGAACCGCGTGCTACGTCATTTACGCACAAAGAATGGATCAAGGCCCTCGCACGTTACCATTTCCTTATTACGGTTCCTAATGTTATCTACCGTTTTGTTTTTAGTTATTTCTCAGTTATCACTGCCAACTGTTAAAAGGAAAAAAGAGGATATCAGTCGCGAGACGAGTAGCTGCTACTTTAACGACCCTAATTAAGGTTGAACCTTATATGCGGTCAACCTTTATCGAACCTTGGCAAACACATTGACAGCCAGATTATGCAGCCGGGTCAGTCTTGTCATTAACTTGTTTAATCGAATATTGTACACAAATTAAGAATGTTCATCGATAAGGTAGAGCGGACCAGGTATGGAGTGGATGGTTGATGACGCATAGTCGACGATGCGCGCAAAGCCGGCCGGCTTTACGAACGAATCAAAACAAGAACAACAAAGAAACGTAGTTCCACTTGCTGATTAATCTGTGGCCTTTGTGTGGTAAAGGTACCAGCTAGCTGTGCTACCATTGCCAGTGGCTTCACGCGGCTACTTTAATTAGAACTATAATTTAGAGCCAACGACGTTGATTATTGTAATCTTCGCACCGGCTACTTGTTACATCCAACGCGTAGCATAACGGTGCGGCCGGGTTTGTTATATTAAGCGCATGAATACGTGTAAACTACGACTTTTCCTCGCCTCTACGATTTATCATAGCTTGATGCGCTTTTAAATAATGCAAATAGCCTAGTAGATATACGTAGGTTCACGATTACGGTATCTATATCAACCGTACACGTGTAACTAGTCCATTGTTTGTAAAGTTGCCATAGCTGCCTCCAAGTAATTACATTTAACGGGTCCAAGCTGGGTGTAATTAAGTACTGGGCAGCACTGCACCGGTAAGGTAGCTCGTTTTTGTATCTAATCGGAAACTTTCCATTCTACCTATATGAACTCGGAACTCAATAACTTAGGTTATAAATATTTTAAACTATAAATTAATATCAAATATAAATTAAAGTGTTATTAGTTAATTAATTTTCTCTTAATTTCGACTACTGGACGAAGAAAACAAAGCACCTAATTATCAAAGGTAATTACGACATTGCCTCGTTTATATCAAATTAACGTTTTTGATAATGTTATCTATGCCCTTGATGCCAAGTTATTTTGTTTGATTAAGTACCATAATGGACTTTTGCCTGGTAGAGACATGAATCTGCTTTTATTAAAGCCTTCCTGTTTGTTAAAATGACAGTGATAAGCATGTTGTCTGTTTAGAGACGCCAATAATAATCATGACGCAAACGTAGAGAACCGGCACTACGCAATAATCTAATACAACAACAAGTCGGTGCAAATATTTTTCCGGTACCGGTAAAGAGGAATGTTACCAGTGTTACTCTACTATCAGTTTGCATTCCCATTACATAAAACAATCAGCGTATCATGTCACCGTAGCTATAAAGGGCAGGAGAATCGTGGGGTGCGGTGATGTGGTGTCGATAAGTTACAAGCAGTGTGTCGTTTTGTTACAGAATGCCGCGTAGGTATTCTAGTTCGCGCTAGTTCGTGATGCACCGGCCGGGTCGCATGCACGGCCCGCGCATTGCACGTGGAGGGGTCAATAGCTCGCTGCACGCGCCCGCCTCTAGTCTACCAACGATACAATAAACCTTTGTCTCAACTCGCACTGATTCAGATTCACTTACATTTTACACTATCCATCCATAATTCTTCCATACAAAATAGCTGGCAACCCTCTAGACTGCTAGTCATGTTTTTGCTTTAGGCGAAAAAAAAGAGCGCGTTGAAGTCTTTTGCACGGGAGATACGAAATGGTTGGCAAAAAAATTTTGACGGTCGCCGGCCGGCTTTTTTTGTCGTCAGATTACTCGAAGGGTAAGTTTGAATACCGGCTCTTTTCTTTTGTGATGGTAATACTGCTTGTAGAGCAATAAAAAGCCTGCACCGGTCATAGCATGGTACTTTGACCAGATGAATTGTGTTTGTAGAAATATGCGAGTAATACGTACCTCACTGGTGGGAGCCTGGAACTGGACACGGAGCTCGTCGGTCTGGTGGTCGTGAGAGAGCACGTCGGCGCGCACCTCGCGGCCGTTGTACGTGAGGAAGACGCGCTGTGTGGGCTGCAGCTTGACGCCGGCCATGCCGCGGAACCCGGGCCCGATCAGCTCGGCGTCGCGGTATTCGCGCGTACTCTTGCCACCATCGAAGCGCACCGTGTAGCGCGTGTTGGGAGTCAGGTTGATGCAGTTGTTGTTCTCAGGGAAGGGAGCCGGAGTCTTCACCGCTTGAATCATCCCCGAGTAGTAAAGTCCATCGTCACCGAGCGCGGCGACTCGCGTCCCGATGATGGAGCGCTTCGCTAGGCGCTTGCCGGTCGACATTATCACGCTTTCGTCCTCGTTTCTTACTCTAAACACACCGGCGGGCGTTCGTGGCCCGCTCCGGAAACTATTCTCACAAAGGTTCACCAAACAATTTCAAATCGCCCGGCGAACTCGCTTCGCGGGATAACCGTCACAGAATTTAGGAAAATTAGGAGAATTACGTCGCGAATCTGTGCGCTGCGCGCGGTCCGGCTTCTCAATAGGCCGGGGCTGATCGCAGCACTCGCTAGGAAACATAATACGGTGGCAGGTCCTCAAAAATTGGGACGAAGAAGAATCCTTTCGCGGTATTAAACTTCGCAAGGAGTTCGCGGCGGACGACCTCGATACGAGCGGTCTCGAAGAGAACTGGCGCGAGTGCGTGCGTCGCTGACTTGCGGAGCGTTGCGGTGCGGGGCAAACGCCGACACCGGCCGGCCGGCGAGCGGGAGCCCCGATCACCCGTCTCACTCCTTTGTTTTGACACTCAGCTGTTCGTGCGAGCGAGAAAGGAACGAGCGCCGGGTGCGTGCGAGCGAGAAGCAGCTCGCCGCACCGGTTCGGTCGTCTTCGGGACGCGGTCGAAGTTCGGGCACACTCGCTATTTTCAGCGGGCGGGCGGGCGGCGAATGGATGCCTGCCGCCCACGGGCGACATTGAGGCGCGCCGGCTCTCTTCGCACGTGTAGCGCTAACGGGATTGCACAACGCACCTCGCGGCCGACACGCCGCTGCCGCACCGCCCGGTACCCTCGCGCTGCCGCTGCTTAATACGTGACACAGTTTCTATTCAGATTCGGGGCCAATCCAAATGTCAAGCAGATGCATCTACTTATGCAATACTCGTCTTGACCTAACAAGTTCTAAAAATTCTAAACTTCTCTGGGACCTAGCTTGGAAGCAAGCTATGTTTTACATCCCAAACTCTGCTTTTCCTCCACAAACTGGGAAACGTGTCCAAAGTAAAATAGGTATTAGTTAGATCACTGTACCTAATGTTTATCGCTGGGCACGCATTCCTATTGTTTATTGAAAATAACAAATCTAAAAATTAATGAATCACAGCCCCGAATAGCCTCATCAAACACAGGGTCATTGCGAGGCGCTTGCGACGGAGTTTTGTTGTGAGAAAACCCAACAGATTTCACAAAAGTGTCACGCATTCGCTTCTCATTATTGTCTATTTATCAAGTTGATGGTCAGTTCTGTTTATTTTCGGCTGGCACGCAATGTTTCATCACAGTTTTGTTGTCAAAAAATATTGTACCGGCACATGGCATGTATCGAGTGAATATTCATTTATTATCTTATCACATTTAACGGGAATTTAAGATGTGATCTTATTGGTCTCGCGGTATAATTACCTCTAGTACGCGCTAAAATCACATTGAGATAAATTTAACTTTGAGTAGGACTCGCTAATCAAAACTACAATGTTTTTAATCATATAACAAATTATGTTTTAAAAATTTCATGACTTTAATTGTTACTAAGTATATGCAGACTGCAAATGTACTGCAGAAAAAAATAAGATTAAAAAAATAAAACAAAACATCATAAAACTTACTAATACTAATAATGCTGGACTATTCACACAACATCATTGAGCCGCAAGCTAAGTGCTGCTTGTGCTGTGGGTAGTATGTAGATATACCTAGGTACTCGTGTTTTATTATTTCGTAGAGCTTTTTAAGACTAGCACCCCTTTGCTTCACCCGCGTGAAAATTGATGAATGTTTAAAAAATCACTACATAGTATAAAACAAAGTCGCTTTTTCTGTCCCTATGTCCCTATATCCCTTTGAATGCTTAAATCTTTAAAACTACACAACGGATTTTGATGCGATTTTTTTTAATAGATAGTGATTCAAGAGGAAGGTTTATACGTATAATAAAACCGTGCGAAGCCGGGGCGGGTCGCTAGTTATATATATTTTATTACAGCTCTAGAACTACGTCTATTCAAAATTTCAGCCCGATCCGTTCAGTACTTTTAGAGTGAAGAGGTAAAACACAAAGCTGGGATAGAAGGACCAACTTTCGTATTTATACCTAATATTAATGTCTAGCCGTGGACTGATAAAGGTTGATAATAATAATTAGTGTGAATGTAAAATAATAATCAACTCTACTTCTTCGATACTAATCATGAATCAAAAGGCATAAGAAGCTAATTAATTTTAAAATAAGAGTGTTATTAAACTTGCTACTTTAAAAAAAATCTGTATATTCGATTGTATAATACACCTGAGAACTTTTTTCTAAGTGAACCGATTTTCATATTATTTTTTTATTTGTAATGTGGTGCTTTTCGTATCGCCCCGTATAAATTTAATCCAAAACTATTAAGAAGTTTTTGAGTTATGCACGATGTTCTCATTTTTGCTTCATAACTTTAAGTCGGTTTGTAGATTAATAAAACACGTCAAATTGTTTGAGGGACAGGAATTGGGCTATGATAAAAAAAAATCCTGTAACTTGTTAGTGAATGTTGATGAAAAGGTGTAGAAAGAATGTAGAGATACCTTTGAACATTGCAACGTTATCATATTATGGTAAGTACAGAAATATTCAAAAGAATGCACGTAGTACCTACAATAAAAGTCACGACACTTGAAAGTAAAATGCAATAAAACCACGTTTTGATGTTGCTTATAAAAACATTTCCACGAGTAGGTATATAAGGTAATGCAATGTACCATTTCACAAAAGTCAATGTTGAAATATTTAATCAATAAATAATTCTTCCTTTCCTTATGCCTACATGTAAATTTAGAAGCTTGCATTTGTCACTGATTTAGGTAGGTATATTGCATTACCTAACCTAGACTAGTGTCTTTGGTCACCATCCTAACTAATACATTAATATGATGAATAGTAGTTTGATCTGTTAACTCTTCACAACTGGCTGAATTAATCCTAATGAAATTTGACATGAAATAGGGTAAAAATATGCTAAATAAATAAATTATGACGACTTCAGTGGCGCAGTGGGTCCACCTGCGACTACAGAGGTTTGGTTCCCGCTTTGTGACAATTTTTTTTATGTAGGTATACTAAATGTATTTATAACTAAACTATGTTATATTAGTTTCAGTTATATCTAGCATAACACAAGCTAACATACGAGAAACCAATTCCTAGGACATAACTTAAGCTTAGATAGGAAGATTAGTATCCAACTTAACTGGACTTCGATTTGGAGCAGATATCATTGTTCCTTAGTACCTAACTCAGAAACCATTGACAATGGAGAATTTGTCGATAGAGATACATCACGTTTCTTAATTGTGCTCTGTGATTTTACCAAGTAAAAGTATCCAGTTCAAGTGACGTCACTGACTGTAATAAGTAAAATGTATTTAGTTCAATGAAATCCAAAGATACGAATGGTAATTCGACAAATATACCTACCACATTATAATAAACAAACCCAATTACGATTAACCTACATTACTTTCCGTTATCCGTTTTTTTGTTTTAAATTGCAAGAGCGATCGTAAGTTTAAACTTAGTTTAGACTACAAAGTACGTTTCTAGATATTTTTATTTCCAAGAACAGTAGAATCATTTTAAAATTACAATATCAACTATCAGTACCTATTTCTTTATTTGAATGATTTTTGAAGAATTTTATATTAATATAGCACTAGTATCTGCCTGCGGCTTCGCTCGTGTTATCTCTATGAAAGTTTTCAAGGCGAAAAAGAAGCCTATGTTTTATTCCAGGGCTAGAATTACGTCTATTCAAACTTTCAGCCCGATTCGTTCAGTAATTTTTGCGTGTACAAGGAACAAACATCCATACTTTCGCGTTAAATTATTAGTAGGTAAGGATGAACTATATCGATGATATAATATCTAGGTAGACAAGTAGCTACATATAAATCTACCAGATGTGCACAAGCTGTACAAAATACACGTTAAATTTCAATTCAGAGTTTTAATTCTGATGCACATTTAGGATCAGGAAACATCCTTTTACGGACGAATAGCTTTTTTTGTATGTCTGGGGATCAAACTAGTTTTGAGGGGAGATTTGGACCAATCAGCGGCCGTGCATCTCACGTGGGTTTGTTGTCGCGATCAGCTGTTCGGAGAATGTACAGAAAAACTGTCAACAAACCTGCACCGGCCGGTACCCTCGCCAGGTAAAGAGCTAGTTTAACCTTTAATAATAATCACTTCAATGGAATTTCCTTTTATCTAGGGCAGAACACAAAGGTAAGTAGGTACCTAGTGGGGAACAAAGGATTATGAATTCTTTTAAATGTGCCAAGTTGAACCAAAGACGTTGGACAGACAGGTACCTACTTACAGGGATAGTACAAAGTAAGTTCCCTTTTAGTCGTATATACGATAAGATTCCTTGAGTTTTAAAACTAATATTGATGAATTCTGTTATTTCGTTCAATGCATTCTTTAATTAAAGTTCTTTGAAACTTTCCACTGAACAACTTTCGAATAGTGAATACTAAACAGTGCGAGTTATTGCTTTGATAGTCCTTTTAAAAACTTAAAATAAATTTTATAAAAAAATAACAATAGATACCTATTGTTACAGATGTAAATTGTATAAAAAAAACGTAAAAATTGTGATGTCAGAAAAAATAGAGCAAGGTCCAACGGAGAATCAAAAGAAAGATATTGGTAACATTTCAAAACTGTTTTTGAGTTTTTCTAGGCTTCGTTTCTTTTTGAAATATTTAAAAAAATCTAAAAATTAAATCCTCTCCTCGTTATCGTGGCAATACATACCTACAACGAAAATAACAAATTCAGATGCCATGAGAATGGTTTTCAAGTCAAACGGGTAACTAGGTATATTTACCGCGAACTTTCACTTTTTTATTTCCTGACATTTCGACTGCATTGAAGCGATAAATGCTCACAGGATGTCTGTTTTACCCGAGAATTTAGTTCGATAATCACGCAGGGGCATTCAAACAAAATGGTTCGAAATTTAATTAACTCTATCGTGGGAACAGAAGTGCACAAAGTTCTTCGTATCGTAAGGTAGAAATACTAAAACACCCTTCGAAAACCACATTGAGATAGCATAACATGACGCGAACTAGTAACACGACTAGAAACCGCGATAAAATCTGTAACATAACATCCGGTACCTTGATGATAACTGACCTGTCGAGGAACGGTAGGTGATTACTTTTTCTCATGGCATTGATAACCGCAAGACCGCAACTACCTATTGATAAAATAATGGACGCATTTTATTCAATTTCGACGAAAACTTAAAAAAAAAAACGTAATTGAAGTATCCAAACGTACGAAAGAGTTTATCTTTACTCCGTCCACGCGCTTATTTTCTTTTTTACACACGCACCGCCTATGAAGTCGTCGTCGTAGTCGCCTAGTCGTCACTGGAGAATGAATGGGGACCGAATTAAAGAATGCAATATTTCATAGACCATGTTATCAAAATATTGCAGTGATGCGAATCGGTCAAATAATTCCCGTCAGTTGTCGAGTCGTTGGATTACATAACGATAATTTATTTTAATTGATGAAAATAAAACTTGTTGTTTTAATGTTTTATCCCGCGTGTTACCCAAGAAGAAAGTACCATTTCAAGTAAAACAACAACAATCTTAAATATGAAACGAATTCCAATTCTTTAGAGCAAAAATGCGAACATAATCAATGTAGTCAACGTCTATAAAATACGCATTTTTAAGGATAACGTAGAATCTTAATCGAATTTATATGGGACCACATGAGAAACGACAGATTTCAAACAAAAAAGAATCAACAAACTAGTTCATGTAGGTCCTAGACAAAAAAATGTGGGTAATTAAAATATTAAATTCAAATAGAGAACCTCCTCCTTTTTTGAAGCTGGTTGGAAAAACATTTATTTTTCGTATTACTTTTAAAATATGTCTATAATTAAAAAAACGAGTTGAGCAAAGATAACAAAATCGAAAATGTTTATTCATAAACAAATAGATAGTCATAAAAAAATCATTTTATAGATATAGACGTCAAAGAAATTAACCAGAGGACAGAGTAAACGAAATACAAAATATAGAACGTCTATAATAGATACAAAGTAAAAGGGTCAAATAGCATGGATGAAGCGGAAGAAAATACGGTGCAAAAGGATTGGAGGCGCCGGGTATCGATCCCGGTACCTCTCGCATGCTAAGCGAGCGCTCTACCATCTGAGCTACGCCCCCAGTGCTCCATTACGCGAAATTCGCGAATAGCTTAGTGGTCCTTTTAGAAGTAGGTACTGTGCTTTAAGCTACTTTGCAACCTTTCACTTTTATTTAAATATGTCTAAGCTATCTTGTGATCGCTCGTCTCTAAACACGACACGACTTAATTTCATACGATTTACTAAGATTATATTAAATCAATCTGAAAGGATTACCTCCCAAATAAAATACTGTATAAAACATAAAAAAACTTTTTTCTATTTATTTTAAAACAATAAAATTTACAATTAAAGTCACAACAAAACATAGTCATGATAATAACTTTGATTTCCACACACGCATATCTAATATGCTTTACTAAATTGCATGCATAATATTTATTTCGCTTACTTCTAAAATCAAATTGTGGATACAGGTAAATATTACTTCCTTCTTAACGTTACAGCTAAATAAATTACCCTGTTCACTTGTTTTTTTTTGTTTGAAGTCATTGTTGTCAGTTACAATGTTATCAATCAAAAATCCACTAATTAACTACCTTCATTCCTTATTTATGAACAACAAACAATATAACCCTTAATTACTTAATGATATTTGTTTTCCTGTATAAAATATTTAAAAAACTATTTAATGGCATAACAAATAAAAATTAGAAACAATAACTATGTATTTATAAAATATTCAGTTATCGCCTTCAAGTAAAACAACATGCGCCCCCTTTCCAACAGAGTCCCCTAGTTTCAAAGGAGCTAAGTTTGAAACAACGCCATCTCGCGGCGAACGCACGACGTATTCCATCTTCATTGCTATTACAACAAACAAGGGTTGTCCTTTCACCACCTGAAATAATTTCAGGGCTTACTAACACAGTTATAGAGAAAAACTAGAGATGGAACCTTTTAAGAAGTTGAGTTGGAAAACAAAGCCTACTCATTACTCAGTAAAACTGAAATAAACTGCTTTTTGTTATTATAGCGCGTATTGGTTAAATCACGCACCTACCTACCCCCAGAAAGTTCAAGTTGGAGTGAGTTTTTTTCCAACCACACAGTTTAAAGTTTTAATAACGGTGAAAATATTTTTTAGCGCGACGACGCTAGAATAACTGAATAAATAAACAAAAAATATATTAAAGATATGTAGTTAATAAAACTAAGATAATGTAGTATGTAATATAAATAAAAGTATGTAACTGTATGTAGATTCTAGAGCTGAGCTGAGGAAATTTTTAATTCCTTAGTAACAATTTACGATTAAGCATCTTTCAATGTTGTAAATGCGGGTAATAAATAACTTACAATAAGTAACTCATTGCCTGATTTGACTTACAATGACCAAGTCTTCCAATATATCAAATAAAATAATAAATCAGGATTAAAACATCAATGCGTAACTTACTTTGTCTCCCTTGCTGACTAGAACTCGTTCTAGTATTCCCTGTGTAGGTGAAGATGCACTGTTAGCTGCCGTGCTTGAGTCCACTGAGGCTATCGCTTGGTACTTTGCCTTAGGTATCTCCACAATGGTTTGACCGGACTGCAAAACAACAAATCTTACAATATTATAAGTTTAGGTAAGTAGTGCAACTAAAATATATTGTTATCAGGTTAATTATGCTTTACTCATTGTTATGTTTATAAATAGTTTAAAGTAATTTAATATTATGTTCATCGGATTTCCTAGAGCCCGATTTCACCAAACAATGTACTGTTGGAGAAAGCTTAAGCATTTACTAATTCTTAAATTGAAAATTTTATTTACTTATAATAAACTTATGTTTAGTGAAATCGGTCATACATAACCTTTATCATATCCAGAATTTAGGTACTGGGAGATGTGAAACAATTTAAAACTTTTGCATATGTTTATTATATTTTTGTTCATTCCAAATACTTACCTAAACATTTTTGATCATAAAGTTTTAAACTGTGTCAAAATAAGAGGAAATATAGGAAAAAAAATAACAAACATCATGCACATGCAGTAAAAGAACACAGAATTTAGAATAAAATGGGTTTTGTATACTTAGACAACCATTTGAGTTTCCCAAGCTGGTTTGATAAATCAAGCATAACAATGAACAGAATTTCCACAAATAATTAACAAAAGCACAAAATGGGCTATAGGTACCAAAGACGTGTCACTTCGTATTAAGGGCATTTAAAATAATGTAATACATAGTTTTAGGCAAAGTCATAGGTAATATTCATTATTTTTTAAGTCTATCAAAACCTACCTCATAGCTACTTAAATAAATGTAAATTATTTAACTTAGTAACCTAGTTACTGGTAGTTTAAGTTATGTTTATGAACAGGAACACTGTCTAAAACAATGACTCAAATGAAGTACATATGTTATATACCTATCTACTGGGATATATGTTTACAGCAGAATTTTAATTGGATAGGACAGTGAGGTTCTCAGTTCTCCTATTTAGAATTAGGATTAACAGTTGTTTGGTCTGATTATGGGTTAGAATAAGTGTTTGTGTTGTTGCTTGAGGCTTAATTTTGGCTTTATGGCCAACCAATGGAATGGGTGCAGCTATAGTACTTTTTCACGGACCGGGCCGGACCTTTGTGGTGCTAATAGCTAATGAGTTGCTGGAGGTTACAATGGAATGAAATTTGCAGGTTGGAACTTCACTTATTTTGTAAGTGTCATCTCAATAGAACTAAAGGATGTATCATGTTCAGATCGTCAGGATAGGTTTGATGATGTGTAATACACACATACTTTATACATCTCACTGGTAGGTATTGGTTTATTGAATTATCATCTGTTTTAAGTATATAAAATGACTAGATGTCGGTTTTAGTTTGGTGCATTGCCAACTCGAGCTTTGATCTAGTAGGTACTTATAATCGACAATAAATTGACTTACTTATATTTAACAATAAATATAAGTGTAATGTGAAAGTTGAGATGCTTGAATGCATTGACATTGATGTTTGCTACCTCTTCACGCCAAAACTACTGAACGGGTCGAGCTGAAATTTTGAATAAATATCGATTGCCTGGAAAACAGGTATGAGCTACGTTTCATCAATTTGACGGGGGGAAGCCGCGGGGCGCAACTACAAAAAATACAAAAGGCAATAAATCCTGACAACATCTTTGTACCGGCATGGCATCTATGCCGGCCGGCCGCCTTTCGGTGACGCAACGTTGGCTCTGGCGGCAAAGCAAGTCTTCCTTCCGTACAAAACTCAGCTCTGTAGAGTGGAATAGGTTACTCACTCTACATGTGTTGTATCGGTTTATAAGTAGCACTGTTTTCAGTCACATTGCAAATGTTTTCTCAGCGTAAAACTATTTTTAACAAATTTTTTGCATTTGCCGGCCATGCAAACAAAGAACACTTTCAACTTCTTGTTTTAAGGCGCTACAACAGTGTGACCAGATTATTTTTTGCGAAAATACCGAGGCACCTCCAGAAAATACGGAAATATACTGACCTATGCAGGGCAAATATACCAATAAAAATACTGATATTCCTATCAAATTTACTGTAATAATCATCTTCAATCATCGCTATAAATGATGGAGTTATAAATATTTTATCGTTCTTTTCGAAGGATTAAAAATGATAAATGTTTTCAGTAACAAATAAATTTGTCTAATAAATTTATAAAATTAAAATGCAAAAAAATTACAAAATTTCCAGTACATAAATATTTTTTTCCTACACTTTAAAAAAAAATCTTGACAGGTGTTTTCTCTTTAGTCTGTTCAAAATAACAAAAAAAACTTAGTTACAAAAATAGTTGCATTCGATATTGATCTAATGACTAACTTGATAGTTAAACCTAGTACATCCATAATAGATGGCGATCAAAAGAATAATGACGTTTATTTTATAAATATATATTTTTTCAGTTTTAACATCCATGACGAACATCCATGTTGCGCGTCGGGCGAAGGTCCGCCTGCGACGCAGGAGGTTGCGGGTTCGATTCCCGTCTCGGTACAAATGTGTGTACGATCTGCAGATATTTGTATGGGTTGTTCTGGATGCTTTCTATGTATAATAAAAAATCGCATAACACAAGCTATGCTTAGCTTGGGGCTAGATGATGCTGTGTTAATTGTCCAACATTGTTTAATTATTTATGTGTAATATTGAATCTGTGATATCGATGTTTTCTAACTATGTACTAACTAGCACATAGATGTTTATTCACCATCGATGAATATCAATCATCCATAAGGTAGACTGAATTCGGGGTTTATTTAAATAGTTGATATTCACGGGATTCCCCGAACATTGGTTCGCGACGACCGACGTTCGCGAGGACCATTGCTTACGGTGCTACCAACTTCATTACCAAAATATACCCAAAAATACCGACTTCCGGCAATATACCTACAAAAATACTCATATTCAAAATAATGGACAAAATATACTGAAAAAGTATTAAAATACTGAATCTGGTCACACTGCGCTACAAATACAAAATTCTGCACTTTCAAAGACGAACGAAACTGATTTGAGATGACACTGACAGACGCTGGGATTAAATAGGATTGAAATTAATCATTACCACACTTATTTATATATTTATCTCACGCTCATTTATCCCTCACACATTAATATTAGTAAATTTTTGTCATAAAACAAAAATGTTTGAACTGTATGTCTGTGAAGGATTTCTTACCTCTATAAATCTGAATTCTCAACTAAAAACATTCCGAATCCTAGACTTTCTGACTACTTGATGTTCTTATAACTTATTAACTATGACAGTTTTAAAGTGTTTTGTCCTCACTCAAAACGATTTTTAACTACTGTGTAAAGAAGAGAAGAGGTTAAGAGATAAAAGGGGTATAAAAAATAAATAAATCCATTCATATCAGGCTTCAGGCAGGCATGTTGTAAGCTGTTAGATTTCTATACCCTTATAGACATAACAATCGGCTTACCTCATCATATATGTGAACTTGGTTCTCATGAGTGAGCAAACCCACATTATTCTTTTTGTCTTCAACAGTCGCGTTTAGTCGTAGGCCTAATGGGGAGGTTTCTAGAGAGGCCTCGACTAGTCGCCATTCGCCGTCGTTTACTTTCACGGTGTATGTGTTAGGGCTACTTTCGTATTTGACTGTTACTTTTAGGTCTAGAAAAGAAAAATATTACGAGTTCATCAGTAATTCTAACATAAGATATACATTCAGTCAAAAAAGTATCGGGAATGGATGATTTGTTTATGGTTCCAAATTCAAATTTTTGTTTTTTTTGTTGTTGTTAGGTTGGCACAACTGTTTGCCATTCTGGCGCGGAGTTTGAGTTGCATCTGTTATATAGATTAAATACAGTGCTGTTTTTAGTTACATCATATCTAGTGTGTATTGCGAATTTCACAATGGACAAAAACATCGAACAAAGAGTTTGTCTTAAGTTTTGCATCGCCAATGGAATTTCGTGTTCGGAGTCACTGAAAATGTTACAGAAGGCTTTCGGTGAATCGACTTTATCAAAAACACGTGCTTATGAGTGGTACAAAGCGTTCAAAAGCGGTCGAGATGTGATGGAAGATTTGCCTCGCTCTGGTAGGCCATCAACGTCTGCAATTGAAGTTAACATCGCAAAAGTGAAGGAAACAGTGACTGAAAATCCTCATTCAACTTTGCGAGAGATAGCCGCCGAACTTTCTGTATCTCACGAGTCGATCCGTACCATTTTAAATAATCACTTGGGTATGAAACATGTTGCCGCCCGACTAGTCCCAAAAGACCTGAATTTTCTCCAAAAACTCAATCGCACAAGGCCATCATTGTGACCGAATTTTTGACCAAACACTCAACAAATACCATAGAGCAACCACCATATTCACCAGATATGGCTCCGGCCGACTTCTTTCTTTTTCCTAAACTCAAATTACCACTTCGTGGCACCCGTTTTCAATCGGTACAAGACATAAAGGAGAATTCGCGGCGAGAACTGAACTCAATTCCGGAAACAGCGTTTAAAAAATGTTTTGATGATTGGATAATTCGTTGGCGTAAGTGTATCGTTTCTGAAGGAGCATACTTTGAAGGTGATAAAATAAATTTGGATGAATAACAAACATTTTGTGTATTATTGATCTTTTCCCGGTACTTTCTTGACAGAGTAGTAAATAAATAATGTTGGATAATCCACACAACATCATGAAGCCCCAAACTAAACAGAGCTTGTGTTGGGTACTAGAAGTCTGATATTTTTAATACTAGCGACCCGCCCCGGCTTCGCACGGTTTTATTATTATGTATAAACCTTCTACTTGAATCACTCCATGTATAAAAAAAGGCATCAAAATCCGTTGCGTAGTTTTAAAGATTTAAGGATACGAGTACAAAGGGACTTAGGGACAGAGAAAGCGACTTTGTTTTTTACTATGTAGTGACAATACATTACATAGATAGATATTACTTATAAAACACCCAGAACCTTGGAACAAATATTTGCGGATCGTACAAACATTTGTCTCAAGGTGGGAATCGAACACGCAAATTCCTGTGGCGCGGCGGGCGAAGGCCCGCCACGCCACAGGAATTTGCGTGTTTGGTCGTTATTTAATACTTAGGAGAATGGATTATTATTGTGTGTTTGCACTTTTGTGCGTTTCTAGCGTATCCAAGAGTCCTAAAAGATCTAAGGGAAATAACTTCAACTTCTTTTTTAATGGCACCGCTTACTTTTCGCCACGACTCTTCCAGTGTCTGTCTGAAATAAAGTACCTATGTACCTACTTTGAATTTAGAATTTGGCATACCCTTTTCATCAAATCTGAGTGCTATCGTTTTCTGAACATTATAATTCGGCCTCCACGCTGTAGGCGCGACGTTGATCCCCTTCCAGGCGTCGTTAGCAGAGCTTTCACTTTTACTAACAAGCAGCTGCAATAAAATTGTTTGATTAATGGTGGTTATACAATCGCCATTTATAATGATCTTTATTGGTTTGATTGGTTAAAATTTATTAGCACTTTTTGAGGATTTCTTAAACTTAAGAAAGCCAAGAAGCTTCTTATCTCAATCATGCATGAGATGATTTTATATCTCAATCATGCTTTTCATGAGTTTTAAATGTTTCCTTTTAAATACACATAATATGAAATTAGGCCCCAAAAATTAAAAAATAAACAACAATAATGAAACATACGTTCAATTATAACTGACTTTCACGCGATACTAAGGATTATTAAAAACTACTGGTCTGATCTTGATCAAATTTAAATTAATTTTCTTGGTACAGGCTAAACTATTTAGTTCCATTTAAATCGACATCAGTTGAAGGCAATTCTGACGATAAATGCTTTAGGCTTCATAGCCACCCTCTGATCAGCCTTTACAAATATACCATTCTGTATTCTAAGCATTTCTGTTTGTATTATTACCTTATAACTTTGTGCGTTAACTATCTATTTATGTCATAAATACTCAACAAATAACACTTTTATAATAAATGCAAATTTGGATGGACGGAACTTTGTAACCTCTTTACATCAAAACTACCAAACGGATCTTGCTGAAATTTAGAATAGACGTAAGTAGTTCTTAGCCTGGAATTAAACACAGGCTAATGTTCAAATACTATCATGCGGGTAAAGCTGCGAAGCGCAGATCGAATTCTAAAACCAGAAATCAACAACTTTATTTCTTTAGGCTTACAAAATAAGTACTCAGACAAGTCATTTAGTAAGAGTATTTAAACTATGAATAATGATCTAAATAATCACTACTCAGTATAAAAAAAAGTAGCTTTCTATGTCCCTATGTACGTCCCTCTATGCTTTAATCTTTAAAACTACGCAACGGATTTTGATGCAGTTTTTTTAATAGATAAAATGATTCAAGAGGAAGGTTTATACGTATAATAAAACCGTGCGAAGCCGGGGCGGGTCGGTAGTATAAGATATAAGATGTCTCTTCGCTTCAATTTTTATGCAGTGAATAATTAATCATACTTAGTCCATTACTTACATGCCCCAACGCAGCTTGGATGGCGCGTTCCTCAGTCAGTACAGAGTCGGATTTAGGGAACAGCTCGGCCTCGTGTTGTGGGATGAACGCGGTGTGCACGTCGCCTGACACGAAAGCACTCGCGCCGCTTAAACGTAGCAGGAAATTCACGTTTGTTTCCAATCCCGCCACCTGAGGATATAAAAAAATAATTAAAGCATATTAAAAAATTAAAACTAGTATAAAAAATAACTACATAGTATAAAACAAAGTAACTTACCGCTGTCTGTCTGTGTATGCTTAGATCTTTAAAACTATGCAACGGATTTTGATGCGGTTTTTTTAAATAGATAAAGTGATTCAAGAAGTAGATACAGTGGTGGTCATATAATTAAGAACGCTGATGTAAAGCGAAGATTTTTTCAAACTAAGACCCAAAACTAATTGCATGCTATTTTTTGTATTTCTCTCGGTATCATAAAACTTTTACATAATACCACTGTATTCATTGGTACACAATGATTAGCTAAAAATAAATATACAAACTTTTTACACTACTTCTAAACATAGTATTCCTATGTACTGGCTGGTCACGTAATTAAGAACGCTCAATATTTTATACCTTTTTTCAAATTTAAATAAATAACACTCAGTGGTTTGGTAACTGTTTGTATAATTTTGGCGCCATTTAGTGCTGTAAAAGATTAAAAGTGATTTCTCCTTATAAAAACAATGAGAAAAAATAAAAGTTGTGACAAATCTACAAGGGAAGTAATAATAAAACTTCGCCGGAAGAATTGGTCTTATAAAAAGATAGCCGACCATCTGCAATGTTCAAAAACGATAATTTTCCATGCTGTAAGCATTTTGCTACGTATCAAACTACTTCAAATGTTCCACGTGTACCTAAACAGAGAAAAACAACTCCTCGAGATGACCGAAACATCGTTCGTATTGCTAAACAAAATCCTTTTAAAGGGTCCAATGAGCTGAGAAAAGAATATTTTGGTGAAAACAACCCTTCAGCAATCTCAGCATGCACTATTCGAAGACGTTTGTTAGAAGAAAAATTGCACGGTAGGGTAGCAAGAAAGGTACCCATGTTGAAACTTTGTCACAGGCAAGCCCGTCTTGCATTTGCGAGAAAGTATGAAAACTGGACTTTGCGACAGTGGTAAAATGTACTTTTTTCTGACGAGACGAAAATAAACAGAGTATGTTCTGATGGGAAACGATATGTACGACGTCCCCCAAATACAGCATTTGACCCTAAGTACACTTAAGTTACCTTAAAACACGGTGGTGGAAATGTGAAAATTTGGGGGTGCTTTTCTGGACATGGTGTTGGACCTGTAAAATTGATAGAAGGTAACATGGATCAGTTCCAGTACAAAAATATACTGGAAGAAACAATATTCCCTTATGCTGAAGACGTTCTACCGGTTACTTGGACATTCCAGCATGACAATGATCCAAAACACACCGCGCGAACCGTAAAGGAATTTCTTACAGCGCAATCAGTTTCAGTCTTAGACTGGCCAGCTAACAGCCCAGATCTAAACCCAATAGAGAATCTGTGGTTCGAAGTAAAGAAAAAGGTTTCAAATACACAGTGTGGGAATTTAAGTGAGCTGTACGACGTTTTTTTAGAAGAATGGAACTCTATTTCTCTTGCCAAATGTCAAAAATTAATAGAGTCAATTCCTCGCCGGTGTAAAGCAGTAATCAAAAGCCGTGGATATGCTATTCACTATTAATTTTAGTAAAAAATTTATGAAATTGCCTTTTAAAGTTTCTTCGCTACATATTGTTCAGATTTTTTTTAATGTAAGTGTCATACAAAATAATTACCCAGCACTTTAATAAATCGTTCTTAATTATTTGTCCAGCTTCAGTACTATTTGAATGTGATACTTTGGTAAAATAAATAATATGTAAAAAAAATAGTTAGCGATTTTATTCTTCATTCCTAAGCAACGTTGCTCTATTAATGTGGCTATTTAAAAACATAACTAGTTGCTTCTTAGAAGGTCCACATCTCTGTGTATACCACGATTTAAATAAATAACTTCTATAATTTCAAATCGTTCTTAATTATATGACCACCACTGTATATAAGTATAATACACCTATCGAAGTTGGGGCGGGTTGCTAGTGCTAAATATTTTAAACATCCTCATTAAGAAGCAGAGCTTGTATTATGAAAAGTAGACGACTTTGCTATAGCATATTTTTTATCCTTTCTTTTCGACGGTAAGAAATCCAATATCCGCAAAATATCATAAACCTTTTCCACAGCGGGAATCGAACCCGTTACCTACCTTATTCACCTCAACATCAACATCAGAAAATATTTCTTCATCATTTAGAAAGGACATGAACGTCTTTTCACTCGGGCAGAGACTGGGCATTCACTATGCATAAAAGTCTCCACGCACTGAAGCCGGAGGCGGAGCGGAGGCGAAGGCGTGGCGGTTTTTCCTATGGCACCGCACCGCCACCGTCTGCGATGTGTGTCTAGGCTTTCATATGATTCAATAGAATACAACTCGCACGCCTTCGCCTCCGCTCCGCCTCCGGCTTCAGTGTGTGGAGACCTAGGTATAAGAACCATTCTGTTGTTAAATAGTCACTTACTTGATACTCTTGTAGCTTTGCTCTCGTTTTGGCCAGCGCTTGATTGCGGTCTCTTCCCCACACAACCAGCTTAGCGATCATGGGGTCGTAGTGAACAGACACGTCTTGTCCCTCTCGCACGCCGGTTTCCACCTACAAAACGGGCACAGTCAAAAACTACAATTAAAAGGTCAATAACCTTAGCAAGATTTAGTGACTAAGCATAGAGTTAAACTACGCAGCTACGAGGAGAGGATATGGGTGGGTATGTTATGTTACAACCAAAGAAAACAAGAAAAAAATATTTTATTGATAGGCAGGTTTTTCTAAGCAGATTTATCAAACCCTCAGAGATTTAACCTTTTGAACCTTATTTATATTTAAGAACTAGCTGGTGCCCGCGACTTCGTCTGCGCATGATTAGTATTTCGAGTACTCGCTATTTTACTTGCGTAATTCCTTTCTCGTGGGATTTTCGGGATAAAATGAAGCCTATATGTTATTCCAGCTTATAATCTATCTCTGTGCCAAATTTCATCCAGATCCGTTCAGCAGTTTTTGCGTGAAAGAGTAACAAACGTCCATCCATCTATCAATCTATCCATCCATCTATCCATTCATCCTTACAAACTCACGCGTTTATCAGTTCAATTCAGTTTGGTTCCCCTGGGCTATACGGGTTTTCAAAAATTTCTCACAGCATTTGAACGACGCGCGCGCGTCGTTCAAATGCTGTGAGAAATTTTGAAAACCCGTATAGCCCAGGGGAACTAAACTGAATTCCGGGATAAAATGTATCCCATGTCCAATCGTCCCGAGTTCCATTCGAATTCATTCACTTCCCTCGTGATGCGTGGTTAAAGAATTTTTCTTTCACCCTCTCTCCCAGGGGAACCTTACCGAATTCCGGGATAAAATGTATCCCATGTCCAATCGTCCCGAGTTCCATTCGAATTCATTCACTTCCTCGTGATGCGTGGTTAAAGAATTTTTCTTTCACCCTCTCTCCCAGGGGAACCTTACCGAATTCCGGGATAAAAAGTATCCCATGTCCTTCCTTGTAGTATGAACTCAAATCGTCCCAAGTTTCATTCCAAGTCATTCAGCAGTTTCGGCGTGATGCGCGGTAAAGGATTTTTACTTTCATACCCTCTCCCATGGGAACCTTACTGAATTCTGGGATAAAAAGTATCCTATGTCCTTCCTCGTAGTATGACCTATAATCATGCCGAGTTTCATTTAAATCCATCAAGTAGTTTCGGCGTGATGCGCGTTTACGATACAGACAGACAGACAGACAGACAGACAGACATGAATGAAAAAAATTACAGTTTTGGCTTGAGTATCGATATTAGAGTGCCCTCCAAAAAAAATTTTCAAAATATCTTCAATGTACAGATTTGGACCTGTTACAGTTTTATTATAAGTATAGATAAGTACGTAAATCAGAAAACATATAAATTAATTAGTACTAAATTAGCGATAAACTATAACGAAAACAAATAGGCCACTGGCATATCATTTCATGCTCCATTGGTACGGCTGCCAATGCAGCGCTGGTTTTTAGCGGTTCGGCGCCAGGGTAAGTGCTGCATAATGACAACACCTATCAACAATATTCAATTAGTGATAAATAAATAACATTGAAAACAATTGTTGGATTTCAAGCTATGACCATTTCAGCCATGGCGAAACTGAAATTACTACCTACCCTCACGAATTCTTCAGGTAAAGGCTGCGTCAATCGATGCAAAGTACCCGCTCGCGGTAAGAAGCCAGCCCTCGGTTCCTCCGCGTAGATACGGCATTCGACAGCGTGGCCGCGGCGTATTATGTCTTCTTGTGTCAGCGGCAACGGTTCGCCGGCCGCCACTCGAAGCTGCCATTCTACTAGATCTGTCCCTGGAAAATATTATTAAATAAATAAAAAAGCTGGACAATCTATACAGCATCATCTAGCCCCAAGCTGAGCAGAGCTTGTGTTATGGGTACTCGATAACTGATACTTAATACAATACATAGAAAAATTTTTATCTCAAAGGAAACATCCAGTTGACATAATGTACGTAGCTTGTACGTAGCATAGGTTTGAATGAAAGAGTGCCTTAGGGAATTAAGGTTAAGACAATAAGGTACTTACTTATGATAAAAAACCTTAAATCATATTGAAAGTTGAAGAAGTTAGTCACCATAAGGTAAAACTTTATATATGTACTATGCCCACGTCTTCGCCCGCGTATTTTTTTTCGCGCTGAACCCTTATTGTGTATACTGTATAGAATCTTTGATTAGGGACAGAGACGATTCGAACATATCAAAGATCATAAAAATCTATCTAGTCGTTCTTATAGTATTACTAACAAATATTCCTCAGCTAGATACGCCTCAACTCACCTGTAATCATTTCAGTAATCGGGTGCTCGACTTGCAACCTTGTGTTCATTTCCATAAAGTGGAACTCATGTGTAGCGCGATGTAATATGAACTCCACCGTGCCAGCCCCGACGTAGCCGACTGCGCGAGCCGCCCTTACAGCCGCTTCTCCGAGAGATCTTCGGGTTTCTTCGGAAAGTCCTGGCTGCAAACAATAAATACTAATAAATGAAGAAAATCACAAATTAAAATGCTTGCATGTCTATTAATTCAAGAAAATCACAAATAAAACATGCCATGATATCAGATAAGTTAAAGATCAAAATTTAGCATTATAAACATTCCAAATCACTTGCCTTGGCCTCAGTAAAAGAATAGATACTCACTGCTGGAGCTTCTTCAATAATTTTCTGATGCCTTCTTTGTACTGAGCAGTCTCTTTCAAAGAGATGGACGGCATTCCCGTGCATGTCAGCAAACACCTAAAGCAAATGAATAAGTTCAGTAGTCCAGTAACATTTAACGTTACTACTAAAACATGATTTGCATTGCTTTTTACACTTCAGTTTCTTTTTGCTATTGTACTATAACTTACCTATTAGTTCAATTTATTTCTGGATTTTCACTTCATACCTCTAAGTCTGACGAAGTTTATTTTATTATGTATTCTGTAAGTATAATTTGTATAACAAATAAATAATTATTAAATTCTATTCTTCTTTTATACCTGAACTTCCACATGCCTGGGGTCTGTAATGTACTGTTCTAGTAGCATGTTGTCATCACCAAATGATTTGAGAGATTCCCTTTTAGCTGATTCCAACTGAGGAAGGAAGTCCGCTTCTGTCATTGCTATCCTCATACCCTGAAAAACAAGAGGGTAAAATAAATAGACGTAACCAAGGCATAACCATCTTCAGGTCAGCATTTTCTTTACGTATCTTCAAGGACGCAGGTGCATTTTTTGTCAGGTTCCAGCACATAATACACTTTATTCAAATAATTTTAAAGTTCAAATTTCACGCATTACTAAGAATAACTCCAACAGGACTGGTTAGATATTGATCAAATTTATATGGGACCACACAAGGAACACTAGATATTAAATTAAAAAAAAAAATGAATGAATTTTGAGAGAACTATGTGCTGTTTGTAACGGATGATGAATTGATGATGCTTAACCCTAAAGTATTTAAAAAGAGATAGATATGTCTTCACCTTTCCACCTCCGCCCCGGACAGCTTTGATCATGAGTGGGAAACCTATTTGTTGGGCCTCTGCTTGTAGTTTCTCTATGCTCTGTCCTTCACCATGGTATCCTTTGACTATTGGAACACCAGCTGCAGACATTATGGCTTTTGATGTGCTGTGAACAAACTCCCTCATGAAGTATACAATATACTGAACTGTGTGTTAGCAAAGATATGTCTTAAATGCTGGTCATGAAAGCATCATGAATTATCATTAACCCATATCTGGTATAATTTAGATTGTGAGCTGCGCGCTACGGCTTCACCTGCATGAAAATTGATGAAAAGTAGCCTATGTTTTATTCCAGTCCAAAAACTATGTCTATTCAAAATTTGAGGCCGATCCATGCAATAGTTTTGGTGTGGAGAGGTTGCAAACATACATCCATCCATCATTTAGAACATTTTTATTATCAGTGTGATCTTTTTACCGGAGTTATAGCAGACATTTCAATCTACCTTTTGATTCCCATATCCCTGATTGCTGATGTAGGAGGGCCAATAAATATGATGTTTTCTTTAGAACACTCCTCGCAAAACTCCACATTCTCAGACAGGAACCCATAGCCTGGATGTATGGCCTGGCTATTGGACCGTTTCGCTACATCTAGAATCTTCTTTGCATTCAAGTAGCTCTGAGTGGCTGGGGATGGCCCTATGTGGTAGGCCTCATCAGCCTGAAATTGAAAAAGACTAATTAGAAAATTATGCTCATAACTCATTACAAAATTAAAGTAGGTACTGCAGACATGTAGTATGTACTTTACAATGCAATGCATGTTTTATTATAGATTATTAAGTTTACAACTCTATTGTATTATTTGTAATTTGTAAAAGTATTATTAGCACACCAACTCAAAAAATTGTGTCCAAACATGTGTTTTCATTTCGTGTTCATTTTCTATCTGCCTTCCAATGAAGGCAGATAGAAAATGCTTCGACATTCAGCACACCCTTTGTACTTTACTGCAATAAAGTTTTATATGAATAACTAGCGACCTGCCCCGGCTTCGCACGGTTTTATTATATAATTATTCATTTTTACTACTTTTACACTGGCGTTTCTCTCAAAACCTCAAACCGCTAGTCAGGATCCCTATAGTATAAACCTTCCTCTTGAATCACTCTATCTATTAAAAAAACCGCATCAAAATCCGTTGCGTAGTTTTAAAGATTTAAGAATTCAAAGGGACACAATGACATAGGGACAGAGAAAGCGACTTTAATTTATACTATGTAGTGATAAATGCAAAGGAAGATTTTGTCATCCTGATTGGTGTTTTGTTTTAGCTAACATTGTTGCAATAATTTGTTTGGTTTGTAAAATGGAAGAAATAAAAATTATGTGTATGTTTACCATTTCAACATGCATAGCATGTTTATCAGCATCTGAGAAAACTGCAACAGTCCTAATGCCAAGCTTCTTTGCAGTTTTCATAACCCGACATGCTATCTCTCCTCTGTTAGCGATTAAAACTTTACTGATCTGCTTCCGATTTACCTCTTCTTTAATCTGTAGTGCATGTTTAAATCTAGCAATTACTGGAGGGTTTGCTACAGCACTGAAAATAATGATTATTTTTAGAAGGAATTGAATAACCCACAATAAGTTATTATGCAGAGTATAACTAATTGTCTCATATATTAAATAGAAACTTAAACTCACCATTTCCTCGATATATATCTTATGTAAGACATTATGCTAACACAATTGTTGGTGTACAACAAATTACAAGGCAAAAATCATGAAATCAGAGTTGTTTTTAGTAGATAACAAATTGGTAGGCAAACAAATTGCGTCAGTTGCCAGGCCCCTACTTACTGTAGTTACTTACAAACAATTCCTTATCATACAATAGTTATCTTTATTCTTATCAGGTCATTAGCAATTTAAATTTATTTATTTCTTAGTTCCATTAAATATTAATGTTTATGAAATCGGTGGGCAAAATAGATAACAAGAGTTGGCTACGCGTTTACTATTGTTACACATTTTTTATCAAATCGTTTTCATTAAGAATAATCCAGACTTCAAAAGTTTAAATCACAGAATAATCCTAGTCAATCCTAGTGTTTACGAAACTTTCTTTTCATACTAGATCCTTGCTAGATCCAACGAAACAAACGCAAAACCAAAACAAAGTCAAATTGTAAACAAACAAACTCAATATAAAACCTAGGGATACCAACTCATAAAAGTCTCCACACACTGAAGCCGAAGAGGCGGAGCGGAGGCGAGAGGTGTGCCGGTTTTTCCTATGGCACCGCGCCGCCGCCGCCACCGTCTGCGGTGTGTGTGTAGGCTTTCATATGATTCAATAGAATACAACTCGCACGCCTTCACCTCCTTTCCGCTTCCGGCTTCTGTTGTTTCGAACTTAAGCCCGACGCAGATCCATAAACAAGAAGTTGAAGTCAGGGTGACCATTTGTGGCAGATTTCTGCCATTTGGGCAGATTTGGCTCCCAAATTTTGACTCTGGCAGAAACTGCTGACGAATTAAAAATGTGGCAGATTCTGGCAGATTTACAGATTCGTAGAAAAACTGTGAAAAACACCAGTTTAACAAAACTTTTTCTTCAATACTAGAAATAAGAACAAACTGTCAAGTCACGCTAGTGACTTGATAGTTTGTCCACAAAGTTTCCAAATCACTCATCATCATCAGCCAATTAAACACTGGCTGATGATGATGAGTTCTACTACAAAAAGGTCTCCGACACTAGGTATCCAAAGCTTACTCACGCATAAATTCAAAACTAGTGTAATAATTCCTACTGAATAAAGTGTTTTGAAATTTTATATTAAAATCTCATTAAAATACCTCAATAAACGTATTTTTATTTATAATTCCCGCCCCCATAAAAGCAAATTATGATGGCATATTTTGGCATTTTCTGATCTGAGACGAGTTCGTCAGATTTTGGCAGGTTTTTTGCTTAAATCTGGCAGATTCGCCATTTTTAAAACGGTCACCCTGGTTGAAGTTGAAGTTGAAGAGGCGAGCGGTTTCGTTTCGAAATATTTGTTTGATTTGCTGAATTTCTTGAAACCTCTATATTTTTATTTTGCCGTACTTACATAAATTATATAAAAGTTCAAAATGCATAGAAAATCATCATAAAAGTTATAGCAATGGGTATCAAAGGTCTATGGACCGTGATAACACCTTTTAGTGAAAAGAAATCACTACATGAAGTAAGATTTTATTAGTGATCATCTTTTAAATCATATTTTTTAGTTCATTATCCTTACCCTGATATCTACAGACATTATTACGCATTTTCTATCTCTTTATGAATATAAGTGCAATTATGTGAAAATGTCCTTGAATGCATTATGTACCAACAGATGTTTTTTTAGATCAGAGGAGAAACAGTTGCTGTAGACCTTTCTGGTTGGGTGTGTGATAGCCAAAATGTTACTGAATATTACATTCAACCTAAAATGTATCTCAGGTACGTTTAAAGATGCAGCTATAGAATTGTTATGAGCTGTACCTTCCTACACAACATCTGTTGTGTGTACTACTTGGTTAAAAATTTACTTGTGCCTGGACTGAACCTACCTTCAATTGAATATTTCGGCAAGAGTTAACAATAATAACATTAAAATTTGGAAGAGATTGCTATTTGGATAATGCCACCCTAGATATCTATACATATAATAAAATCGTAGAGGTCGAATTTCTGTACAATGAAAAAAAAAGCCAAAAACCGAGTCAGGGAGATGTAAGGAGTATAATACAATTGATTTCATTTTGTTTCAATTTTCTTATTTCTCTGTTTGTCTGTTTGTCTGTTTGTCTGTCTGTTTGTACGGGATAATCTCCGAAACTACTGGACCGATTGTTATGAAATTTTGTATGGTGGTAGCCTAGCTCCCTGGTCAACATATAGGATACTTTTTATCCCGATAAATTAAAGAGTTCCCGTGGGATAGCTAAAAAACTTTAATTGAGTAAGTACTGAATACTGATACTGCCATTATCATGAAATTTCATATTAACAACTTTGAACTAATCCCATATGAAAGTACACATATAGTACCGTACCGAGAGAATTCAGTTCACTGCTGAATATCACAAAGTCTGCCTGTCGCGCGGGCTCAGAACGCGCGAGCGGGCTATTGCGGATGGTCACGACTCAAAGATACTAAAAAATAATTTGTATTCTATGAGTAACAGCAATATTTTTTGTTAGATTCATTATCATCATCAGCCTATATTAGTCCACTGCTGGACATAAACCTCCCCTAATGAGCACCATAGCGCCCTGCCTTCAGCTTGCCGCATCCAGCATCTGCCAGCAGTATTTCGCAGATCGTCATCCCACCTGGCCGGAGGGCATCCTACACTACGTTTGCCAAGTCGCGGTCTCCACCCAAAAACACGAGTACGCCAAGGGTTGTCGGTTCTTCGCAAGATATGGCCGGCCCACTGCCACTTCAGCTTGCTAATTCTTTGAGCTATGTCGATATCTTTGTTTCTCTGTCGGATGTATTCATTACGAATCCTATCCTATAGAAAAACTCCTCACGTAGCTCTTTCCAAGGCTCGCTGAGCGACTTTGAACTGGCGTACCAGCCTTACCGTGAGTATCCATGTCTCAGCTTCGTAGGTCTGTTGGATTAGTAATATCTTAAATTAAAATTGTTTTCTTAAAAACATTATTTGATAACAATATTCAGTTTTTTATTAACTTAGGCATTAAATAATTACTTATAATGCAGCATTTATTTTAAATTCTTATTTGTACACAATGCTTAGAAAAAGGTCGAGTCTCTCTCAGTACTTACTCAAGAGAAGCCAAAAAATTAAGGATGACTAGATGCCAAGAATCTACTGAAGATCGTGAGGCGAGACTTTCTGTGGCTCGAGAACGCCAGGCAGTATGGAAAGTTCTTCTAAACTATAACCCAGTCTAAGAGCTGATCTTGAACGTCATTACGTTGTCTGGGAAAGTAGTGAGGCAAGGACTACGCTCGACTCTCTGAAACATTCACTGGAAGAGAGGCACGCATGAGCTCTAAGCGTAGCCGCACGAATGCGTTTCCATTGCTGAAAACCAGTGAAGAAAGAGATGCACGAATTACAGCTGATCGAGAACACCATACGTTGTCACGAGTCTCAGACACCTTTACTGAAAGATAGTCTCGCTTGAGCTCTCAGTGTAGCCGTACGGCTGCGTCTTATCATCATCATCAACCTATGTTAGTCCATAGCTGGATATAAGTGCCACAGCGCCCTGTCTTGAGCTTGACGGATCTAGAATCTGCCAGCAGTCTTTCGCAGACCGTCATCCCACCTGGTCAGAGGGCGTCCTACACTACGTTTGCCAAGTCGCGATCTCCACTCAAGAACATCTTTACTCCAAAGGTTGTCGGTTCTTCGCGAGATATGACCGGCCCGTTGCCACTTCAGCTTCAGTTGATAATTCTTTGAGCTATGTTGTCAAGGAACGAAGTGCCATAGCGGATCTATGTCCTGGATCAATTTGGCCGTTGATCATGACTTTGGTTTTATCCAAATTCATCCCAAGACCGCGAGGCTGAGCCTAGGCCGTTCAGCATGTGAGTCAGTTCCTCTGGCGACTCTGCCATTACGATTATGTCATCAGCGAATCGCAGCTGCAGCTAGATCGCTGGAAACCAGTGGGATGTATGGCTTACATACAGCTGATCGAGAACGCCATACGTTGTCACGAGTCTCAGAGACCTTTTGTGAAAGAAAGTTTCGCTTGAGCTCTCAGCGTAGCCGCACGGCTGCGTCTCGATCGCTGAAAACCAGCCAAGAAAGAGAAGCATGACTTACAGCTGATTGTGAGAGTCATTCGTTATCTAACACCTCACAAACTTTTACCCAGCGTGAGGAGCATTTACGTAACGCTTGAAATCGTCAAAATATTGTTAGAGCAAAAATGAAATACGACAGCAAGAAACCGAAGAACAACACCAAGCTCGGTTGGAGTCTGATCGACTTCGGTACTTGCTCAATAGAATGTCGATTTTATCTGAAGTTTCAGATTATTTACAATACTCTGAATTGAGAAAGAATAAAGTGCGTTTACATATTCACCAATGATTGAATATGCTTCATTTTCATTTAGGTATACTTTTTGTTAGGCTTTATGTTAGTTTCTCTATGTAAGTCAGCTATCCATTGTTTCAAACCAGTTTATATCGAATGTTGTCTTCAAAGAAGCATTATAAGGTATTTCGATCTACAATTTATTATAGTTGAAGGAATAAAAAAACCACGCGGACGAAGTCGCGGGCATCAGCTAGTACTTAATAAATAATGTTTCCTATCTATGTGCGGGAAGTATAATAAAGTGCTTTTTATCTATCAAACAAATCCCATTGATTGATTATGCCATTCTTTGTTTTAGAAACCTATTCTTCAGAACAATATACCTGCTACTGGTTGACATAAATCCTATATTTGTGCTGGAAGGCGAAGCACCTCAATTAAAACAGAATGTGATGGCTGCTCGCAATGCCATTCAGTTCCGAGGAGCAGCCCCCAAACCTGATCATGCTAAGACAAAGAGGCCTGATGTAGCTAGGAGAAGATTTGCAGGGGTTCTAAGAGAAGTGTGTTTTTAAATATATAATACCTACTTATTACTCAATGTTTTATTTGAGTGACCTTCATGTGTGTCAGTCAATTAAAACTTCCTAACATTAGCAAAGCCCAATATGAACCCTACAAAGGTCCAGCCTAAAGTTTTATCACTATTACAGTGGTAACTCGGTCTAGCACAGCAATTTTTGTAGAATTAATTAATTAGTTGTAGAATTAATAAAATTTCATTACATCTTAATTTTATTTCATTCATTATATTGACTAAGGTAGGTATGTACAACACAACATGTACAAGGTAAATGCCATGTTTTTATTTTAATTTATCCATTAAATACATATAATTTTATTAAAAAAGGAACCATCATCACTCAAAAAATTAAAGCAAATACAATAGGTACCTACCTAAAATAATAATCATTAGGCTTGGCTGTAAATTAATTTTATCATTGAATGTGGAAATATTTGAAATTCATACCTTCAACTTTATGCAATACATGACTATTCAGTCATCTTTGTCCATTCTACACTAGACAAAAGGGATTCTTGTGCTTAGTTATACTGATTTAAGCTGGATAATTTTTCTCAAAAAAATCCTGCTTTTGCAAAACCCCATTTCATTCTGCATTATCACTTAATTTTTTGAATTGTTACTAAAAAATTATCAATTTCAGTGTGAAACTCTTCTTAAATGCATGGGAGTGATTTGCATCAAGGGAAGAGGAGAAGCAGAGGCAACATGTGCACAGCTCAATGCTCAAGGTGTTTGTATTTATAACTGCTTCTATTTAGTATAAAAATTAAAAAAATCTTTTGTAGCTGGTTAATTTAAGATTAGTTTATGTTCAGAATTCCATTGTAATTAATTTTCGATACTTATATGCAACTTTATAGCAATATTATATTATTTATTGCTTTATAGCATAGTCATGTTATTAAACATGTCATAATCATCATAAGTTATCTTCCAAAAACTGAGAAATAATTGAACTTCCAACTATTTCTCATGAGAAAATGTGGAAATGTGTGTTACTGCTGTAACACACGCTAAATGTCCATATCTTCTTAACTGGATTCAAAAGGGAGTATGTTTCTTACTTCGGCTCTAAGTTTCTCACTTCAGCTCTAAGTTTCTCACTTCAGCTCTATGTTATCACTTGTATGTTTATTTTCCTAGTTGGTTGACGCAGTAATATCCCAGGACTCCGATTGCTTCGCGTACGGGGCGCGGCGCGTGTACCGGAACTTCAGCGTGTCTAGTGCTGGCGGGGGCGGCGCCATGCAGGGCTCGGTGGACTGCTATGATGCCGCCAAGATGTTTGACAGCAATGGTAGGTAGACCATTTAATTATTTTCCCGATTAACCTTATCACGCATACAGTGCCGTATGGCGCGCCTCTGCGGAGCGCACAGTTGCGCCGTAGTTAGATGTTGAACAGCCCCATGCACGTCGTTGGGCAATGAATGTGTTATTTACGTCGTATGACAGCTCATTATAGTATGCAATAGGTATTCAGAATCTATTCATCATCATCGTCATGTTACTCAATCATAATCATCCTATTAGTATGTTAGTTGCTGCTTGGACATAGGCTTACCCTAATGAGCGCCATAGCGCCCTGTCTTCAGAATCTACAAACTTGAAAATAAGTTCATATTTAAATTTCTCGAAATGAACCTACTTTAAACAGGGTAATGATTATAGTAACTAGGAATGTTCTTAAGTTTTACCTGTGCTGCGAACATAAATTACTGACCATAAGATGCAGATCGATTAACTTTTTCTGCTTGTAAATACAACTTTACAGCTGACCAAAACCTGTTTAATTTGCTAACCGTTTAAATGATAACCATAATATTATAAGCTATCATCATAACTAATGGTCTAAGATCCGACTGCAGAATTAGCCCGCTCATCGCTTTTTGCTTAGAATCAATTTTTTTTGTTTACCTATTTGTAAGAAGGAGAATATGTATCTACTAGGTTGCCTATCAGAATTTGGCCGCAAGTATTTTTTTGTTTTGTAGATTTTTGGAAATAAACTTGTTTTTTTAATAAAATAACGTCAAAATGACGGCAATTTAAGTAAAATTCTAAAAAAATCACGGTTGTCGTTTCTCATCTGGCCGCACCAGGCAGGTTTAAACAGGTATAATTTTGAAACACTTATACGTTACGTACATTTATGAATTTTATATGAAATTAAAGCTAGTTTAAGAATTATATATAATAAAAAATTTAAGATTGCCTAGTAAAAACAGGCCGTAAATAAGGGTTGCCAGCTGTTAAAGATTATAAATAGTAATTTAAAATACTTGCGGCCAAATTCTGTTAGGCAACCTAGTAATATACGTATTCTCCTGCTTACAAATAAACATAAAAATTTGGTTGTAAGCAAAAAGCGATGAGCGGGCTAATTCTGCAGTCGGATCTCATATTAGAACATATTCAACATTTTATTGTTACAACTAACTTATGTTAACATTAGTAGGTAATAGTTACGTAGAATCAGTCCATATTCAGCTTGGCTCATCACCCTGTATCTCTAGCCTCTGCCGGCGACTTCTCATTTACTTCGTGGTACCTGCAGAAAGTCTGTTTTTTAGGGTTCGGCCGCAAAAAGATGGTGGCCTTGGCTCTACTCTGCGGATGCGACTATGGCGTAGGTGCATGCAGTTCCTCTACCACCAGCGTGGTGACGTTTCTTCACACCGTCCCTGAAAATGACGTCATACCAAGGTAAGAACTCAAAACTCGATAACTTTATTTGTTTAGGCTTACAAAATAAGCACTTTGACAAGTCAAATTTAAAACTATAAATAATTATAAATAAGAAATAAAACGTAAATTGATTTTCTCTGCACATACCTATCTAATACATCTTTCACACAGGTTTTTAACTACCACAGAAGACAGTATTGCCCTGCGTTCAATAAGTACTTGTTGTTCAAAAATAAAATATTTTCTTTTTTCGTTGTATCTAATCTCTGCATATAGCACCGCACGCACTAGCTCTAGTTTCTTTCTTTCTTTTAAGAATTATAAATATCATTAATGCGACGATACCATTATCATAGTAAATTGGGTAGCGGAATCGAGATCTAGGATAGGTACAACATACCAACAGCACAACGTAGCTTTGCATTTATGAATGAACTTAAGAATCAGACCAGTCCTGCGATTACCCAATACCCATCACAAACAGATACTCTATTATTATTTGAAAGTTTTATTGATATTTTTTATTGTCAAATTAAATACAGATTGTTCGAGGCCTACACTAGCCTAGCCGTGGCTGATATTGATGTACTTAACCATTCTAAACACCTTCCCACATATTATATAATGCAAATTAGTAGATTTTCCAGTTAGGTAGGCGATCACGTATGTCACAACACCATTGATTAGCCACAAGACCCTTCCATTATGTACAATTGACTGTGCATGACTAATTGGGACATGAATTAGACAATTATAGTGACGCAAAAGGCATTTGTGATCCAAGCCAACAGTTTGGTCAAAGTATCGTAAATTGTACATAATCGGTTTTTCTGTTGACATATCTTTAAATGTCTTTCTATAATTGTACTTAGAATTTAAGAAAATAAATTTGTCTTATACATTTAATCTTTATTTTAGGAAGATATACGAAAACAGAGTTTGGTGGCCACCAAGAGCAACTTCGTATCTCTTCCTAAACTAGACAAAATGAAACTACTACAGATGCATTAAAAAAAAGCTTATGATAGGTTTAACAAACTGAACGTGTGAATTTTGAAAATTCTTTTCTTTAACGTAATTATATGATAAAATAAGTAGCGGCGCTAGCTTAGCTGCTGTTTGCGCCTTAAGGAAGGAATTTAATCAGCAAACTCCTGGAGTTCAAACTCAAAGGCCATTGTAAAAATCCAGCTTAAAGCGGTATTACACTACACGTTATTCAGGGCCCGGTAGTTAGGGCGATTAGGGAGCAAGGCTTGCCAGTTCCGTCCCTTAGAGACCCTAAATTTTATTACACCACTCTTAGTCAGGGTTAGGGTCCCTGAATAACGTGTAGTGTAATACTCCTTTTAATAAGCTATAGGTATTTTGTTAAGGCTGCTGTCTTGGGTGACGGACGTCGACCACTTCGAGGAGAGGACCCGATGGGCGGCAGCGCCGGGCCGATGTGACCGCTGCGGGCACGTCGGCAGAACGCACCTTAAGAAGGGATGCCCCATGTGCGCCACCCATAAGGGCTGCAATGATTACGGGCACAAGTTAGTATCGAATGTTTCTCGCATGACGTGCATAAAAAAATAAATAATGCTACACAATCCACACTGCACATCTAGCCCCAAAGAAAGCTACTCAAATTGAAAGTACCTAAATTATGGTAGTTTCAGAAGATAATCATTCAAAAGAGCATCTATTTGCTTAGTATCTGTTGAATAATAGTCAAAACACCATTAGAATCGAAAATTGGAAAATATGTATCATTCCAATATCATAAATGCGAAAGGATGGATGTATGAATGATGTTTGTTACCTCTTCGCATCAAAACAATGATCGGTCTAAAATTTTCAATAGACGTAGTTCAAGGCCTGGAATGAAACATGGCGGCTACTTTTGGTATACATCCACCTTGCTTTAATTAAATAAAATAATAAATAAAAATAAAAAATAATTTATTTCAAGCAGTAGGTAGGTACAGCTCATATGAGGAAAAATTACACATAAAGAACCTTAAAAACTAATAGGAGAGCTGGAAAGGTGATAGCTTAAAGTGACGTTAAGAAAATTTTCAACAAATAATTTTCACAAGCTATTTGAATTCAGAAACCGCCTACTTGAATACTTATATTTTTGTATGTATTGCTTTTGTTTTGTGAAACGGTGATCCACCCTAACCTATTATGTACCTAAATTCCTCAGCTTAGCCATAAGAATAATCAAAATGATATTTCAAAAGAGAGCCCCGGATTAAGGTAACCTATTATTCACAGGGCAAAAGTAGCGGAAGTAAAACGTGAGCTTGCGTTACGAACCAGAGCTTTATCATGCGGATCGCTGTTCCCAGAACCAAAGGTTATGAAGGAATTTATGAATTCTGCTCCTGAGAAATTCAATCTCGACAATCTGAAGAAACCTACGCCGAGTCTTATTCAATTCGTGGTAAGTTAATTCCTTTTAAATATAATCATTTAAAAGGAACATTGATATTAAATGCTTGGCTTTTGATTTCTTTTAACATATTAATCAAGTTTTTATTTACTTTTTTGTAAAGACTATGTCATCTATATTTTCAAATATATTTCTCCGAAAGTTCAGAAAATTAATTTGCTAATATCGACTGTTGCGACGCCATTGAAGTTTTATTCAAACTCTCGTGTGAACTATGCAGCTAACTTCGAAGAAATAAAGAACTGAAAAGTGTTCATCAAGTCAAAGAAAAGTTGAAAAGAACTTGCATGAACTTTGAGAGAAAAGATAAGTTTACTGTTCAGTTTGCGATAGAGCTATTAGCTATTTCTTAAACTTTTTTAATAATAACTTGTACTTAATTAAAGCTTTTTTTTGCAGAAAGTGATGTCGAACAAACTTGACTGGTCGGAAAGATATTGCGTAGAAAAATTTCTGCCGTTGCTTACGAAGTGGCACCTCCAGGAAACGATTCCCTGTAGAACCATCAAACCAATCACGATAAAGAAGAAACGAAATCCTAAAGGTATTTTCTACGTGTTTTATGCTAATCTACTTGAAACATTGTAACAATATGTTGCTTGTTTTACAATCTCTCTTATCTCACTATAAAACACAAATAAGAGAAAAAGTTTAAAAAAAGAGAGTCTGCAACAATAAACATGTAAAATATGTTAGCTTCCCATTGATTTCAACAGAGTATTACAGAACTAGATAATTTTCATAACATAAAAAAAGCTGTTTCTTGCAAAAAAAAAATTAACGCGTTTGTACTAGTCTTCAATTTTGAATGACGGTGAAAGTTTTTAGGATAAAAACTCCATTTTATGTGACATTAATAATACTTACTATAGTCTTTTTCACCTAGGAAGCGTTCCGTGACGTTTCAGTTTGACAATTATAGAAATGAGCTAAGTGTAATCGTAAAAATTTGATTCGATTTTTGACTTGATTTAGTAACGAAAATCGATTATTCGTAAAATATTTTCATTAATTTTAAATGACTTTAACAAAGTAAAACATTAAATTAGGTCTTTATAAATAAAAACAATAGTAAAAATCTACATTTCCAATAGGTAATGCGTCATAACCTAGAAATAGGACGGTAATAATATTAGCAGATAGGTAGGTAATTGAAAATCAATAACAAATAATCGACAATAATCATAGGAATGTACTTCCGTGATAAAATTTTAAAATGATGATGTTGAAAGTTACGATTTTAATATGCGATAATCGATTTATAGATTTGCTGGAATAATATTTGTTTGCCTCAACTCTATTACGTTCTGTTCTACGCAAAACAAATTGCCTCGGATTTCATAAAATTATTGATTTCTATTTTTTATTACGCGTGGAGGCTAAAATAAATTTATTTTTGGATAATTTGTGTGTCGTGATAAACTTCTATAGCTTAATTCATATGTTTGAAATGAAATAAAAATTGTCTGAATTTTCGAAATTTCAATTTGCCAAAATCCTAGTCAATTGAAATGAAACGCATTCCATCTGTCAGGGAACGCTTCCTAGGTGAAAAAGACTATAACTGAAATATAGACCTATGTAAGGACTTAGGTACCTAGTACAGCACCATAATAAGGTCAATTAATAAATCTGAAATATCAATTGGATCTGTATTTTAGGTGTACCAAGTTTCGAAGTAGTATGGGCTGATATCAACGGACAATACGATGCGTTGATTCCAGACGATCAACATGAAGGTAAACAAAACCTAACGATTATCCTCTTATGGCTTTAGATCCGTCTTGTATTCTAAACCTAGTCTCTATTTCAGTTGATGAAGATCGTTCCCTACCATGGACCTCAATAGAACGGCAAGACCTTATGCGGCAATATTATCCAGACCTTGTTGAAACTTACGAAGAATCTATCAAAAAACCACCCAAGGAGAAAAAAGCGAGAGGCAGGAAAAAGAAAGATGAAGAAAACCCTGATAAACCTAAACGAAAATACAATAGGAAACCTAAAAACGTTGAAATTGAAAAGGTTAACGCTTCATTGAAAGACTTAAACAGCAGTAAGGCTAATGTCAGCGTGAGCGTCAAAAAGCTCAAAAGAAAAATTAAGAATAATAGTAAGAAAGGGCAAAAGACTATAGATAGTTTCATAGCAAAGAAACGTAAGAAATCTCTCACCGCAATGACGTCTCTGAGGCATAGCTTTGGGAACATGTCATTGATGCAAGACGAATGCAAATATAATGGCAAAGAAAATAAATCTATAACTGACAACTGGTTGAGTATTCTAGGCAAAACCGTAAATGACAACAGTGAGGGCGATCTATCAGCTATTATTGACAGAATGGTGAATAAACCCACCACAAAAAAGACCGTAAAAGTAGACAATAAACTAGTAAAACTTGTCTTCGGTAATAATTCAACCCCTATAAAACCAAGAAAAAGTATATTGACCGAAATCCAAAATCATTGTTCAACACCGATAAACAGTCCTGTAAGAAAATCTTTGATAAATAGAAAGTCTGGACTGAATAGCTTCAACAATTCTGTGATTGCCAAAGTGAATACTAGTTTCTTCTTTGATAAGTTGAGTGAAGAGCGAGACGCGTTTGAAATGTCCTTGGGGCATAAAAGTGCAATTATTGACTTAGATTCCACTCTTGATTATAGTTTGCCGGATGTATGTTTGTAATAATATAAAATAATTATGTAAAATACTAATTGTGTTTTTCATTACAAATCATGAAACCAATGGAACGTTTAGAGCATTGAATGATTGAGTTTCCAAAAGCTTTGATTTTCGAATTACAATAAAATTACGTAAGTAGCAAGTATAGAATAAATCGTTATTATAATAATATTATAATAATAATTCCGGACAGTCCACACAACATCATCTAGCCTCAAGCTAAGCAGAGCTTGTGTTATGGGTACTAGATGACTGATATACTTAATACATTACATAGATAGATATTTTTTAAACATAGAAAACACTCAGAACAACGGAACAAATTTCTGCAGATCGTACACATTTTTTTTCCGAGGCGGGAATCAAAACCGCAATCTCCTGCGTCGCAGGCGGACCTTCGCCCATCGCGACACATCGGTCGTCTATTATTAACTCTTTGTTATTATATCTGAGAGACAATTCTGACCTTTTCCGTATTAGCACACATGGAATTTGGATGGATGGATGGAAGGATGGATGTTAGTTACCTCTACGCCAAAACTACTGCGTAGATTTTGAATAGACGTAGCTGCCTACAATAAAATAGGTATCTTTTTATTAATTTTCGCCTGGGTAAAATCGCGCGGTGCTTCTTGTATTATAAATGCAAAAGGTTGGATGTTTGATTACCTCTTCACGCCAAAACAACTGAATGGTTTGGCCAATACTTAGTATAGACGTAGTTCTAGGCATGTAATGAAACAATCTTATAATTCATTAATCTTCATTCGGATGAAGCCGCGGGCGCAGCAGGTTGAATAACACAAACACTTCTTTTGAAGCAGTTATTACTGCTTTAGATTTGACTGGACAGTAAACACGGCACTCATATACGTACATTGTCAACCTACTACCTTTGCTGGTTCTTCTTTGGGAAGGCATGTCCATTCAAACCTTACATCATATTAACAACTAGTGACGCGCTCCGGCTTCGCACGGTTTTATTATACGTATAAATCTTCCTCTTGAATCACTCTATCTATTAAAAAAACCGCATCAAAATCCGTTGCGTAGTTTTAAAGTTTTCAGCATTCAAAAGGACATAGGGACAGAGAAAGCGACTTTATTTTATACTATGTAGTGATACGTTGCCATACTATTATTCCGTCATAATTCGTTTCATTATAGCGGAATGAGGTCGCCGTAGACGTCATCACAAAACTACGGCTGTTTAATCTTGCGAACCTGTGAATAACTACTCGCTATAGCTTTTAGTTGTGGTCGGCCCAGCCGCAAATCCATTTGAAATGCTGATTTTCGAAAGCTGGAAACCACGGCGTTACGTCTCGATTCGCACCCGCGATAATTAATTCATGTTTTACTATTATTGTTCGTGTAAGCGTGCCAAATATTTTCTCGTAACTACGCTGACACCATTTTACAAATAAAAAGAAATGTTTTAGTTTTTTTCTCATTATTGTGATGCTTGTTTTGTGTTGGAATATCTTATATCGAATACTCAAAAGTAAACTGTTTTGTCAATTGTTAGGCAAAAATGCCGAGATAAGCGAAATAATTATTTGAAAATATTTTTCTTTTAAATGTGTTTGCTGTCCCTAATTTGTAGAGTCTGTTGTACGCAATGAGATGACAACTTGGTAACGCTTGGCAATAACTGTTTTAAGGTACATATAGAAATCACCAAAACGTTCGCCCAGCAAAAAACTAAATATCTCTAAAATCTTTAGAGGCGCAAATTTGGCATTAACGGCACATTTAGGCTAGTATATAAGCTATCTTTTTGCATATTTAAAATACAGCTATACCCTTTTTTAAAAAAAAGTTTTGCTGAGCGAACGTTCGTGCAGCAAAATCAGTTTTTCATAAATAACTCTGCAGCCCCTGGAGGCGCAAATATAAAATTTTGGGCACAATTACACGACATAGAGCGCTAATTATCTGCATCATTCGATTCTTGAAAAGACGATACTTTTTGCTGGGCGAACGCACACTGCTACCAGCTGGATGCACATTTAAAGCTTCTCCAAACCGAACGCGTACTTACGTGTCAGAGCGCTAGTTGACGCCGCGCTATAGCGCTTAACTATGTTGTACTATGACGGTATACTACTGTCACACAGAGCGCCGGCGCTGGCAGTACGCAACAATCTGTCGTGGTCTACGCTCTGTGTGACGATAGAATACTGTCATAGTACAACACAATTCGGCGCTATAGCGCGGCGTCAACTAGCGCTCTGACGCGGCTGAAGTAACGCGTTCTATTTGGCGAAGCCTACGAAGCTGTAGCAGAGTGCTACGAGCTGGGTGCTACATTCATGACTACGAAGCTGTAGCAGTGCTACGAACTTGATGCTATTATTTATCATGGCTAAGAAAGTGTAGCAGTGCTATGAAATCGATGCATAATTAAATCTACGACGCTGTAGTAGTGCTACGAGCTGGGTGCTACATTCATGACTACGAACCTGTAGCAGTGCTACGAATTTCATGCTATATCGCATGGCTTAGAAAGTGTAGCTATGAACTCGAAAACTGCACCAGTGCACCTCGCTTCGAAGTTGTAGCGTTGTTGCTAGGATAGGAACTCGATGCTTCACCTAACCTGCGACGCTGTAGCAGTGCCACGAGCTCGTGCTATGTTTCATGGCTACGGAGCTGTAACACTGCTACGAATTTTAATGCTCTGCTAATCGCTACGAACTTGTAGCACGTTAATAGCGCTACAAAAACAAGATTTGCAACGACCTCTACACCACGTCGCTAGATACGTATATACTGGACAGTAGTACAGTCCAGATACATCATACTACGACGTACATATTTGTACAGTCTACAATCGACGTAGCTAATCGGTAGCCAGTCAAAACATATCTCAAAGAAAATATTATCATTGTATTATAGAAACGACAAGGACCTTTGTTTCTCCAACGTTTTATTTGTCTTTGTCCCGGCGTGGTCCCGACCGAGTCAAAAATATATTGCGGTGCTTTGATCAATGCTTGCTTTATTCCGAAAATTCCAGAGTCGGTCGGTTCATATTTTTCAATCGTGTTAGTGTTGCTTAAAATGGGCGCAGTTATAAAAACGTAGAGCAATTTGTCGGCGAGGTAAAGATCGGAGCCGGCACAATGGCCGTGTTTTAGCTCCGGCAGCGAGCGCGCGTCACCTGCCGCTTTCCCAGGGATATCAATTTGCACCATTTTAATCGTTTTCGATTAACAATGAACAGTTTTATTCGTAAGAATTTAAACAGTTCATATTGCAGGCTATTTAAAGACGGTTTATGTTAAATAACGCGCGTTAACTTACTCAGTATTTATTTAAATAAACATAGACTATTCTATCTAAAATTGTCTCTAGAATTTTGTTACTTCGTTAGTTCCACGGCGCCACACTGTGGTTCTAAATTTTGTTTGCGAATAAACTCGAACGTTAGCACGTCTAGTCCCTAATTCGATATTAAAGCAATTAAGGTTACTTCACAGTATGCTAGCCACGCGCTGGGAGGGGGCACCGGCGGCTGCAGACATCTCGCGCTTTGTTCGACCCGCAGAGGAGCCGAACTCAAAACCAAGACGTTGTCTAGATTTCTAAACTTACAACAGAAACAACGATCGAACCGTAAAATTCTAGGAGTAACTCTGAATCCTTTTTAACCTCATCACTGTGTTAGAAGGAGAAGCGTGGCGGGTTTGTTCACCCCAACGTCGTGAGATATCGCGGAGGGTCGGGGAGATTCGGGAGGCTGCGTCGCAGAGCGCGCGCGCGTACCCGGCCGTTTCGTCATTGCGACGGAGGCTGTCGTGTGTCGGCGCTGGTTGACGCGAGCGCCCGTGTCGTGAGCGCGCCGCTGCCTCCGAGCGTGTCCGTGCGTCCCCGAGCGCGTGCTGCCGCGTCGCGAACACGTCGCGCCCGTCGCGCCCACCACCCGTCGCCCGCGACCGAACCGCGCCACCACCGCGTCTGTGCAAGTGACCTCACTCTGTGACCACGCTATCGGGACCGGCGATTGTGGCGCGATGTAAAGGACCCGCGACCGTGAATTTATGTGTAAGTGGGTGCGTTGATTTTACATTGTTTAACGATACCGGCAGACTAACAGTCCACTCCTGGTTTATATGATTCCTAGGTAACAGTTTAGGCGGTGGCATTCGAAATGAAAATGAATGAATTACTAAGCAGCCGCCCCGGGGAGCGTTCGTTGTATTTTAACCTCTAGCCGCAGGGAATAGAGCCGCGCACGTGCGCTGTTGTTCTTGATCAAAATGAAAACTCTCCTCGTCGTCGCTCTCATTAAGAAAAACAATAAATATTAAGAAGCATATAACTTTACAGCTGGTGAGCTCATTCGAATAGTTCCATCCCGATAATGTAACAGGTGTTCAAACCTCAGCGAATGGAGTTTGACATTGAATCTCAGAGTTTTTCATAAAATCAATAACATTTCGTTATACTACAGGCTGACGATACAAGATACAACCTTGTAATGTATTGCCGAATCAGGATACGGGAGAAGAGGCTTTGGGAATATCAAATAAGGTCTCCAAAAGACGTCTCGTTGATTATCTCGATGTCTTGTCTCTTATTAAATTACATCTTTAGGACTCCCTTGTTCGAGTAAGTGGAGCGCAGTTTATGGCCTTATTCTGTGTTATTCGAGTTCGTAATACGATTCAAAGTTGGTTATAAAAACGATGCTCTGATTTAACTTAATGTTTGGTATCTCTTAGAGTTTGTTTTCTATCTTATGTTACGTACGATTTGATTATATTTACATTTCATAACTTACTGTTTTCTTAAGAGATTAGTTTCTGCCCTTTTCACTTATCTTACCGCTGACCCAAAAGCGGCTACAAAAATCAAGTTACTAGACAAACGAGCTGGGCCTCACTTTGTTTGTGCGGCCTCCCATCGATACGTACTCTGATACTGATATTATTGATTGTGGTATGTACGAGTAAGCTCTTTTAAACATTTGCCTTATCCCGGGCACTTCTGCTTGTGGCAGCGGCTTTACCTTAATCTTAACTCAATACTTTGCGGGTTCTTATTTCCGTATTCCTCAATTTCATTCAAAAAAGAAATCGAAAGTGTCATATTTATTTTCTCCTTGCGTAGCGACAACTGTAGCGACTCAATATCATGTATGTATCAGTTTAAATTTCCGTATTTTGTTTTAGTGTTTTATTTTTTCAGCAATCATTGATTAACTAAATTCATAACTTAACATATCACACACAATCTTTGAGCTCATGTCTCTAAATCTGAATACGCTTTGAAACACAAGGGTTTTGATCTGGGTTTTGAACCGTGAAACATAATGTCTCCACTGCCATTTCCGAGCGGGTTGCCAGTAAGTCAACTGAAATGACCGTAGTTGTGAAATCCTTTAGTCAAAGCCTTACGCCACTGCTCATTGATACGAAATAGCATAAGGACTTGAGTGTACTGCTAATAAAACAGTGTTTTCAACGTAGCCATCGACTTGTATAATTTGTCGGCACATCTTCAATTAACTATAACTTTAAAGAGACAATTTGTCAAATGAAAACGATAAAAGAGGAAAGTCAGCGAAAAATGTAGATGAGTACAATCTTGTGTGGTAAAATCGAATGAAATTTTCTAAGGAAAATGAAAAAAAAATTCTGAAAAGCTCATGACAGCGATATTCTTGAACAGCTCTTGTATTTATTTTGCTCGCTTTGAGAATAAACAAAAAGTCCTTTGGATACTTATTGCATGTTTTCACATGATCTTGTGATTTCGGCCAAATTTAATAAGCGGAGATCGTGCACGTGTAGGTACGGGTATCTCCTAAATACACAAATAGAAACGGGTTAGGCATCAAATATTCAGAATTAATATCTTTGCCTACGTATTCTGACACTTAAACTTCGGATGATATTATGTAGGTATGCATTACGAAGCCCGGAACACGAAAACGTTCACTGTGTACATATGTAATGTAAGTTTAGTAGATTGTAGAAAAGCTTTTAGCGGAACCCCGCTGGGTGCCTTGGCTATCGCATAAGCCTGTACTAGTAAATATGCTGGTAAGTGGAATATCGGCAAACGTGCAGATCAGCTATTAATACTTCGAGAAGCAGCGGGTCGATGTGGGCTCGATACCAGCCTTGGTATTTTATAATGTCGCGTAATAACATTCTTTGAAGTCCGCAGCGGCCATTAACTACCTTTGAAACTTACGGTACTGACATTACCGACATAAATATGAAGAGAACGGTGCGACACAAATAAATCTCCTAATTTTACAGCTACTACGCAAATGGCATTTAATATTCGGGGCCAGGAACTGTGAAATGGTAATGTGAAGCGTACGATATTTTCAAGCCCATTGCCGTACATTAGGAAGAATGGCGGTCGCAATGGTAAGCAGTCAAGGAAATGGCAATATGAGGTTGCCCGTCAGTTATCTCGGAAAGGTTTTGGAACACGGTTAGCGTTTGAAATCATGTCTTGGCATTGTGAAGTCCATGTCTGCGCTACAGAGGAATGTGACATATATCTGAGCTCTCGTCGTTCCAGTCTCGACTGAACGACCAAAATATTCGGAGAATGAGTGTGCGTCAGTAACAGTCCCGGCATAAATAAATGGCGCATGTTTCACTCGTGACAGTCGCTGAACTAGCGAGACGACGAATTTTTAGAATTGTTAACGCAGTTTTCACATATGTTTTACAATTTTAGTCGGGTCTTTGAATATTTGCGGGCTCGTATCGATCACACAGTGGATTTACATGATCGAATTAGTTATTTACTAAATATGGAGATGGCTGTGCATTGTGCCAACACCGATCCATTCGTTCGTTCGTCATAGTGTTGGAGTATAATGTCACCTATCATTATCTCATATTATTGATAGATAATTTTTCAATATCTCGAGTTGTTTGGGTCATTTACGGTTTATTTGTAAATTCGGCTGATCTGGGTGGCTTCCCTGATATAATAAACCAAGATTTTCCACGAAGTTGGATTTTTAAATATGTATATAGTTTATTTTACAATTCTTCCACAAGTGGTAAAAATAATTTAAAAAAAAGAACAAAATTTCTAATTGGTAATAAAATAAAAATCAAAATTTAGAAACTTATAGTTAACCCGTAATAAGGGGTTTGATGGGGGTGGGGGTTGAAGAATTTGAGAGTATTCTATTGAACTTTATCGCAATAATAAGCATGCTAAATAAAAGTGTACCTACGTATTTCAGGATTTTGCGATACTACCCTTAAAAGGGGGTTGAGTTAAAAAAATCTATGCGGACGAAGAGGCAGGGTTTTGCTTACTATACATATACACACAACAGATAGCGGAGTCTAATCACTACGTAGTATAAAACAAAGTCGCTTTCTCTGTCCCTATGTCCTTTTGTATGCTTAAATCTTTAAAACTACGCAATGGATTTTGATGTGTTTTTTTCAAAAAGATAGTGATTCAAGAGGAAGGTTTATACGTATAATAAAACCGTGCGAAGCCGGGGCGGGTCGCTAGTGATAAATTCAATCCTAGAAAATATTTCATAAACATTTTCGAAGTATACCTACAAACCGAAACTTTTCATATAAGATCGAACTTGATAAAATATCCTTTTAAATATTTTAAATTGTAAAAATGCATTAAAAAATTGTAACATGGTTTGATATTCTCTAGTCTCTTTTAAAAATTTCGACATCATAATATGCAGTGAATTTTTTTTTTTTAATAATTTATTCTTTTATTCTAGGCAGACGCACGATATTCATTGTGATTTCAAGAGAGTTGATCGAAACTCTAATATATTTAAACTAGCTCTCAATGTGAATTGAACCACCTTAAGTTGAAATCGGTTCCAACGAGCGTATGCTTTGTTTTGATTCAATAGAGAAGAATTATAATTATCGTACTTATTTTCAGAAGAAATAATGTTTTGCAGGTAATCATGTCTCTCCTGGATAATGAATACCTACTCTTTCTAAACGACCAATGTTGATGTTAGAAAAAGAAATACGTAATCTTAGATGTAGGAGACACGCCCTCTCAGGTAGAACACGTTCTTTGCTGCTAATTGCTTGTTATTTTTGTCTCGTTTCTTCTGGTACATTTCTATTAGCTGAAGCAGGGGCGTGTATTCCTATTTGACACAATGCTTTGTTAAATAGTGTTTTTTCTGGACCGTTGACTGAAAATATTTTATGATTGGTTATAAAGATATAGGTACCTATTTTTCTGTGCTTGGTTGTAATATTATTTAAAAACATGAATCAATAAAAGAAATCTTCCATGTACGGGCTAATTTAAAAATATGTAATTCGTCCATATTATATTTATATAAGCTGAAGTTGGGCGCTATGGCGTTCATTAAGGGAGGCCTATGTCTAGTAGTAGACTAATATAGGCTGATGATGATGATGCCGCAGATTATTGAATTTCGAGGTCTCGATCATTTTTACTTGAGAGCCTTTGTTGTGATATCATGAAGTTTCATAGTCAACAGTCTTCTTTATGTATCCGATCTCTTTGTACCTACTCTCAGATGGGAACTGTTATTTGGAATGGTGAACTGCATTTGCACAAAGATGAACGTTGGTACCGAATAGCACTTATGAATATGATTATGACGATGATCCTATTTTTCACTCTATCTCCGGTGTATATACAGGATGTCCCGAAACTCAACGTCAAGCCGAAAACAGAGGACAGATGGGTTCACGACAACCCAGAAAAACTAGAAATCGTGGGTCTATCTTCAATGGTTTCTGAGTTATAGGCTTTTTACTGAAAATCATAAATTCTCTGTCCGTTACCAAATTTTTTGAAGCTGTGACCACAGATGTCAATATTTTGTAAATTAAAGTTTTCTATTGTTACTTTCTTTCGCTTTCTCTGTCCCTATATCCCTATGTATGCTTAAATCTTAAAAACTACGCAACGGATTTCGATGCGGATTTTTAATAGATAGAGTGATTGAAGAGGAAGGTTTATACGTATAATAAAACCATGCGAAGCCGGGGCTGGTCGCTAGTATAAAATGAACAAATCACCATTCATATAACCACTAACTTATTCATCTATATTCTCATCATTAATTTATTGTCTTTTATTATTTTGATATTTACCCTTCCACTTTCAATAGATACTTACTATCATTGGATCTCAGTAACGAATCACGTTCCATCTAGTTGTTATTCTAAACGTCTCCTATTTGAGTTAGTCTTCCTTTATCATATCATCTCGATAGGGCACAAACAATCGGTCGACTTCCAATAAACAGAAGGCATGGAATATGAATGAGCTATCTGCAAACAAAGTTCTGTCGCCGCATGTTTCACCACAGGGACCACAGCTTAGAGACAAACAGCACGTTCATTTGAGACTCAGCATGTCATTTAAGTTTTGATTCCTATTAAATTCTTTATACTATATAGCTTAATTAGAAATCTCTGTCTTCTTTTAAAGTCTAAAAAAGTAGCTATCCGTCGTCTAGTCGTACGCTAAGATCTTTGCAAACTACGCATCGGATTTTAATGCGGTTTCCATCAATAGAAAGATAAATAATTATTGAACGCTTAAATAAAAAAGTAACAATAAAATAAAGTAACTTGGACTAAGTCACAATTGGCGGTCTTATCGCTCAAGACGATCTCTACCAGGCAAACTTGGATGCATAGGTTCATTGGATAGTACAAGAGGATCTGTGTGCTTATGTAGAGTGTTTCAAGAGGAAGGTTTATAGGTATAATATGTACATGTAAATTAGTATCTACATTTTACCCGTACGAAACCGGGGTGGGTCGCTAGTAAGTTATAGTTAAAGCAGCTTTCTATCAGGCGGGCCGCATCATACATGCGACTGCGGATGAAGTGCTAACTTTTTACAGTTATGTCTTTATGATAAAAAAACTATTACTTTTATTAAAAACATAAGCTAAATAAATAGATATAAGCTAATCCTTAAATTAGATTTAAGATATGTTGTATCGCCGATATGTTCTAAATGGTTTCCATATTGTTAGAAAAAATATTGAAGCAATTTTAGCAGACCAGCTAATTGGAAAATCTGTGGCTTTGCGGTGTGGTCTCTGAACTTTGGCTATTTCCTCTTCCACCTACTCGTGTTCACTAGTTATAACTATTCCATACATAATATAATTTTGTGTTTATGACAAACTAATTAGTGGCTCACCTCACATCCAAGACTAACAATGTCGTACCTTGCTCTGAAGTAACTACTAACAATTGGATTTCGTTGTTTGAGACATTGTAATTATAAGTAGACTGTTTATGTCTCTTACTTCTGTGGCTCAGCGACACAAAGTGGATCTTGGCCTAAGATATAAGACTTTTCCAAGCTCTGAGCCAGTTCTGAGCTGGCTTTCGCTAGCTCGAGCCAGGAGGGCATCGAGTTAAGGAGGATCGGCTTCAACTTCGTCAATCCAGCGATACCTAGGTTGTCTGGTCTCTCCAATGGTTTTATCTTACGCCTTTTTGGCAGCTTGATCACGACAATTGATTCGCACAAAGGCCCGCCCGTCCCATCGCCGTTGGGACGAAAGAGATTTTAGGGGAGCAGCTGATGCTGCTATGCTAAGCCGTTCTAGCTTCGTCTGAATACGAAATTTTAAATGAAATTTGTGTTCGGAACAAGCCAGACGGGCTTAAACAAAAATCAACTAAAGAAGAACTAGTGCTATAGATGGAATCAGTATATCAGTTACATAGTACCAAAAACACAGGCTCTGCTTAGCTTGGGCCTAGATGATGCTATGAGAATAGGCTAGTTCCATAATAAAATCTAATTAGTCTGTCAGCTAGATTTTCAAAAAGTATTGGACACGTATTTTTCTTTTGTCAATCATACAAAAAATATGATGCTATCCTCCGTTAAAGTCCGTGTGACGTCACGCCATGTGAAATTTTATAGCATGGTGTGACGTCACAAGCCCCCACTTCTCAAGCTTAATGCGCTTTATCTTGGGTTTTTTCTCTTTGTGTGGTAAAAGGAAAAAAAAGGAAAAATATTTTTTTTAATCTGTCTCACGGACTAAATAGAATAATACTATTTTTTAGCCCAATTAACCTATCCTCTAGCATTATTATTATTGCTCTAACAGTTAAAAAAGTAATTCAATGGTAGACCAGTTTCAATGGTAAATAAAAGCTCAAAACTTTTACAAATAGGCGTGAATTTATCGTGTGCCAGAGTGGAGTGGCGCGTGCCTCTGCTTGTATTATTATACAATTTATCGACTGCTCCGGAGCCTAGTCCCGTTTTAGATCGCGACCATTGGAACTGGCCATGATATATTTTTAAACGCCCTCTCGTTGCGCTTTTTAGAATTTATTCATTTTCTGCTGCAGCTGTAAATTCTAAATTGGTGGTTTTTGCTGAAAATAGGCTTTGTCTATCTACGCTTGCAAATTATTATCGCGACAAGGGATTTTGGCTGACGTAGGTATTTGATTCGATATCGTCAAAGTTATAGTTGGATATAACTATAGTTTATTTCGTATGTTTTAACTAAAATCGAATTTTTCCGATATTTTAAATAAGCCGTATTTACCTATTGTAATAAACCTTTTGTTCAATATAATTAACTAAAAATGACTATACTTACCTGAAATGTTTCCAATATACTAAAAGGAAGTTAAAGCGCCTGAAAGTCGAAATGACGATTCATCATCCAGTTTTTCGTCTTGATTACGCGTAAAGACATTTCAGATGACGATTTATTCTGTTGTACAGACGCAGTGCGGTGAGAGTCAGCGTGCGCCGGCGAGATGACTGCGCCGGCCAGCTGATAGCATGCGGGCGGCGGCGCGCCGGCCCGCCCCGACCTAACCGATCCCACCACGAGCGACGTATCCACGGGTAAATGTTACAACTAGCTAATACTGACCTCGGGAGATTCAGCGTGCGCCGGCGAGATGACTGCGCCGGCCAGCTGATAGCATGCGGGCGGCGGCGCGCCGGCCCGCCCCGACCTAACCGATCCCACCACGAGCGACGTATCCACGGGTAAATGTTACAACTAGCTAATACTGACCTCGGGAGATTCAGCGTGCGCCGGCGAGATGACTGCGCCGGCCAGCTGATAGCATGCGGGCGGCGGCGCGCCGGCCCGCCCCGACCTAACCGATCCCACCACGAGCGACGTATCCACGGGTAAATGTTACAACTAGCTAATACTGACCTTGGGAGATTCAGCGTGCGCCGGCGAGATGACTGCGCCGGCCAGCTGATAGCAGGCGGGCGGCGGCGCGCCGGTCCGCCCCGACCTAACCGATCCCACCACGAGCGACGTATCCACGGGTAAATGTTACAACTAGCTGATAGATGGTAATTCCTTGCGTTTCTTCTCTTACACAGCCGATCTCACCGTGAGAGAAGTAGGTACCTGGCCACGGCCAATTTGGGATTAACTGATTTTATCGATATCTTGCCTTTTTTAGCTAGGTCTGCTAAAGATAATATCTCATCTAGATTAGTTCAGATTTCAGCGCGTATGTCTTACCGGTGTTTTTAGAAACTTCATAAAACCTACCTGCTTAGTCAATCACAATTATACAGTGTAACCGTTCTGTAACCGTTCTTTCGATTCTGGGAAATATTTGTTTTAATTTTGCCACGTTTTGCAAACTTGTGGAAATCGATAGGACGAGAAAAGGTCACGCTTACCCTCAGTATTAGCAAAATAAAGTTTGAGTTAACTTCAATGGATGACTAATTGACGACGAGTTTAGAAAAACAAACTTCTTAGTACGTAACTGAGTTAATTGTATAATACAAACTCGTAACTAGAGCAACGTCATTTAATTGAAGTTTTTAAAAAATAGAAGTCCAGTCAAAGCTGAGCCCGCATCTGAAGCCCCGCATTTTACTTACGTAGGTAACGCTCTTAAAAGAAAAACTTTATAAAACCAGCAGATTTTATTTAAAAAATGTCGTGCAATATTCTTGTTCAAATATTCAACTCGCTTGTTTCTATCTTTATCTTGAGGACAAAAAGAGATCGTAAATTGTTTACTTAGCAAGGCACTGTTCATGATTCGGGAAAAACCCTCCACATTCTCCTCCATTTTATTGATTAATTCAGTCTGTTCCTTTGTTGCCAGGCCAATTCAGTCCTCACTTGTTTCGTTAAAAAGTTTACTTATTGAATATTTTATTTCGAGAGCTCTATTATTTTATACCAAACGCCTGTGCGAAGGGATATTTATGATCTAAGCTGGTTTTCGACGTATGACAGATTGCTCTAATTCTAAAACTTAGTTACAAGGGTCGCTGCTATCAAGTTATGTAGAGCCGCAAACTTAGGCTCGGTAGTAGCTCAAGGCAGCGTAGGTATGCCTTGGGGAGCCTTTATCGGGAACATAACTTTCGCTAATACAATAAACTCGCTTTCGGGATTACAATTTGATAATCAATTCTCCAAGTTTTCTCATTAAAATTTATTCTAATGGTTTCAATTATTTGCATTTAGTGACACTGAATTTAATGATATTGACTTAGCTAGAGAAATAGGCATACTAATAACTAACTTTGGTCGTAAAAAGCTAGTTTACCAACGACAATTTGGAACTAAAATTGTTAAATTTTTCGTTTTATTTGGTTATTGTATATATTCTAGTTCCTATTTACCAGCAAGAATCGATGTGCGAAACATTAAAACTATTTCCGTCAGCCTCGCCTCAGGCTCATGGGAAATTGTCGCTCAGAATTTCGTCGATGTTTAACAATTTGTGTACACAACATGTGCCCCGAGTCAATAAAAAAACATGTAAAAGTTTTTCTTTCACGAAACATTTTATTTTGTTTTGAAAAGTTCTTCAGCGTCATAAAAATATGATGTTCTCTGTTTTATCAGGGTTGAGGCAATCTTCAGGACAAATAAATAGAAGGCAATTTTCAAAAACGTTGAATCGTTTATAAGAAAGAGTAACCATGAATAATAAATAAAATCTACGATATGTAAATATCCTATCTTTAATATTTAATCTTGGGTGCCTATTCTCTGTATGACATTGATTTGGGGCACTGTCTGTAGGTATAGTGTTAACACGGCCTCACTCGCACGCTCAGTAAAATAAAACATCGGGAGGCGGGTCGACCGGGCCCCTGGGAAATTGACGATCATTTGTGTCAGCGGAGTTCTCTCTTCATCGATACACGTGCCTTTTAATCCAATGTTTTTGAGAGACGCCATGTTTTCAAGTATGCACGCCCCTCTAATAACAATCAGCGAAGGCTCTGCTAAATAAAACAAGATGGCTACCCAACAACTTCGTATTCCTCTGAAACATGCAGAACAAAAGTTTTCCCTCGTTTGTTTAAAATGTACAGCTGTCACACAGAACGCATTCATTCGCAAAACAAGCGTTATACAAGAAATACATAATGCATATTCTCTCGCTTGAAACCGGTTGCTTTGCTAGAAACATATCCCTGTTTAACGTTTCAAACACGCATACGATCTCGGAAGCATATTTGATGTTTAAATATTCAATCCCAAGGAGCTCAAGTAAGCCAACACAGCTCAAACATAAACCTAAACCCCAGATCCGAAACAAATACGTTACATGTCCAAATATTTGCCCCAAGGAGGAATAGAATCGAAACCTTTTTGCATGCAAAGTATGTACCGGTAACGGATTGGATACTTGCTCATGCGGCACTGTAGTTAAGTGCACCTTTTTCCTTCTCAAAAAGATCGCGATCGGGTGGAAATAACACATTTTCTGTTCGGTGACTAGCAACGCTTTGGAATCATTAATTATTCTGTCAGACAATTTGTCTCGCAGTTTGTAAAGGAGTTCCTCTTTCTCATTACACTCAGCCTCTCATTACCGTCCATCGGTGAGGGCCGGGCGATGCTTATTAATTTTTGTAATGAAACGGTTCATAGCCTAATTAGAACGGGCCTCGAGCAAACTGCCTACTGAGAAAAGTTTAGAACGTTCCCGTGACGGGTCCTGTGTCAAGCGCAACTTAACACGAGAGTGGGAACAACAAAAAGTTACCCGCTCCCTGCTGGCCTGTCTACATTGTAAATTCTGTTTTAATTCCAATTCTTGTTTCATTACCTATCTCAAAGTAATAAATTATGTTTAGCACGTTTAATTAGTAAGCGGGGAAGTTTGCTTAAATGGTTACGCAGGTCGCTGAGGTTTGTAATTCTGCTTAATTTTTATAAATCTAGATAGTAAACGTTGAAAACATTATAAACCAAGTGAAATTAATGCAAACACGGAACTGGGTCAATACGGATTAATATTCCGAGGGTCCTTGTGAAAACTTTTTAGGCAAAGGTTATGCACGAGCGCACCACACCAAACGACAAGTCACCCTTACAACAAGTGTACAACACGCATGAATAAGTAAAAGGCTTTTGTCGAAGAAAATGAGGAATTTGCCGGCACTTCTGTTAAAACCGCACGAGTAGTGTAACTTATGTTTGGAAAGGACGGCCCTAACGGGCTATTGTTAACTGTTTGTACAAGACCCCTTAAAAGTTACATAAAATACGTAAAATGCTACTTTCGTTTAATATCATACAAAATCGAATGAAAAAATTTCTATTAACATGTCCTCGGACAAGGGAATGTAATTAAATCCGCGTTGTTCCCTTGTTGGCAGAGGACTTCGGCGATAATGCAAGAGTAAATATATTAACAACCCTTTCATTATATTAGATGGCGTGTCATTTTGTGCTGGTCCACAGTTCACCATTACTTGGAATGTTTGCATATTAAGCTCACTCATTCGATTTCATCCTTCAATTTATTACGTACCTTCCTAAACCCGGCTACCACGCACCACTCAATATGATATTTTTAACTTGGGTTGCGTTATTGGTTAATCCAGTTCTCTTTTCTCGGCCTTGTATTGCCAAAACTTTTTTTTAAGTTTTTAACCGTCCAGTTCGAATCTTACTGTACTACTATGATATGAATGCAAACTCTTTCGGTATCAAATATAGGTATCGTAAAGAAGAACTTTATGAAGTATGGCGGACACTGATATCGAAAAATAAACATGATGAAGATTGTTTAGTGTGTTATTGCTTTTGTGCAGGAGTAATATCTGTTATCTTAGCCGCCATTTTCTCTGCTATTCAATATCAGGCTATCGTTGAAATCAATCCCTATAACATTTGTTACAAAAATAACATCTGAAAAGAAAGGTTTTATGGCAACATTGAAATTGAAAGAATCGATCTTCAATAAAACTCTGAATAGAAAAGTTTTCAGTATAAGGGTGGATTCTGAATAATGAAAGTTTATGCCTTCAAATCTGTGCCTTACATTAGGAAACGTGTTTAATAATGTACTTTGTACAAGGGTGACTGTGAACCTGACGGTTACACGAAGGTGCGTCGCTTTAATGATGCCTAAATAATATGAGCTCTTGTACATAAATTTACCTCAGACGGAATATAAATTTACAAATTTGTAACCTACCGTGATATGAAATATGGTTAGACTAAGTAACCGAAACCATAGCACATACGCACACATTTTACTAGAGTAATTTTCATTATTACGACCAAGAACTTAGTTATGCTTGTATTTTTTAAAATGTAATTCTATGACAGATAATATTCAAAAGTGGGACTCTTACTAAAGGGCACAAAAGCCTGGATGTATAGCGTACAACACTCGTCGTAAAGTACACATGTTTACGACTGAACGAGTACATTCACTCGTAAAATGGAAATAGGCCGGCTTGATTATGCCCTACCAAAATGCCTTTTTCAACAATTGTTTCGGTTGTAATTGAAAATGTGGCGTATAACTGTGAACTACCGTAATAAATTACTAGGTATATCAACGAGCTGCCAATAATACGGGCTATTACTTACTTCTGTCGCCAAAATTAAAGCGCTCGATTAAACTTAAAATATATTCTCAGCAGTGGATAATAAGCTGGTTTGATTTCAACTCCGTCGAAAGACCAGCGTTGGTTGTGAACACAACCAGTGAAGTGAAGGCAGAGTTTTTGTAACTCTATCACGTTTATTTTATTTTGTTGTTTTTCTTGTAAACTGAGCTTACATAAATTATGACTGTAAGCGGGTTATCTACGAACCTAGTTTTGTTGGAAGATCACCAACGTCAGAGTTATAGCTAAGCTTTTCAAATAAGTCCAAATTATGTATCATCAGTAAATCAATATCTTTATTTCTTTAGGCTCACAAAATAAGCACTTATACAAGTCACATTTAATACTATAGGTAGATACATAATTATGAAAATAATATAAGAAATAAAGAGAAAATTGATTTTCCCTTCGCTATCGTTAAATAAACAATATATTAAAGGCCCCTCAAATGAATTTTAAGATCTGCTATAGGCAGATATAAGTATCATGCATATAAACGTGTTGATGAAAGAACATAAGACCGAGCATGCAATCTTCGGTAAACATACGCCCGCCTCTTATCTGGGTACAAACAGCTGAAAATGTCCGTTGATCGCGGTCCCTTTGTCAGTTGACCCGGCCACGCCTCGCTTCCCCTGGGCCAAGTTAAAATAAAGAATAGCTATGATAAAATCAGGACAAAAAGTCACGACAGTAATGCCAATAAAAACATACGTGGGGGTGATAAATAAGTAACTCCGGAAGTCATTTATCTTGGGGTAAAAATTGCCTAGAGATTTAGGCCGTTGCAGATTTAGATAGATAGATAGATAGATAAACTTTTTATTTGAAACATACACAAACAGCACAGAAAAATTAACAAAAGAGAGAACAGAAACAAACAATTATTTGAATGGAAAATCGGTACAGTAGAAAAGAAGAAAAACAGGTAGGTAGGTAGGTACTAATCTAACACAATTATAAAATAAAATAAAAAACTAAATAGAAAAAGAAACAAACAGTACCTACACATTATAATTTTTAAGACTTAATTGTAATTTCTGCGCTGCCCGTGGAGAATCAAAAAGGGTCAGTCTCAGCTTTATGCTGTACTGCTCCCAGGTAGGAACAGAACAGCGCTGGTTTTCAGACTGGCCCATTTTGTGTGACACCAGGAGCTGTGACGAGGCACATGAGTACGTTACAAGGTACCTATCGCTTGAATGCGTTTATTTCAATGTTACATTATAGCATAAATTATCATAATTAGCATTACACAACCTATATAAAAATAAAATAAACTATTTATAATCTGTGGTTCAAAATAAGTGGTGGTCTTGACTTTTTTGAGCTATGTAAAATATTCCAATTTCCAATTCATTCATTATGTCAATGCCAATCAAAAACCTTATGTCAAACTCAAAGGAAAAAAGAGGTTATTTATACGCACGTTGAACATTGCACACGTCAACAAAACCATTGTTTACTTGCGTGGAGAAACAAAGTAATTTCACCCAAGTTTATGCATGATCCTGATAAGTGAATAAAAAATCCGCTCAATTCAAAATTATAACTCACACACAGAGTGGAAAAGGTAACCAATGGAGATTTGAGTGCTATAAAAAAGAGTATGGTAAGTAGTAGTTATGGTGATTGTTTTATCTTGGGTTTCACGATTTTTGTCTTCTTAAAAGCTCCTTTTTTAGCTGTGCTTTAAAAGAACCAACTGTTTTTAGGGAGCGGAGTGAAGGAGGGAGTAAAACGTTCCAGCACAATGACGCAGCAAATCGAAAAGACCCTCTGAACGCCACCGATTTATGTCTTGGCGTGAGAAGAATGAGGTTAGTACATGTCCGCTTCGGGTATCGACCATACTCTTTAGCCCATTTAAGTTTGGAATAAAGGTAGGGGGGAGATTTATATAAGATAATCCCAAAAAGAAGGGTTGCTAGGTGGAGATCACTACGCTCTTTCATTTTTAGTAGATTCGATGAGTTAAGGAAAGGGGTTATATGTGTACGTGGGGGTACATGAAAACAGTAACGTGCGCAGGCATTCTGCACACGTTGAACAAGATTTTTAGTTCGGCTCAAAAGGCAGGGGCCATAGACTGTGTCACAATAGTTAAGGCGGGACAAAACTAGGGATTCACACAGCATTACTCTTATGTCCTCACTTAGGTATGGACGAATTTTATAAAGAAGCTTGAGACGATAGAGAGATTGACGCACTGTTTCAGCAATATGGGATTCAAAACGTAAATGACTGTCCATTGTTAGCCCTAGATTTTTTGCTTCCACAACACGCTCAACCAGCTCTCCATCTACAATGATATTAGGATGGCTAATCTTCTGAACCATTTTCTTAGTGCCAAAGACCATAAATTTAGATTTTTTTGGGTTAAGTATTAGTGAATTAACAGTTGACCATTTACTTATATGTTCTAAATCTAGATTTATCTTTTTTACAGCATCATCACATTCAGAAGGATGAAAGGAGAAGTATAGTTGAAGGTCATCTGCGTAAAGGTGATATTGACAGGATTCCACCATTTTGATGATGTCAGCAGAGTAAAGGACAAATAGAAGAGGACCGAGTACCGATCCTTGGGGCACTCCTCGTACAACTAACCGAGTAGAAGAACGAACCGACTTCCCACCAGGAAGCTGGAGTTCAATACATTGAGATCTGCAGTTGAGGTAACTTGAGAACCATTTTACAGTTTTCTCATCAAAACCGTAAAAAGCCAATTTGGAAAGAAGAAGAGGAATATTGATACAATCAAAGGCTCTGGAAAAATCTAATAGAACAAGAATACTACACTTGCCCCCATCTTGTGCTGCTAGCAGATTGTCAACTACATCGATCAAGGCAGTTGCGGTGCTGTGTCCCTTACGGAAGCCAGACTGATGTTGAGGAAGTATCTGGTGATCCTCAAGGAACTTAATCATCTGAATGCTAACAATTTTTTCCAGTACCTTAGACAGGCAAGGAAGAAGGCTGATTGGCCTAATGTCGTTAAGAGTGGAGGGTTGACCAGTTTTAGGAATTGGTTTTACTACAGCTACTTTCCAAGATTCAGGGAAGGCACATTCAGTAATTGAAGTATTAATAATATTAGTAATAGAGGGAAGGGATTGGGGAAGAGTAAGAAGTAACATGTCTAAAGAGATGCCATCAATGCCCTTTGCATTAGATTTGAAACTTTGGATTACTTTGAGCACAGTAGTCTCACTGACTGGTTGAAGGGAAAATATGTTGGGGCCATATCGATGAAATTCAAAGTAAGTTAGTTGTGAGATTGAAATGCAGTCTGTGCCAGGGACATTGAGAAAATGAGAGTTTATACTGGCAGGATCGTTGAATTGTGGTGGTAAGTCATCTAACCGGGCTTCACTAGGTAAAATATTATGTTTTAGATTCCCCCATAAACGCTTAGGGTTGCCCACGCTATTATTTATGTTGAGAGTAAAAAATGCTCGTTTTTCACTCTCAATGGCTGTTGATACAATATGTTTCATGTTTTTGTACAATGTTTTAAAATTTTCAGTTTTATGTTTCTTATAGCTTTTATGGTAGTTGTCTCTAATGCTTATCATAGTTTTGACAGTGTCAGTTATCCAAGGATGAGGAGGAGTTTTAAATGTCTTTGTTTTAAGGGGGGCATGGAGGTCAAATAGGTTGAGAACTGATGAGGTAAATGATAGGACTAGATTGTTGACCCCACAGGATGTAGGAAGTGATGTCCAATTAATAGAATTTAAGTCATTTTCAAAAATTTCAGGGATAATATTCTTAAGTGGTCTATATGTTACTGTATGGGGCAAAGGTTTATCTTTTTTTATATTAAATTCAACAATCAACATTGCATGTCTTCCCAAATCTGGTGTATGCACCATGCTTACATTGCGGACCTTAGCATCAGTGCAGACAATGTCAATAAGTGTCAACTCATTTTGATTGTTCAAATGAGTAGGTTCAGTTATTACCTGGCTTAGTTTGAGGCAGTGCAAGAATTGTTGCAGCAGTGTTATCTTCTTGTTGCATGGATTGCTTAAATCAATATTAAAATCTCCTACCAGTATAAGATGATCACATTTGGAAAAAGACGTGATTGAATCCATAATGGCATCCAAAAAAGTGGAGGGATCCTGCCAAGGGGGTCTGTAGCCGGTGCCTATAAGTACTGTTTTGCCCATCACACTGAGTTTTAGCCACAACTGCTCAACGGAGGGCATGACAGGGTAGGAAGTCAGCCGAGCATTTACACCTCTCTTAATATAGAAACCCACTCCCCCACCACGCCCGCCCTTTATGCTAATATCCCTTGACTTATGAATAAAGCGGAAGCCCTGCAGTTTAGGAGCCTTAAATTCATGGCCTTGCCCAATCCAGGTCTCATTGATAGCAAGGATATCCGGACCTAGCCTATCCACTGCTGCAATAAATTCATCATGGCCAGTGTTCAATGAACCTGCGTTGAAAAGCCCAACTTTCAGATGATTTAAAGGAAGTTTTGTTTAGTTGGGTATTGTTTCCTGCGAAGAGTTAATTTATTGGTGGCAATAGCATTACTAATTAAAATATAAGCATACAACAGAACAGCAAGGGGTTTATGGTAATGATCGACATAACAGCATTGTGAATTTTCATTATAGGATAATTTACAAAGTAACAATTGAATACCAAAAGATTCTTTAGGAATTCTTACAAGTACAACTGTTAGCCACCATATACAAAGACCAGAGAACATAAAATAGTGTGCACAGATATTCCTAAGTCCTAGAGTAGTATTACAACTTGACACAGAGATAATTATCACAACAATGCATAAAATTGGTTTAAGAAATATCAAATCGACAAGTTGTGCCTGTATCCTAACATAAAAAAAGACAGAACATGTATTTTTATTGCTAATAAAGTTTATAAGAATAATGTAACACTTGGGTAACATAGGAAAACAGGGAATAATATAAAGACAAAGTATTAAATACAAATTATAAGAATAAATTTTGTTTGTATCATTAACAGGGCACCTGACACTACTGTGGCTTAAACGCGAGCAGTCCCAAAAACCCTCTCGAAGTCACCTTCCGTGCGCAGCGGGTAGGCAGGCTTGCCCTCGGCCTCCCGCGCATACACCCGGCCTCGCTTGGTCCACGAGAACCTCCACTGCGCGCGACGACACTCCTCTCGCACGCGGTAGAACAGCTGGCGGTTAGCACGCGTGAGCCGCTCGTTCACGTATATACGTGAGGCCGCGGTCGCGGCTTCGCAGCCAGCATCGGCAGCCGTCAGCGTACGGCGCACGCGCGCACCTTGCAGGAGGCGGTCGCGCAGGTCGCGGCGCGCGAAGCGCACCACGACGCGGCGGGCGCGCTGCGGCGCCGCGCCCTCGGGCCCCTCGCCCCGCGCCGCGCCCACCCGCTCCGCGAACACCACGTCGCGCTCCTCCACGGCGACCCCCAGCTTGGCCGCCAGCACCGTGACGGCGTGCAGCACGCTCTGCCCGCGCTCCTCCGGCAGGTTACCGATCTCGAGATCAGCGAGCAACGCTTCCTGGTCGCGGTCGTTCAGCTCCTGTTTGAGCTCGGCCACGGCGCGCTCCAGCACACACACCTCGGCGCTGGCGGGCGCAGGCTCGGCGCGGCGCTGCTCGACCGCCTCCAGGCGCCGCTCGATGCCGTCCATGCGCTGCACCATCCCCGACACGGATGCCCTCAACTCAGCCATTTCCGTTCGAAACTCACGGAATTCGGAAAACATGATGTTAAAATCCGTCTTGAACGAATTGATTTCCGTGACCAACTGATCATGCATCCCTGAGAACTCCGCGAGCATATCTTCCCGAACGGCGTGCATCAGCTGCTGCTCCGCCTCCGTAAACTCAGTCATATTTCCCTGCGCCGTCGATTCCGCTTGCGCCGCGTAATTTTCCTGGACGAGGCGTATGGGGGTGGAGGGATCCCGGCCCTTGGGTGCGCCAGCCTGGCAGGCTCCACAACGCCAGGTGTCAGCTACCTTGGCGCCCCGCGGCAGGTTGACGCATTGGAAGTGGCTGACGCTATTGCACGACGGGCAGACAGCGCCAGCTTTAAGGAATTTGCCACACGCCACACATTGCGCCATAATGATGGGTTCTAATAGAGGATAGTTCAGCTACTCGCCGACAGGTAGCGGCTATGACACTCAACAGCCACAGATAATATTATTTTACTATGACAGGGATACTCATCTATAGATACACCACTTCAATAGTAACTTTCACACTGCCAATGGTCAAGTTGTCATGGAACAAAAGACAGATGGCGCTGTCGGTGTTGGGGCAGTTGCTATCTGTAGTTCACTGCCCTGAGAAAAAGTTCTGTCAAACAGGGTTCAGCTACTCGACGAGAGATGGCGCTGTCAAAGTAGGAGTTAATGATTCTTCGATTAATTAGAATACGTCACTATCATAAGGGCGTACACACGGTATCCCTTAAGTTTCTAGAGCACTATAAAACGCACACACAAGTCACTGCACGCGAGGCTGCGCTAATTTCGAAAAAATTCTGTTTTTTGCACTAGTTGAGGGTAAGAGTACCTGGCCAGAGAAATAGATTCAGGTTTTTTCCAAATATCTCAAATATCACAGAGAATCGTCTAAAACCTATGTTCACTATTTATGCACTTTATTCCAGTCTCCAAAATAACTGCAGAGATAGTTAGGAAAACTATTTAAAAACACTTTTTATGAGTAAAAAACGCCAGAGCAGAACCGCACTCGTCAGAGGTCCTGACGTCCTGACGATTTAGTACTGTCTTCATTTTATTACGGTGAATAAATATAGCCTACATAAGATGGTGGCCAAGTGAAAATAATGTATGACTGTATCAAGAGAGGATGAAAAGTATTTCGTAGATTTCATGATTTAACAGGACAATACACACAAAAATGGCGAACAGCACTTGAAAATATCGCATTGGTACCTGATAAATCGTTAAAAGAATTTAACTCACAGTCATTTGTCAATGGAAAGAATATACAATTCTGTAATCTGTATAGTGGAATGGAATCACAGTGGATTGCATTCAAATAAATAGCCACTCCTTACATTGTGGTTGGATGGTTCATCGACTTGTATTAGAAATGAAAGAATTGCGTAGAAAGCTAAGATTTGCTACGGGCTACGATATTTTGCATGCATTTGCTTCAGACGTCGTGAGTAATGAGATTGCTTTCTGTTCTAGCGTGTAGAGTTAAGAATTTACAAATTGCTTTTAAATGAATAAAGACTGATGCTGAAGTTTTAAAGGTTAAGTAGCAACATTGAATTCTTTTGTGATTGAAAGAACAAAGGACTTGTCATTCGTGCGTTCAGATGAAAGGGTTATAAATAGCCTGTGACCTGGTATTGCAGTGCTAAATAGAAAGGAAGGTCGCTACGTCATGTCCTCGGGACTATGACGCACGGATGCTGACGGTGACGAAAGGCGGTGTGGCGTGTTCAACGCCGCTCATTGGTCGCTCACTGCCATTACGATGTGTTCATATCTGATCTGGAATGGTTATGTTTCTAGGACCAAACTTAATATTGGGCTGGGTACTCAATTCAATTACTTGCAACTAGATTACTGAGCTTAATGTTGCTTGTGTACCTACAGCTCCTACTTAGTGTTTAGCTAAAGTGTTATATAGTGCCTTCGGTAACTTGACAGCTTTATTTTAATATGTTTTTTTAAAAATTCTTGCAAAAACAGTGACAGAGTGATAAGGGATGACATAGATGTCTATGACACCATTTGCAAAATTTAAAAATATTACAATCATAGTGTAGGCTAAAAATAAGGCGAGGCGATTCAATCAAGGAATAAATAAATTTTACTTTTTAGAAATAATAATGAAAATGTATTCAAAATAACTTAAGAATAAAAAGTTAACATATTGTGCGTAATCTTATATGTGTGGTATTAAATAGTGCGATGCCTGATCTAGGTATTTTGTCTGTTTTTTTTTCAATAATCACTACATAGTATAAAACAAAGTCGCTTTTTCTGTCCCTATGTCTCTATATCCCTATGTCCCTTTCAATGCTCAAATCTTTAAAACTACGCAACGGATTTTGATGCGGTTTTTTTTATTAGATAGAGTGATTCAAGAGGAGACGGAGAAGGAAAACGGAAGGTTTATACGTATAATAAAACCGTGCGATGCCGGGGCGGGTCGCTAGTTTAATATAATTTCATTTGAATTACTCAACATAAGTTATCTTCCCGCTGGCATACAATATGTATCAGCATATACTAATCGATTGGATAACATTATAAAAGGCTCTCCAGAGAACATGTAAATGTAGTTGGATAATAGGTCAATGAGCCGAGGCCCCGTCAGATGTGCGTCAGAGAGTAGGCACGTGACGCGGTGGCGACCTTGCTGTTATCCAGATCACTCTGCCGCAGTTTTTCAACGCTTGTGTTTCAATGTTTATAAGCAGTTTGAATAACCGAGTTATTCCGTTCTGTTGGATAAGAAATTTAATTTGGATAAGGAGGTCAAACAATCTGCCAAAAAAAATCTGTTTTCCCTCTTTGTAGGTATTGCTATTCCACTACACGATATTCAGGGCCTGGTAGTTAGGGCGATTAGGGAGCAAGGCTTGCCGGGTCCGTCCGGTCGCCCTTATTAGGGCCCTTACGCTCTAAATCTTATTACACCTCGCTTAGTTAGGGTAAGGGTCCCTGAATATCGTGTAGTGGGATACCGCTTTAAGGTTTTTTTACAAATTTAATATTGATTAGGCTACCTCTAGACTAGTTGCAACCGTATGTTGTTCAATTGTTTCAATTGTTTATATAATCTTTTTAGTTTCTTTTTATTCCTTGATTGTTACTTCTTTTTCCAAAACCTTAGTCTACAACTAAAATGAAACGAAAATCTAATCTGTGAATCTTATAATACAGCAAAGTTAGGGTAACCAATAAGTATTTTCACCTCTATTCTGATAAACGTGACCAACACCAGTTTACCTTCGTTTACGCATGTTACCACCGGGATAAAACCGCAACCTGACATATAAAACGAAAATAGACCTGCCCAGTCGTTCGTAGGTCCTATATATCCCTATGTAGGTGTTTACTGAACTTTTGATAGTTAAAGTTTGTTAGAATGTACACTTCGCTTCCGCCTCGATAGGGGTTAACTTTTTTCGATCCCTTAAGAGTAAAAATCCTTCACGCGATAAACTGTTAAATAAAACCTACCTTAAGTTAACTGTATTGAAGTAGAGTACTTTATGATCTTGTAAAGTGTTTATTTGGAAGTTGCACTTTAGCTTTTTCTCCCGCAGCTTTGTTTGTAAAGCAACTTGATTCCTTTTCTACAATGGCTGTTGTTTGTCATTTTAATATTACATAAATAGTTCTATAACCTATAATAATAATAATACTGGACAATCAACACAGCATCATCTAGCCCCAAGCCAAGTAGAGCTTGTGTTATGGGTACTAGACGACTGATATACTAAATACAATATACTTAAATAGATAGATATTTTTATTGTACATATAAAACACAGACCAACGGAACAAATTTTTGCAGATCGTACACAAATGACAAATACAAAAATACACAAACCTATCAAATGTATATGGCTCTTTTTACAACGAATAATTCTCCTTAAAAGTTCTGAGCTCTACCATTCTATATTCACTAATCAATAGATGTTTTTTTGTATAAATCTTATAAATACACACCCTGAAGGAAATAATAATAAATAAAAATCCATCTTCTAAATGCACAACTAATTTCATAAAGGCGAAAGTTTGTATAGATGTGTGGATTTGTGGATATTAGTTCCTCTTTCACGCAAAAACTACTGAACGATCGGTCTGAATTTTTGAAGACGTAGTTCATAGCCATGGAATAACATATAGGCTACTTTCATCCCAGAAATTAGCTCCCATGGGAAAGAAATAGCCTTGAACTTTCCCATAGAAACAACGTCTGCGAAGCCGCTTGCAGGTACTAGTACATACATATAAATATGGAATTTGATAAAAGCTGCATGGACAAAAAAGTTCCAAACATGAATTTGTGGAAAAATGAGTAGGTAAGTCTCACCGGTGATAGCAAGTTTTGATACCTGAAGCTCCTTCTCGAATGTTCTGGTTCAGTGGTTCGGGAGACACGATAAGTGACGTCACCGTCACTGGAGGTACAGGTTAATGGGTTCGCTTTCAGATACTGCGGCGAGACGATCCAAGATGTTACGGTGCGCTGGCTCGAAATGCTTCGCATTTTAACGTTTTTCGTGTTTTTAGTAGGAATATATTGAAGTAAATTATACTCTAGGTGATTGACCCATACCTCATCACGACACTTAAATAAATGAATAGTGCTCGACAATTCACAGAGCATCATCTGACCCCAAGCTAAGCGTATCTTGTGTTATGAGTACTATAGAATTGATTGGTACACCTTATTCATTATACTGCCTAGACAATAAATGATTAAATAGACTTAACTAGTTTTATGAATAGTATATACAATTATAACAAACTCTTAAAAATCTAAGTCGTCACCAGAAGGCAGAGTACCCAGAATGCTGGCAGCATTTCCACGTTGAATGGAAATGCTAATTCGTTGACCGAAATAGAAGCCAGCATTCCGATCTCCTGTGGACTCTATGAGAAGTTTCGTAAGATTTTTAAAAATTGAGTGTGCCCTAGGACTCCACGGACCAAGGGTTTCCACCCCAAGTGACTCAATAATACTACGTAGACATATATATTTGTTATTCATAGAAAAAACATTCGCAACAAATATAAGTATATAGAACAAAGGTTTGTCCAGAGCCGGGAATCGATCCCGCAACCTCGTGCACCTACGCACCATGCGGATCTTCTTCGCCTACAGGCGTCTACTATTTAATTGCCTGAATGTACACCCCCAAATTAGGGTGTTTTACTATAATCACCACGCAAGACAAGTACCTAATAATTAAATGTATAGTTAATTGCATTTTAATACATTGAACATTAATCTTAAGACGAGCAAGTTATTTTCATGTGAAAAATATAGGAAGAATAGAATCCAAATTTTATTCACGGAGATATTAAACGTAAAATCAACCGTATTGTAAAATATTCTTCAAAGCTTAGTATAATAAAATTTTATGAACATTTTTCACAATATTCTAGCTAGTCTGGCGATGCATCTGACGGCTAATATCCGCTTAATTAAATGTGAAGCTGAGTAGCCAATGAAGAGGGCAGTCCACTCTGTAGCTTCAGTTAAACTGGCTACCGTCTGCCCGAGCTTCGCAATTTCTAACTAATATAGAGTTATTTAATACTTTATAGCCATACTATAAACAGCTATGCTAGATCTCCCCGTGTTTTCACCCGCTCTGAATTCGAATTTCAAATATCTATCTCCCTTGGGAGTTTTATGTTTTACCAGGACAAAAACAAGCCTATGTTATTTCCATCCTTTCAACTAACTCTATGCCAAAAATTAAATCCTGCCTGGAAGAGATCGCTGTTAGCGATAAGGCCGCCGATTGTGCCACTTTAGTTTTAATTAGTATTAAGATGCTCTGTTGTTTATAACTTTGATGGTGCAATAAAGTTATTATCTATCTATCTATCAAGTCATTGTTTAGTTAGGGCGTGAAGGAACGAAAAACTAACAAATACACTTTCGCATTTATAATATAAGTTAGGAATAGCTTTTGTAGATACTTCAACTTTTAAACTCTTCTTATTATCATCTTCTTTCTAATATAACGATGGCGTAGGCCACCCGTTTTCTCCAATCCCAAATCAACAATAACTAAAATACTCTCTAAATTCTCAAATATTTTCAATTGAAACGATTTGACTTATAGTTGACGATTATACAATCGGATCAAATAGTCATTGAACCTATTGAACACAATTTATTTACACTGGTATCTATATAACACGAAAACGAGGTTGCAACGAGTACCAATCTTTATTTAATGTGGACCTTCCAACAAAACAAGGAAGCCATAAAATAAGGAAGCAACCTCAATCACTTAATTTAGCATTAAAGGAATTCCTATTGAAAAAGAGAATCCGGATAATCAGATCGAATATAAATTAGTCCGGCCGAGGCGGGTCCCCCGGATGTACGTCTTTTCCACTCCGAATAAAGATCCAATGCAAAATGAGCTCTATTACTTCGTTCTCAGATTGAAAATAGTCGTCTATCCGCAAATGTCACGAGATATCGGAATTGATTGTCTAGTATTTTTGGCAGAGGTATAATAAACAATTGATTTATGTCTTGGGTTTGCATAGTCAGTTTGGTTAGCTCTTATATTCTGAATATTAGAGCCTACTATGGTACCACCTGTACCGGAAGCTTGTTCAGGGTTGCGGTAATAGTGGTGTTATATTTAAGCCTTATATTTGAATAATTTACCAGGATTCCAGGTGTAACAATTTGCAACCCGCAAACGCTGTTCGATGAAATGTAAATCCATCCAGGTTGCTATTCAATAGATAGTTGGATGGCTTGTCGTTTTGACTGAAGTTATCCTCAGCTGCACTCAGCTGTCTAAATACTATAATTTCATCAAACGTTATTTGCTTGTGTGGGTTAGCCCATTAACACAAACGTTCATTTATAACTGCATCTCACGCTTTTCTGCTCGTCTAACGGAGGAATTTCACTATTACCAAAGCCATTACCATCGATTTTCCCGTTTCCGTTCTGCCAGTTATAAGACCACCCATTTCTTTAACTTCCTTATTCTTACGCCAGTAATTCTTGAGATAAATTGCTAAAATTGTTAGACAATAATCGTTCACAATCAATCTACGAATATTCTGGCTCGGAAAAAAATAGAATGGATATTTCTACGGATCGTGGACAGACCAAGCAAATCAAAGTCGGGTTTTCTCGTTGGAATCTGCTTTATTTTCACAAAGAAAAGCGGTAATAGAAGGTGTCGGTGAAGAAACCAAGCTAGGTTGTTACCAAGTGCTGCATCTGACTCAGTAATTTATACTTTAATCAACGGCCACCGTGCCGCGCCGGATATGATTGACATCCGCTTCGAATGCGCCAATGCGCAAATACATTTAACTTTCTATTAAAAATTTAAATTGCTTCTGATGTTTATGTAGCGAGAATAAAATTACGTGGAGACTCTTAAAATATACGACATAACGGACATTACGGATAAATTTGATTGTGTTTCGCCGTGAAAAACATAAAACGCTAAATGCCTTTTTTTTTCTCTTTGTGAAGGGCAGCTTTTTGAAGCTACGCGCACGTTAGGTCACTTACATTTTTGATTTTTTAAATTTGGTTAACCTACATTGTTTAAATCAAAACTTACTTAGGGAGGTGCTTAAATAGTTATGATAAGTGTACCTCTTAACTAGCCGAAATACCTAACATTAACTTTTACAAATCAATCAAAAACTAAGCACGGGGACTAGAAAACCATAGATATCAAAAGTCTTAACCTGTGGTTTTAACATACTCTTAACATACGAATAGCATCGTTTATATTTAACATAAAATCTAACTACTCTACATTCTTTAGCTATGAAAGGTCGGCGACGGTAAAATTTTCCATTTATTGTTAGTCACCAGCATGGAATAGATTACTAGCTAGAGGTTAGAGGGCTCCGAATTGTTTTTCCTTATTTCTTCGCTCATTAATTCTACAACAGACGCAAATATCGGAATAATCGAAAATAGGAAAGAAAGACAAATTATCTTTAAGGTTCTATTAGGTAGGTACTTTGTGAAATCCTCTTATGACTAGCGATTTACATCGGAATACAATAGGGTGATAAAAATGGAAGCTCATTTTTTACAAGCTTGCGTTCTCGCAAGTCACATGTTCGTTGAAGATATTAAGTCCTGTAAACGACCTCTGGCTAGATTCCAATAGTGGAATTTGGAGATGAAACTTTGTAGTAACTAATCAACCCCAGTCGCGTACAAAGCGATGTTCTACTGTTCCATGTTTCTAAGAGTTTCTAGTAATTGTAAATACTCGTGAATATCACACAAACAACCTAGATGTGTGGTGCTTAGTAGTGTTGATACTTTTTGATTTATTTGACGAATTGATAGAATCCCGTCTAAAGTTTATTTCCTGGCACTGAAGTTCATGGTTGGTTTACGAGATTTCTGGTAAATTTCGTTCCAATCCAAAAAAATATATATCCGGTCAAAATTTCATCATTACTAGATGAAATATCATAACGTAAAACACTAATATTATTTCAAAATTTTAGATGCTATTCTAGAGCGCTGGGTGCGATAGAATTCCAGGCAATTTTATTTTTCATCGTAGCTTTCCGCGGACAATGGCTCTAAGTAGAGCACTGGTGTGACTGACGTAACCGAGGAAATGCCACCCTACAGGACCATTGCTGACACATCAAGCGTATCGGGTCCAAACTATGAAGTGCCCTATTATAACACTCTAGGTATTTGTGTGAGCGTCTGTCGAAATGGAATTCTCTATCTGAATTGTAGTAGAACTGATATCTTCCTTACTGCTTATAAAGTTCATTTTAGAATCACATAGCTGTAATGTACTTCGATCACGAAAAAGCATAGTCGGCTTAGAATTATATTTAATTTACTATGATTTGGTTTTTCTCAGCGCTAAATGTTATGATTATTTTGCCCCGTTTGCCAACTCTATTCGTAATAATTCCTAGGCTTAGTTGAGGAATATCAAATGAAGTTTAAAGTGCCCTAAAATGTTTCCAAAGATTGAGGTCTGAAACTGTTGTGAATATATTATGAACTTGTACCTGTGGCAATCTCGCGACCAATTCCGACACGGTTCGCAGAACTTAGCGACATTTAAACCTGTTTCTAAATTAGTTTATAATACGGAAGGATCAACATGTAAATCAGTCTTTGTCGGGTACGTTTTCAGCGAGATAGTTTTGTTTTTAACTAACCGTTTTTAGTTTTGTTCTTTTGAAAATGTTAACAGTATAAAACAGACGGTTTTTCTAACGTAATAACGTAACTGCTTACGAACTCAACAACATCTGTATAAACATAGAAATGTTCTTATTTCAGTCATGATTTTTTACAATTCACTAAGCTGACAGCGAAGTCAGTGACGATCGTCGTATATGCAAATGCTACTAAATGTTTCAACTACATTCAGTTTATAGTTTATTTGCATTTTTATCGGGCTCTTCATAAGGTTTTCGGTCAGTGAATACGAAAATAGGTGTTACGTTTTTATGTTTGCTTGATTAAACGATATAACTTGTGTCCGCTTACGACTGGTATTGACATGGATTAGCTGAGCTACCTCTAGACTGTTGCAACCATCTACAGTCAGCTCTATTGTTTCAAACGTAAATATAAGTTTTAATTTGTTTCTGTTCGTTACATTTACAATGATGAAAATTACAATCAAGAAATTTCGTAAAGAACTATTATATCGTTATAACGATATATTAAATACGTTAAACGATATAATAGTTCTTTACACTCACTATGTATAATCTGACAGAATCGGTTACGCTGAAGCAATCTATAGAGCCTAGACTAAATATCTATAGACCAAAACGCGTGAAATTATAAATGAAACATAAACCTATAATAACGGTAAGTACCTTTATGCTTCTCTCGCCCTTTCCACGAAAATAGCTGAAATTCAAACGCACGCCTCACTCTTTAAATGATATGAGCGAACATAAATTGTTTTATGTGGTTTTTAATTAATTGAACAAAGGCAAGTACGTGCTTAGAGTTATAGGGGTGAATACAATGGCCCTATAAACGAGCACCCAGTAAATTCGAATAAAAGGAATGATTTCATACATGTGTTGCCTACTATAAAAATGTTCATAAAAATATTCTCAAACATAGCTGAAACAATAGGCAAGGAAATGGGGAAAAATTACAGCGATAAATTTACTTAGCATGGTTCATAAAAGCCGTGGAAGTGGACTGTACAGATCACAAAAATTTCTAGTTCTGAATGGTTGTAATGTTTCCCTCGTATACTCGTTTAGCTGCGCATACAGAATGAAAGATGGAAAAGGGCTAGTGAAGGCAAATTACTACTGGAAAAAGTAGGAGACCGTTTTATTTTTGAAAACACTGTGCCATTAAATTTACTGGTTTTGGCGAGGATATCGTTTTGGCAACGTTTTTATCTAAATGCATGTTAAGGTTAAATTATGCTGAAGTACACATGAAAATCTTTACCGCCTCCAATTTAGGAGAAAATACGAGCAACTTAGGCTGAAAAAATGGCGCCTGCAAGCCACATTATGACCCATTTTCCTATAGATATTATTCCCTCATTTCCAGATTACTACGTCATATATTTTTACCTGATTTTATCAGCATGATGGTTTTATTGTAGCTATATATTTTGAGCTACACAGTTCCCTGAGGATATTTATTGTATGCAGCAAGTTATGTTCATCACAAGATAATCGTAGAGAGAAAGCTCTATCCCGGTGGGAAGTCTCAAGTTTTGTTTTTGATGTTAATTAATTCCTCAAGTTCAGTGTAATAGTAAATATCGAAGTCTTCCATCGAGTTGAACCAATCAAATACATTTATTTCATTTGAAGTTCTTTATTTTTAACGTCGTCATAATTATATTTACCACGTTAAATCATCATCATTATATTAGACCAGTGCTGGACATAGAGCGAATGGCTATGCATTAGCATAGCCATTCGCTCTATGTCCAGCATATAGCCAGCGGAATGCTGGCTTTTATTCGGGCAACGAATTATCGTTGCCCGAATAAAAGCCAGCATTCCGATCACATGAGAAGTTTTGGTGAGAAATTTTCTAGTTGTGCTCCAGGTCCTAAATAACTACGGGTTTCCACCCCAAACGTCCCAAATAGGTATCCTCTGTTAAGGTTAGCGTATTTTTATACTTACTCTTTTTCCTTTTGTTCTTTTGGGTAAATAAATGAATTATAAAAAAATAATTTTATAAAAGTAATTTTATTGCTGGAGTATATCTGTTTTGCTGGAGTATATCTGGTACTACAAAATTATAACTGCCTGTGGTACTACCAAAATCTAAATACAATCATGGAATGAGTACGCCATGAAATGGAAACTTTCAGGAAAGTGGCAAATCAGAAACAATTCCATCAACAAATAATTCAAGTCTATACCTTACTGGAGTATACCTAACTGCTGGTGTAGTAAAGTACCTACATAATCACTATGACCCACTATTTTCCAATGAACATTACGTAAATGCAGCCAAGTCACATGAAAAATGAAAACATTCAAGATATGTATGCAGGCTAGGATATGTTTTGGGATCCCCGCTCATTAGGGGAGGCCTATGTCCAGCCGTGGGCTAATATAGGCTGATGATGATGATGATGATGGTCCCTTTTGGGCGTGTGGGTGCGACAAATCGCTACATTAGACACATAAAGCAAGTAGACGACTCCCTGTGGAGTCGTTCTCACACATTTCGAATGTCCGGTTAGGCCCGAGCCCTTATCATTCGTTATTGGAAACTAAAAAAACACATCTAACCGCCTGAGAAACTGTTGTCCTGTTTTATTTTCGTCTAAGTGCGGTTGCTTTTTGCAGAGTACATTTCTAGGGATATAAGAATACCAGCTGAAATAGATTTCAATCAATAAATTAGGATAGTTATTCAACGTGGCAATGCTGTCAGCATTCTGGGCATCCTGTGTTCTGGTGACGGCTTAGATATTTAGGAAAATGTATTCAGTGAAGAAAAAAATACTTAAGTTGTAAAGTCGTATTTGCTATTCTATATATATATATCTATGTTGTATATACACTTAGGAGGATACATATATCCAAAAGAAAAACAGTAAGTCAGTTGTATTTATCGAATTTGAATGCCTATGAACGAAATCAGTCTGCTATCGATCGAGTTACCTTTAAACTTCGGAAATCATCTTTTGGCATGATGATTGTGCCTAATTATCAAAGAAAATTACTATAAACCTATAGAAACCAATTAAAACTAGTATTTACAATAGAGTTTACTGCAAACTGTAGTAAACGATCTAAAATTAGTTCATCTGATCCATATCAATAACATTCGGAAGCATTCTCAAGATGCTGGGTGTTTTGCCGCGCTGTTTAACAATGCTGATGCGCTGCGCCAGATACTCACCACGCGTCACTACGTTCATACGCTCAGATAATTTGAATAATATATATATAAACCTATAAAGTCACAGTACCCCAAGGTCTCGACTCCAAGGGGAGCAAATGCGTAGAATCTGTCGAGACCTGCATATTTGCGCTTGAGATCCTCAGCCAAATCTGTCGCCGCACAAGCCCCCGCGGGCGTCCTTGATTCCTTTGTGCCTTCATTCATCAGTGTTTGCAAAACTCCTCAAGCAAAACTCTAAGCCGAGATATTGCCTTTTTGCTGGGCTTCATTACATATTGTATTTGTCACCTTATTTTTAACCAGTATCTGCCCGAGGCTTCGCACGTCTTGTTTCTATGTAAATGTCTTAAGGCTATTTCTATTCCATGGAAACGGATTTTTTTGATGAAATGTGTTATTTCAGGGTTAGAAATACGTCTATTCAAAATGTCGACCCGATCCGTTCAGTAGTTTTTGCGTGAAAGAGGAACAAACATCGTTTATTACGTTATAACGTTTATTACATTAGCAGTATACCTGTTTTGAGAAGCTGTTTCCTTTAATTCAAATTAATGAGGATATTTTAAAGATTGTGAAATTTTATTTTAAATTTTACGTGTTTTATGGAAAAATATTTGAGAATCATTAAAATTCCGTTGCTTCATTTATTTTTTCTTTCAGCTTGTTATATTTTTTGTAAAATAATTAAACATAAACTACATATGTTACGGTGTCTTGCAAATCAATCAAAATTTATTTTTTTATGTAGAAAGACAAAAGGTTTATTAGTTCACTACCTACTTGAGACTGTTAATAACATGATAACTTACTTAAAATAAAAACAAGCTATGCAGTAAACCATTAGGTCCTGTCTTAGCATAATGTTGCATATAGGTATATCATTAAAATCTAGAGGTCAAATAAAACAGTTTAAACTGGTCTCATGCGTACGTGACTATAGGTAGCACTTTATTTATTTATGAAGCAGGAATAAATATTTATTTGATGTGGGACCAAATTGACATGAGTGGGTTTATGCTCTACGTTTCCTTTTAGTTCAATATGCGTGAAGATGCTTCAAACGAATAATAAAACCGTGAGCATGTTCGGGCTAGTTACACAACTAGCTCGGAATAGTCTTAAGACTGTTACGTGTGGCTTAGCTTTAATCACCCCTATTGTGTCTCTAGTAATTTGCGCTACAAAGCTACCTAGGGTTAATGATAGAGTGTTCTTAGACAATACATATTAGTGATCTAGAGGTATATATAGGAAAATCTTTAAGCCGCGTACAGATTGCTGTAACGTAACATGCAAGGAGCATTTCATAAGTGTGGACGCAGCGCGCGCACGAACTGAGCAGGTACGTGTTCGCATCTTTTCCGGCATGCGCGCGGCGAACATAGCTCAGTCTGCCGAAAACACGCGGAGAGGATTTATTATACAATTATTACTGGCTACGAAGATTGTCGATGCTTCTATGATTATCATCAATCATGTGAAAAAAAACGTAACGTAAACGGCTCTGCTGTAGCTGAGTTTTCTTCCATTCTTTCAACGTTCGCGCGCGTTCCGCAGTACATCCCGTCCACACTGGCGCTCCGCGCACGCTGCGCGCCCCTTTGTGTTCGGCGAAAAAACCGACAAATGGCGGATCGCGGCGAGCACGAGTTTAAATGCTCTGTTCGTGCTCGTAGTGTGCTCGGTTCGTGCGCGCGAGGCGTCCACACTGTGTGATTTCTGTTACATTGCATGATACATTGCGACAGTGTGGACGGCAAATTCTTTCATTGCGTGATACATTGCATGTTACGTTACAGCAATCTGTACGCGGCTTTAGTTTCAGTAATTTTCTCATAGTTATTTCCAAGCCCCAGAGAATGTTTTATTGTTCACCAGAAAAAAGAACATGACAAAAATAATTTAATAATACAAGTACCTACAATGGGCGGCCATTATCACTTAGAAGCGATCTCTTCCAGGCAATCTTTTGGTGGAAAAAATTATGTTAACTTATGATGGAGTATACAAGGGTTAATTTAAAATGAAGAAAATAATAAAATGAACATTGTTTATAAGTAAATAAATGTTATATTGTTTCCGTTTTTGGCAAAATTGCGCCAAACCAGACGTAGAGCCTGGAAGCTGAAGTTTCCGTTTATAAGAAGAGATACGAAAACATAGTTTGGTGGTGACCAAGAGCAACTTCGTATCTCTTCTAAGCTAGACAAAATAAAATAAAACTACTAGAGATGCCTTAAAAAAAACTTATGTTTGTTATAACACACCGAATGTTTGAATTTTGGAAAACGATAAAATAAGTGGTGGCGCTAGTGTACCTCCTTTTTTGCGCCTTCACCATGAACTTGATACAGACATGTCAATTTATTTGTGTTGTATTTAAACTTACGTAAGTTTTAATTTAAATGTTATTTATTATCATTGATTTTTTTCAAATTTTGCAGTTTTTGTAAAGACCTAAATTTATTTGTTATGTGAATAAATAAACTGAAACTGAATAACACAAGCTCTGCTTATCACAGGGCTACATGAAGCAGCGTCGATTGTTCACAATTCTTTTGTATCAAATTGTTTCCGTTTAAGGGTTCAGCGAAACCTGCGCGAGCAAAACGACTGCGAAGCGGGAGCGTCTACCGCGCGGCGGACGCCATACTTTACCTATGGAGCTTTGCACACCTACGCGACCGTCGGAGTCGCGCAGGAGGGCACGTTTCGCGTTGCGGACGCTCCCGCCTCGCGTCCCGCTTCCCGCGTTACTGACGCCAGTGTTGCCAACCCGGTGTCAGGTTTTGGGGCTAAATGGAGTTCTAAAAAGGGCTAGATGGGGGCTAGGTCTAGCCAAATAAATTAAAATAGGAAAAGTTTTTAACAGTCGTTTACTTACATTAACCAAAAAACTTAAAAAATCAACTTTTTAATATTAAAAATACACCTTAAAACTCAATCGCCTCATCGGAGGAAGATTTTTCGCCGTACAATTCACTTGTACTTGCGAAGTTGATGGTTGAAGAGATTGATTATCAGTCCTAGCAGGGGCCTTGTTCAGAATAAATTTATATTTTTCTTTTTTATGGCATCTATTGGGATATCATATGTCTAGCAAGTTTGACCGAATTTTATAAGACCAAATCGTATTTGTAATATAGATTTTTAAATATTATGCAATTAAAATCGCGATCGCGAATATTTGTACTGTTCCATATAAAGTTTTCTTACACGGTTTCGGGGCTAGAAATAGGGCTAGGGGTTAAATCAACATTTTAAGGGCTGAATAAGCCAAAAAAGGGCTAAATTGGCAACACTGACTGACACCCAGGTTTGGCCGAACCTTAATTGTAGTGTGACAAAGTGTTTAGTGTGTGTGTTTGCAGGCGCGCTGGAGGGCGGCGCGCTGGGCGGCGGCGGCGGCGGCGCGCTGCGAGCGCCCGGCTCGCCGCCCGCGCAGAGCCTCGGCGCCAGCCGGCACAGCCTCATAGGTAAGTACACTACACTACCTAGAATGCATTATCACGGAGGCTAAGGCGTGCCGGTTTTTCCTATGGCACCGCGTCGCCACCGCCTGCGGTGTGTGTGTTGGCTTTCATATGAATCAATAGAATACAACTCGCACGCCTTCGCCTCCGCTCCGCCTCCGGCTTCAGTGTGTGGAGACTTTTATCCTCGATCCACCTGAAACAAATACCCTTCTCGAAATTAATTTTGTGACGACCGCGGTCCGGGGTATAAACAGTGCTACAGTGCGGTGTATTATTAATATAAGCATTTTTTTGTTTGGTTACTTTTGGCATGTTTACGCTGAATCTAGGGTACATCTGATCGAAGCTGTGTGCTTCGATCTCACAGTTGATGTACAAGCTTCTAATCTTCTTCTTTTTCTTCTCCCGGACCTTATTCCACGCTAAGGGGGGTTGGGGCAACGTGTATTTTTCTTCCATTCTCTGTTATTCGTTATCTCCGTGTTCACACCTTTCTTAACCATATCCTCATTCACACAATCCATCCATCTATCGTATAAAACATTTACTACTTTTCATAAATTTTCACGCGGTTGAAGCCGCAGGGCGCAACTAATGATCAATAAATTTCTGAATTAATCAGACTTATTTTTTTTATTAAGAACTCGCCGACTGATTTCAATTTTAACGTGTCATTAAATTCTCAAACATGACTAGTTAAAAATGGGAAAAAAGACTATGGCTTATCACAAGTTAAAAACAATAAGTATATGTACACGTGGTAGTGGATCAAATCACGAAGTAGATTAATGTATAACCTTTGATTTAAAAAAAGTAAATTTGACCGGAATTGGATATACGTATTTTTGTGGACGTTTGAAATTTTTAAACTCGTATAGACATATTGTGTTTGAAGCATTTTGTGGTTATGTATATCGAAGTCGAGGTCGAGAGAAGGAACTCCTAATGTACCTACACATTTATTACTATATTTATATTTACACAGATTAAGAGGTATTAATCATTAAAATAAACAACTGCACTGTGGACAAGTACTAAGTAATTAATTAATCTACCTTAGCAGTGCTGCGCATTGTTAAATTTTTCACAAGTTAATTATGTAACTAACAAACATTTCGATTATTTGCACAACTAAATACCTCCGACAGCATTTGGGCAGTGAATTAAAAACAGTATAATCTAGATTTATAGCTGCATTTCGGCACATACTCGGACTAATTTATTCGTTGAATTGCGGGTCGGACGGTAATATGCATACTTTCCGGAGCGCGGGCACAACCGCGATATCCGCGATTAATTTGGAGGCATAGTTTAATTAACAAGATTCCGACTGTGTCCTGAGTCTGAGGAAATTGATGAGTTGTGTGAGATCGCGAGGCGAGGCAGGGGCGAGAAGGGGCGCGGGGGACACCCGGCCTCGTAAATCTGCCCTACGCGGGTAGCCCCACGCTTGATTAATTTATATCCAGAAATCAGAGTTACTCATCTGAAAAAGCTTTATTTACGTATTCTTGCCTTCTCACGTATTCGCCCCTTTTCCAATTACGTATTCATCCAAGGTATGTTAGTGAAAATGACTGTAATTATACGAGTGGTTAAAGTTTCATATATGAAATTCTGATCGAGCTTATAAATGCGAGTATTGGTTATTGTAATTTGATTTATTCCGGCACACCCTTCATATTTTTTTAGGCTTTCGCTCTGATGAATGATTCCTTTTCGATTATATTTTGTATAAAGTTCCAAAATTGGAGTCACATTTTCATTTTAATAATATTAGTAGATATATCAGGTCTACTAGTCTCTAGAGATCTATCAGTCTACTAGAGTAGAAATGCTCCCATTTTGCGCCTATAATTTCTCTGATTGCTAGTATTGTGTTGCAAATATCAGCATCTGTTTATGTACCATGCCGTCTGCAAACCTGCATTCCAACACAGCTGAATTTATAACGAATGATAAATCACTACATAGTACAAAGTCGCTTTCTCTGTCCTTATGTATGCTTAAATCTTTAAAATTACGCAACGGATTATAATGCGCTTTTTTTAATAGATAGAGTGATTCAAGAGGAAAGTTTATACGTATAATAAAACCGTGCGAAGCTGGGGTGGGTAGCTAGTAATTTATAAAGTTCATAAAGTTAAAGCAAGTTTTTTTAACCCTTTGTTTGCCGACCTTTCCCAACAAAGGTGGAGGAGATCTTGTAATTAACCCTACCACCACCTTTGAAGGTTGAAACCAAATGCGGGGTCATTTGCTAAGCCATAGTACTTTTGATTGCACGCCTTCCAAAACACTCGTCATTATTTTGCTGTTGGAAGATTACGAATTGTATCAATTTTTATGTTTCTATCTACACGAAAAGATAATTGAATTCATACAATACAAATTATATGAAATAATATCTTTATATCTTATCATCTCTCTCTAACAATTATATCTTGTTCAATTATTTGTTGTGTGCACATGATTGTAGTTACGTCTCAACTCAAGCCAATTCACATTTTCTTAGTTCTTGTTATTTTATTATTGCTTGTTATGTGTTTTGTGTACCTTATAAACATAAATAAATAAACAGATAGCTTTCTAATATAGAAATATAGAAATAAAATAAAATAATACAATACTATAAAAGGAGACAATAATTAAAAAAGTAAAAAAAAAACTTGGCTGCAATCTTAAAATACAGAATAAGGAGAGTTTCATACTCTCCTATATAAATTAGTTTTGAAGATATAATCGTAGAAGAAGAAGGGTATAAAATGATTATACTTATCTGCATACATATAAAATTGTTAATTTATTGCAACACCTTCAAGTTTCCTTTAATAACACGGCTCAATAAATTCAATCGAGTTTGTTCTCGACGTTTATTTTTTCCATAATTGACGTTCAATGATTCTATATTAACCAATATTTCCACCTGTTAAACTCTATACACGTATACGAAGTTGAATGTGGAAAGACCGTCGTTAATTTATCACATTTGCTTACGAATGTTTCCTATTTGAGCTTTCAAAAGCCAATTTAGACCTCTCTTATTTGTGTTTCTTTATTTCCTTACAAACGTTCGCGGAGGAGGTTTTATGCTCTACACAATTTCCAACGTTTCCGTTATCAAAGTCATTTTTTATTATAATTTTGTCCGTCCCCAAAGCAATCACTGGGTTTTCATGTAAAATTGCGTTACCAGAATGAGGCCCGAATGTGATTACAGTTGTAATTTCCCGACGTCAGCGTCATTGCGTGGTTATCATGAAAGTCGCTATTGCTGGGAGGCTGTCCAAATATAATGCAATGTGAACATTCATTTTGACAAAACGCCGCGGGTGAGGATGGCCGCATGCGATAATGCCGTGTTAAAACTTATCACTACCGCGCTTGGTTTTGCAAAATCGCAGGTAATTATTGGGTACGTGTCCATTTATTCCATCGATAGGGACACAAACAAAGCACAATCTGCGGTACATTTTGATTCATTGTTCACGGCGCTCGTTTTATAAAATTATCCGCAGTTTATCACGTGAATTACCTCCTGCCCATGTTTCGTTTCGGCAAATACACGTCTAATGGGAAAGTTTCAGCGGAACACGTTTTGTTAGGTTTGTTAAATAGGAGTTATGGTTAACTAACCACTGCGAATGCATGGAAAGTTGAGTTGGATTGTATTTATGAAGTTTTTAGCGTGGTTCGATTTGAATGAGTTTGCTTTCATAATATCAAACGGAGGAGGTGCCTTACCTTCTTAATAACCAGCTTATTTCTCAGAACATTCAAAAGCTCTCCCCTCAAGGCACTTAATGATATAGTGGGAGGTATTCATAAATTCGATGTCAAAGTCACACACATATAAAAATAAAATATGGCTGTATTGGCAATTTATATGGGGTTCCGGGTTGTTATTGCATAAACACGGTAAACTCTCATAAGCCTATGTTGTATCGGAATCCGAAACTTCAGAGTTGTTCATGAACTATAAACTTCTAATCACTTCACTAGTTAAGTGGTGGTATCAGAATATTAGAATGAACTATAAAGCAAGATTCCGGTTTCAATAGATTAACGATACTCAATTGTTCGCTTGTGCTTTGCGCAAGAAGATTTATGCCAGCAAAATCAGCTAGAGTTCACACGTTGACATAAAAGCATTTATAAATATTTCCTGTGAAAATTCTTTACAAAATACTCACGTCACAATCAAAGTGTTACGTTCGTGGCACTTGGATACGATTTGAAATGCGATAAGAATCTAAATCTCATACAGGTTGTTGTGTGGCTCGTTGAGGGTTCGCGTCGTTCAGTGGGAATCAGCATAATGTGGATATGCCACGGATAGCCGACGTGTGGCTACGTGACAACGCTCCATGTCTCAATATGTGCTCGTTATGAGCCACACGTTTGCTGTCATGCCGTTTCTATTGAGATATATTTATTCTTCGTAGAATGCAAGCAGTGCGGGCGGAATTCGTTACTCTATTCACTCTTTCTTAGACGTAAGTGATACGACTATTAGCCTGCTGATTTTTAGGCGTACAAAGAATTTTGCACATTTTTATCAATCGCATCTATTGTGTTACAAAAATTACTTAGCTGGCCATAAAATAAGCCTCTTGATCCAGCAACTAATCCTTAATTTATCATGTCAACTAAGTGTTTACCCAATTTCGGAAAGGGTTAAATTATTTTGTAATTATTCCAGCAAGCAGAACCTCAGTTGTTTCGATATCAAGATTCAATTAACCCTTTAAATGAAGGGCTCGGAGCAGCATAAGCGGATAAATTGTGTCCCAATTGATGTCGTCAATGATTGATCACGTTAGCATTTCCAGTGGTTCGCGACCGAGCTGTCACTGGCTGTCACTTCGTGTCACACGGGATTGTCCGCGATCGCTACAATGCGAGCGTAATACTCGAAATCCAATATTGATACTAATGGGACAAATTCGATTGTTATTGGGCTGTATGTGTTCTCACGTGGAAGAGATCGCGAGATGGAATCGTTCCCCTATCACAAAAATTTCCTTGGCAACAATCAGGAACTGTTGATATTTTTTTGCAGAAATATGTGAGCGATTTGTCCCTTGTGTTAGCAACAGGGGAAATATAACAAAGTTGTCATTTTTTGACAGACGTTAATTTTTTTCCCTCGCAATAGCGCCATTATTATCTCAAATCGGGTGTTTTCATCCGGTCCCATTATTATGTCAAATTAATTAAGCATACAAATCAAAGAATTTTACCTATCAATATAATGTAGTTTCATAAAAACCTAGTACCTAGTGTATTTGAAAACAGGTTTTCGTGTATGCTTTGTTTGAACCACTATCCAAAGTACCACAAATCGCCTATGGGCTTGGCTGTGAATCGAACATTACTTTTTACGAGTAAATTCCAACTAACATTGAAACGTCGAATATATTTAATATTCGAACATATTATTCCATTAATGTTTGAAGCCCACAATAACTTTCATTATTACTCAATTGAATTATCTCGAGTATTTGCAATATTATATCGAAATTAAATGCTTATAATTATTAACTGAGTTTACCAAATACCTACCTCATTTATTAGATGTAGCACGGTGATGAGCTGTGATGATTCCAAATCACCTTGAGACTTTTTTGCCAAATTGGACAAAAACCCCGGGATAAGATTTTTTTTTTTCGCAAAGGCTTTTCTGTTCTCTTTATCCTAATAGGGCTACGCTATTGAAACTATACAAAATCACATCACGTCATGATTTAAAATAACCATGAAAAATTAAACTTATTATCTTATTTATACCAGGCAAGCATGTCCATTAACAAAATACCCAGATTTTTTTACAGTTATTGTCAACTAAAATAGACACAGCGACGAACAAAAAGAGAAGCTACATCAACATTGAAGAGGTGATGGAAATGGTGGTACAAGTTTAATAAAAGCCAACGGTGTCGAGCCATTCAATGAAATATGACGTCCGTGTAATAGGTGCACGGGCAAGGACGTAAAAGTTTCATGGCTTTCCCAGGGCGGGGTTGAGTGTTAACTCAGGAGTAGGGAACGCTCGGACACCCGGAATGTTAATTAAGTTTTTTATGTCTACTTCCAATAAATTCTAGGAGCTTCTCGTACCTACGTAATCAAACTGAGCCCAAAATAGTTGCGATTTGTTAATCGAAACTATTTTGGGCCCTGTTCCTTTCAGTTAATGGTTTATCTGAAAGGTTTTCTTTGAGGATAACGTATCGTGTGATTCCTCAGGTTTGACAGTGCGAGGTTAGGAGTCGGCTTTCTTAGAAAATATGAACATGTCACTGAAGGTTGATATGCGAAGCGTGAAAGAGCCCGGTGTTCTCTTTGTCCCCTAAATCCCCACGCTCGGGTGGCCTCCCCAATAACCGCTTGGAGGCGGCGATGTGGCTCGCGAGAGGATACGACCGGGACTATTTGTGACCGCAACACGGACATGCTACGCCTTTTATGTACCAATTTTTCAAACTAACTGCGAAACGTGGTTAAATATTTTTCCCGGAAAAGCTTGTGTCAAAAAAAGAACAATGGCCTTTCTGACTGATTGATGCAATAATTAAGTGAAGTCTAACTTAGAGAGAACCAATTTGCGCTTCAACTTTTTTATAGGGATGGGAAACATTTTTGGATGACTCTCCAATTAGATCATCATCATCATCAACCCATATTAGTCCACAGCTGGACATAGGCCTCCTCCAATGAGCGCCATAGCGCCCTGTCTTCATCTAGATACGAGTACTACTGCTGAAATCAAATGAGCAGTTACTAAACAAAAAGTTCTGAATACGTCCAGACCGTATCCGATAATTTTATTCATGCAAACGTGTATTCATATGATCGAGAATCTTTAATCAATTATGGATACGACTACCTGCTAGACTAAATTTCATCTCCTGGAAGTAGACGTTTTAATTTGTCTGAGCCGTAAAGCCGCGGTCTTGCAAATCCGCATACATTAGTTAAGGACTTCAGCCTCGGGGATACACGATCACACACTTAGAGTAATTAGTTTGCTTTTACGTAGTTCTATAGGACTGTTTTCGTTTAACTTTAGCGAGATGAATCAGGTTTTCGTTAGTACAGCTAGCTCACTACTAGCGTTTGCATTACCACGTTCGTTTACGCTAGATGTCTCTAAAACTTTAAAGTCGCATAAGCCACAAATTAACTGACTTTGCTTCGTAGATCTAGTTTAATTACTTAAAACTATTTCATCAAATACAGAAAAAATACAAAACTGAGTCGAATAAATCGTTATCAACCGATTCCCTATACAAATGTACCTAATAAAATTCAGCCCCATAGGAATTTCCGAGAAAAAACGTTAGAGAAGTACTTTGTTTAGTACGCTTCATGAAGTTCGCGAGATATGCTTATCTGTTTTGTTGTTTTAAAGTTTGTGAAAAGAAAGTCGTCGAAACTCTTCAGCTACTTTAATATTGAGACTCAGTCTCTGTGTTTATGTTCGCGGTGTTTGAAGGTCTGGCTTGGTTTGACACTTAAACTCTGATATAAAATCAAAGATATTATTATGTACACTTACGTATCAAAACTTAACAAACAATGATAACAATAACAGAAAATAGAAAGGAACAAATAAAAACTAACACAAAAACTTCAGCAACGCATTATTGTACGAGGACAGCGAAAAAGATGCAAATTTGAGCTTGAAAACGAATGAGAGACAGAATGATGAATGGAAGCTGTCAAAACCACGAATTGATTCTAACTTCTGCAGCTTGTTCTGATGATACCAGTATTGTTAAATATTTTACAATATTTCTTTTATTTTGTTACTCATTTCTTTCCAAACAATATCTATATGAATCATGGTATAATATTGATACTTACCTAGATGCTGATAGCTGTCAGTTTGTTATTTTTTACTCATTTTCTTCTGTACCTTTTTTTGTCTCTCGAGGATAGTGCTTTTGTTTATACTTGCGTTTTAGGTTAGAATCACCTTGGTTTGTTTGATGAAATGACCACATATTTTACACATTCATTTCACATATTTCCGAATTACAAACTCGATTAGATTAAATTACTGAACAAATGAACAGTTACGCAAAATTTTAAGAAAACATTTTGCAAATACCTAGGGCAATATCATATTACTTTTTAAATAGTATATTTAATACAATTTAAACTTCTTCTAAAAGTTCTTCTAAAATAGTATATCTATATACTACATATAGAATACAGAAACTTCATCTAAAATAGTCTCTATATAATACAGATGTAGATTCAACTGTATGCATCTAAAAAAAGTATATTTAAGCAAATACCTACGGTAGATTAAAAGTAATAGAACGGAAAAAGTTATAGGTGATTTATTTCCTGGATAGTATTTCAGATATGGAAGAGCACAAATGTTTGTAAGTTATGGGACGTGTAACAGGTGTAGCATTTGTGGATCGACTCAACTATATCGTCTTCACCCTTTTCCTGAACAAGTTTTAGTCAGTTCTTTCCAATCCTTCATGAATATCAAATGATGCGTCGATGAGTAGATAACAGTAACTGCATAAACCGGCTTGAATAATTTATCGATGAACTCAATTATGTTAGTTCTATCTATCTATATTTTGCAAGCATAGAAAAGAAACAAATTAAAACGAGTATTTTCAATTGAAACAATTGAAACTGCAGACTGCGCAAGCAATCTAGAGGAAGTTCAACTGGTACATATCAGCTCCATATACGCTTCGCTTCGACCATACGCTTTAATATTTTTTAAAAAACCCGGTAAGCCTCGCTACCCCTCGGACCTAAGGTCTTGAAACCAATGGGACCAATTTAAATCAGTACTATATAGATTAGAAATATTCTATAGTCGTTATAAGCTAGTTCATTACGTAATTAATGTCACTGTTCATTATCCTAGGTCACTGGTTCTGAGCAAATTACGAGCGTGTTAAGTTGTAATAGGTGTAATGAACATGTAATAGGTTATGTGCATAGGCCGACGATATATATATCTGCTTAGGTAACAATGTACATGATTACACGGCTGTGCATTTACTTATTTCGAAAAAAACAGCTTTTTTAATTGTACAGAGTATAATCTGTATAATGGAGAATTAAATAGAAAACAATTCTTTTTTTGCGTACAACTGTGTCAACTTCTTAATAAAATTATTATATTTAATAATTATTAAGATTACCTTTGTTTATCACTAATAGGTTATTAATTTTCAAAAAAAAGTTGTTCATAAAATTTTGCTCAGTGCTGTGAAATTCAAATCCCACCCAAAGGTCGCAAGCAAAGCAAATTAACGCGCCAACCAGGCGTCGCATCAGTTCGTTTTTGTAAAGTTGTACAACTGCGCTGAAATCACAAATGTCAATGCCAAGGACATCTAGCTTTCACGTTTTATGAGAGTGACATATCAAAATGTTTTGTTTGTCATTATCTGCACTGTACAAAGGCCAGGTTATTCCATCCTAGTAGGTTTCATACCCTGCCACCTTCCCCGCGCGGGCACGGCGTTCTATTTATTCTGTATTTAACTGGTTTTTTTTTAGAAAAACTAACCATTGAATGTTCGTTGTTTTCGTCGAACCTTAGAATAATCAAACAACTCAAATAATTCTAAATACCCCTTTTGTTAATGACTTTAGTGAAATGTCCTAACATAGTTCTGGATGATTCTCACAGTACCAGGCTAAAACACGATTATACTCTGAGCTTTATAATGTAGTATCTATCCAATGACATGGTTGTAGCTAAGCATGTTGCGCATGTTCTTCACGGTACATCGGCCTCGAACAATTAATCAGGTACAGAGATTAATGAGGCAGCTACAATATCAATACGGGCTTGCCTACATTCCTAGCCGTATATTGCCCTGATATTCTGAATCGTATATCATCATCATCTATGGTATTCCACTGTTGGACATAGGCTTCCCCTTTATTGACTCTTTTCAGGGCTACAATCTCTACGTAATCATTTATCGCAGGAACCATGCCATGGTACAACCATCATATAAAACGAAACATACAAACTACTAAACGATTACAAATCGTAGCCACTCAAACAAATAAAGAGACGTTGTCGTCAATAAAACAAATAAAGAAAAGTTGATGGACAAAAGCCAGTCATTCGTAATAGCGTTTTTGTGGGATGAAATCGAACGCTCATAAACTTTTATTACAGCAGGAGTGTCGTCCAAGTAGCTTCTCGTGGAACAAGGAACTGCGAACTTTCCACAAAGGTTTTATACATTTCCTAAGATGGAAGAATCCATTGTAAAACGTTCCGACCGTACTCGCCCTTGCTGTCATTAAAGTGCCCTTAACAATAACGAGAAGTTATAATTTCATCTCTTTATTCTCTAAACGTAGATATTAGATGAATTTATACGAAGAGTTGGCGTCTTTAATTCATTACGGCTGTGATCAAAGGCTCGGCAGCGTCGACGCTATCGATAAAAAGTTCGGTTTAAAGTGGGAAAATATTATATTTTTGGTTTACCCGGGTGATGAGTGATCGCTTGCCGGATCGTCCCGCAGCTCTGGGGAGCGATTCGACGTTACGTGAAAAATACACAAAGTTCCAGTGGTTGATTATGTGCACGTGTCGTGAGCGGTAATGTGACGCGAGGCGCACATATCTTCCACTTCCCTCCCGGAGGTGTCGCTTTCTCAACACTCTCATTGTCGATGATTGAAAACTTTTCATACCACACGAGCATTGCACGCAGTTTATTATTTTAACGAACCATTTTCCAGAGCAACATTTACGAGTACAAAAGAAAATTAAAATTAGTAACGGTGGTTACATTTTCCCTTGCTAAAATGTCTTGAGCAGAGAGACACAACGTCTGTTTGAAATTCTTCAGGTTTATTACCCTTATCACGAGGAAAGTTAATTGAAACAATGAAATAGTATTTCGAGTTGCTCTGTACAGGCGTGTCGTTGGAGCAAGCGCGTGAACGGTTATTGCAGGCATAATAATGAAAATCACCGTGATGGGTAGGAGCGGGCCGCGGCCGCCAGCGACGCCCGGGACGCGGACGCCTATCTACTAATTGAATCTGAGAACTTGCCGAGAACTTTCCAAACTTGCGCGAAATTTGATTAGCTCGTCATCTTTCTTTGAGCGTCGGTTTTAATTTTTTTTAAACTCCGGATTACCTTCTCGAGATTAATCATGACGTCGGCCTTATCACGTAAAATGTCACAAGTTTGGAGCTTTTCGTAGCAAATGGCGCAACTTGGGTGTATTTTTTTATTTAACTGACATTGTAATTAAAATTTATTTTAGCGCTGCTCTGAAATGAAACAAAAACTGAGTAAAATCTCTCTTTAAAATTTTAACGTGAGTATGTTATAATATTGAATGATTAATAATTTAGCAGTGCCTATTTCAGATTCGGCACACGCATTTCATACCTATACACGTTATACCTCAAATCTCTTTCTCTTGATGTTAAAGACGTTAAATGCATACTTAGAGCATTTTTTCATCATGTTATCTTTTTGCTTTATTTGGTGTTTTTGAAGAAATACAATAAACAAGCTTACAAAATACTGTGGTAATAATTGAGTGAAACCGTCAAAGCTAATATCAATTTAACTAATAACATTATGTCACTCAATATTGCCGCTCAAGTTGTAACTGAATCTGCTGTTACCAAGATAATTTACAATCAATCTTAAAATATTTCCACCACCGCCATTGTCTTCACTGGTCTTAACTTTTTAAGCACTTTACGTAATTACCAACAAGGAAAAATACTTTGCTATACTGTGATATTAATAGATGTGGCGAAACGAGGATAAATCTTCTACTTTACTTACATTAGGGCTTAGAAATAACAGCATAACATCAGAGAATTTGGCATAAAACCCAGTTAACTTTAATACTAAGCTGCCATTGTAGCATTATAGCTACAAATCTCTGATCACACATGGATCATTTATTGAAAGCCGCAGTAAATCTGACCCGAACCGGCTAAAATGGCAGCAATACAAAATATTGTTTGCTCGCATCCATTAAACCCGCGACGAATACGATTGAAGCTATCGATTAGGTGCTTTATCGTTCTCGTAGACCTATTTGCCTTCGTATGAAGGAAGCAGATAACACAAAGGTACGTTTAACACTACGCACACACCAAATACACTAAATTAATTCACACGAATAAACAAATACGTATCTACATATATGTAAAGATATATAACTTTGTACCTTTAAATATGTTTGTAACCTGTAAATATTTATTAACAAATAAAATAAACATATACATCTGTATGATAAAGGTTTCCAATAGTTATAATATAGGCTAATCATGACCTAATTGTTTATTGTTGTCTTATATTGTACCTATGTAATGGAATTATATTATTATATTATCTATTTAACTGCGTTTTTCTTTAAAACAGCCTGATGTGTGTGTGAACTCTCTGTTGGGAGGACGATGGTATCTGCGTAACAGTTTTACTAAAACTAATGCTGATCGAAAACCAATAGTTATTTTAACAATGTTGGCCCTTCGTCTCGAAACAATTACTTCACATATTTTAATTGTAGTTATTGAGTAACTACTTTTTAGTATAATACTATTTAAATTAACTAGATGTTTACGATTATAAATTCGTTTTTTTCTGCCTGAGAGATATTCATGTTTCAAATAATATGCTTGTCAAACCTACATTCATAACGCCCAAACAGATGCCCAAAGAAACACTATGACCCCGATTTTCCATCATTTATCAATATTAAGGTGATTTCGCGTCCAGGACTAAGCATAGCTCCGCTACTAGATGGCGATGATTTTCAATTTTGATGTTTTTCACTATTTTCTAGTTAAATTGTTCATAATTGTTTAATGGTAATGTATTTGCCGCAAATGGTATGTGTTTTTTTATGTACCAAGCAATTTTTCAAGTATTGAAAGCATTTAGGGAGCTTGTATTTGGGAAGAGCAAAAAAGATCTTGCCTGTGTGAGTGATCGGCCGCTACGAGTCACTCACACAGGCAAACCCTATAAATTCAGTGGAACTAAAATAACTACTGTTCGAAAAATAACAGAGATAATTGGAGACGCCTTAGGACTAAATATTTTTCGGACCAATATTTCCGTTTTCGGGACATTACTAAATTACATCTAAAATTAATTCAATAAAACCACTAGTTAACGAACTAATTTTCGACTCTTGTTTTTTTTAAGAATAAAAACAGGCTCTATTTACTTTTAAAAAAAAAATTGGAGGTAATTTTCTTTTATCGTTTTGAACAATTTAAGTAAAAAGGCGCAGAGGGTAATGTTATTTACAAACTAGCTTATTAGCTAAAGAATATCTTACAAATCATAGGTAAAAAAAATACTTTTCATGCTATTTATTAATTTCGTTAAATCATTGGAATTGACAAATAAATTGAATAAGTTCACAATAACAATCATTAATTTTAAATGTACTCACTGTGAAAGTTGTTCCAATTTTATAATAAAATTACATTAAAATTATTAGCGTAAGGAAGTCTCCACTTTTTTTGACTCTGTTCTTTGTGTACTTAGGTATTTTAGCTCCGATTTTACGACCACTTATAAAAGATTAAAAGTAATACAAATTTTCACAGTATTTCAATAACTCACTTTGGACTAGCGGTTTGAACAGTCGGGTGGGTGCGACGATGTATAGTCGTACCTGGGTTCGAAACCACCGAAAATTTAATTTACTTTTTGCTTTTTGAAAATGAAATATCCACAAAATTTTGATACATCCCGTTAGTACGGGCTCGAATCCCTTCAACACTACCAAAATTTTTGATTTTTATCATTTTTATTCTTTATATTTTGAACAATGTCATAGACCTAGTACAAACAAATTCATATTTGTCATAAATTACTTATTGTAAGCCTTCCTAAGTCTATTTGATTGTTATATAAAACTTTGGTAGACTGTTCTGCGTAGGTACATCCCACAAAGGGTCCTGACCTCGTTTCTAACGGTATGACAAAAATAAAAAGAAACAATTATGTACTATCAACACCAACTGATTTTTATTTTATTTTAGCTCTTACGCCAGCTAAGTTCAGGCATTTTTACAAATCGCTCATTTAATGCAAAACGGCCACATTTCAAAAATTTAGAAAATGGTTTTATTTCTGATAAACTATATTTTCTCTTGAGAACATTTCATAAAGCTAGTTTAATTTAAATATTGATTTCTTTTTATTGGGATAATTATCTTAACTTTGCTTCAAAATTTTAATGCAAAATGGGCTTTTGTAGTTTTTATCAAGTTGGGTGATAGCTATAACAGCGACCATTATTTAAAAAAATAGAGCAAAAAATTACGAAAACAATGATGTTTTAATATTAAAAAAGAAAAACTTTAACTTTTCAAAAAAATCATGTTCAAAATTTTGTTTTGGCTCTCTGTAAAAAGTTACGATTAGTCCAAAAAAAATAAAATATATATATAATTCCGAACAGTCCACACAGCATCATCTAGTCCCAAGGTGAGCAAAGCTCGTATTATGGGTACTAGTTGACTGATAAACTTAATACAATACATTACATAGATAGATATTTTTTTTATAAATAAGTACATAGAAAACACCCAGACCAACGGAACAATTTCATGTTCAATTTCTGTAGATCGTACACAATTTTTTCCGACACGGGAATCGAACCCACAACCGGTCGCAGGCGGACCTTCGCCCACTGCGCCACATCGGTTGTCGCTGATGAATGATCGAAATGCTTTGCATACAATCTGACACGTCTGATGCTGGGGCCACACTACCGTGATATGCCGATAATTATTTTAATTATAACTTATACAACACCTAGGTGTAACCACGATTTATGGCCATAATTTTACAATGCCAATCAATATGGCAAATGGCGGTAGACAATAGCTCCGGCGGCGGTCTTTTTTCGCACATCAAAGAAGATTACCGCAGTAATTAATGCGTTTGTGGCCACTACCGTTTGTCCAGTGTGCAATATGAGCTCACCGGCGACGCACGTGATATTTTTACCGCCTTATTTATTGACATAATAATATCTAGGTAAACTCTAGTGTAACCACACCAGGTCATGCAGTAATTTAAACGGTAATTTAATGTCATAATTATTGCGGTAACAGCCCGGTAGACGGTAAGGTAGTGTGGCCCCAGCGTAAAACTCTCTAAACTGGTATCTATAAGCAAACATTTTATCTGTTTACATAGTGTCATTTATTGTTGTCATGGAAACGGAACGTAGGCTTCCTAGATCTTATTTGACATGCAGCAAAAATAGATAGGAATAAATACTTGGACGATGGAAAAACCCTTTGAGAACGGTAGACTATGGTATTATTAGATGATTCTTTAGATAGCACAGAGATGGCGATTCCGTCGCCGCCGTCACACTCACAAGTTCAAGTAAGCGGGCGTACAACATTATCCGTGTTCACTCACACATTGATAAAAATGGCCTAAAATTTTCACGTTATTTCTAATTATACCGAGTGTTTTCATGAATCAAACACAATTTGCCGCAAATAATGACCAATAACAAAGCCAAAAACAGTTATTTATTTGTTAAATTATGTCCACATCGCTCATATTTGGGAAAATACAAACGTATGACAATCGGATCACCTTAATGATTCCTTTAAATATTCCGATAATCTCATGTTATTAATTACCATTAACTTTTTCAGATCTTTTCAAAGTTCAGTAATTACGTTTTAGATAAGTCTTGGTTTTCTCCTCGTAACGTAGTCACTTCATTATCAGTTTCGGTATCTGCGGAGTTCCCAGTGTCAGGGAGTCTAAAATTAACCTGAAATATAATCCCAACGCACACACAAAGATTAAGTTACAATAGAGGGTACCTTCTATAGAGCTTGTTACTCTCAAAGCTGTATACAGGGTGTAACATTTAAATCGGCCAGTATGGGAAAGTCTGAAACTATAAGACATACGAAGATCTCTTCTTAAGAAAAATGTCATCGATTTTAGCCCCAAGAAATACTGAATTCACACATTTAAAAGAATCTTGTACTCAGTCCACGAATCGATCCAAAAAAAAATAAAACATGAAAACAATGAATTTTATTACTTTTAAACATCACGTTTTATCGTAACATTTACTCCTTAAAACCTACATAATCGATATCTAACTAAAAATAGTGTAAGTTTTCTTTTTCAAAACATCCGGGTTCGATTCCCGGACTGAGTATAAGATTTTTTTAAATGTGTGAGTGCAGTTTTTCTTGTCACTAAAATCGATGACATGGTTCCTAAGAAGAGATCTTCGTATGTCTTATAGTTTCAGACTTTCCCATACTGACCGATATAAATGTTACACTCTGTATATTCGTGAGCGTTTAAGTTTCACCGAGCCGAAGATATGCCTACAATGTAATGGGTGGTTATCGGTTTTGCTTCTCGAATTGTATTTCCCGGCAGACGAATAATGTCTAGCTTTTCGCTCGCGGCATCGCTCGTGTAGACAATATGATTAGTCTTGCTTTTCTATAATAGAACTACAAATCTGTGTAAATATCAAGTAAATAGGCCGTCAAAAACACCAATTAAACTTCAAACCTTTCACCATTTAGGGATATTATTAGGGGTGTTTGTGTAGTAAAAGGCACCTCCAAATTTCATCTTTCTTTTTTTTTTCCTAAGCGTTATCTCTAAAAATTGATTGTAAATTTATATATTAAGATTTTGGTTCGTTTCGTTGAGACATAAGTTGTTTCAATTTATGTTCGCCTGAAATATCGATCGTCGCCTCCCGTCTTTAATTGCCTAGAGAACTCGTTTCACGGGAACGATAACAATAAAATTGACGTTCCATTGGCAAGTACCATTGAAATAATTTATCCAATTAGCTAGCTGTATAAAGCTTGCATTATGTTTTGCATAATAAATAGATTTACAACCGAAATTGTTCGTAACGTAAAAGTGCTCTCTGTACGAATACTTCATGAAGTTTTCCGCTGCTCATATTTTATTCAAATATACTTGTGGTCGGGGAAATGTAGGTGAGAAGAAGTTTTGGCGTGAGTAATCGCATTACCCTTTGGGGCAACAATCAATTTTCAGCAGACTTGCCAATAGCATTTTTATAGTTGAGAAAGCGCAGTTTTTTCACTTTATTTCTTGCAAAGTTCGGATCATTTCACCTGAATTAATGGAGAAGCTTGCCAAGAAACTCTGGGTAAAGTTCAACTCAGCTTATTGTATTTAATGTTAATTTTGCACAATCAGTTCCAGTTGCCTTTATGTAAATTGGAGCACAAAAAGTTGAAAGAAATCTCTCTTATTCAGTACTTAGATTAATTAAAATTAAAGTGCTGATCCGTACGAAGCCATTCCTAAAAACATTAAAAAAAAATCACAGCACAACCAACTTACTTAAGTGTAAGTCACTTAAGTAAGTACTAGTTGCGCGCGGCTTCACCCGCATGGAAATTTAATTGCGAATTTTCATAAATTTATTGAACGCCTCCTGGGGTAGTTTCGTAAAAATAAAAATGTATTTAAAAATAAAAATGTATTTTTTTATTTTTACGAAACTACCCCAGGTGTTTAATTATTTACTTTGCAGTTTATTTATTCCGAGTTTTGAGTGAATCGAACCAAGGAATAATAATTTTCCATACAAACATTAGCACCCTATTTAACCCCCTCAGAGGTTATAATTTCCAAATTTTAATATATTATGTCTTATTCTAGGTCCTAAGCTATCTACATACTTACCAAATTTCATTTAAATAACTTAAGTAGTTACGAAGATTACAAACAAAAATTAAATTAAATAACAAACATTCACACAGACGTTCCCATTTATTATAATAGTAAGATAGTAAGCTAAAAATAATAACTTTTTTACTACCATAAATAAATGCCAGTCAAAACAATATCTTAGCTAATGATAATATTGTACTTGACAGTTTTGTTCACAAATTTATTTATTTATATTTATTATTCCGTTTTAAATTTCTTCTTTTTATGTTATTCCTCTGCATGTTTTATTCGCAAGAGTCTCTTTGCACATAATTTGTGAAATCAAGTTCTTAACCCATATTATTATTTGTATTGTGCGTCTCAAAATAAAAATCACATAGAAGTTTAAAAAGCAAGCTATACCTACGATAAAAGTTGCGGAAATGGAAGTGCTGGCCTGCCTCAGCGTTTGTTTTAAACTCTGGAAGTGCAATGGACTGAACCGAAGGCGTAAAGTTACCAACTCACTTAGGCGAACTAAGCTTTTGGCAACAGGTTCAAAAATAAGCTCCAGAACTGTACTGTAATGGCGCATATGAATGAAATGTTACTAGTAAGACTGATGTGAAGGATTTTTTCATGTTATGTTCTTTCATGCAACTAATCATTTCGTGGAATTATTAATGAGATGCTTTTGTCGTTGTTTTATTTTTTTGTGAGAGTATCATGTTTAATCGTGCCATAAACAAAAATATACAAAGTTTTGTTGTCTAAGTCAAAGTTTTGTTAAAAAAGATATATATTATTGTCGCATGTAGTGGTATTTCATTATCAAATGCCAGTTGATAGAACGGTCTGTGCCTGGCTCTATGTAGCTCTAGCATCGAAATATTTGTCTGTTTTAAATGAACCGGAATTAAGTTCAATACTTATGTTTATTCAGACAGTATATTTTATTAGGTTTTCGTGCCCTGCTGATGAATAAACAGCAAAGTTTAGTCACGCACCATCGCATATCTTACAAGGCTGGACTAGCAGAATTTGCCGAGTCACTTCCCTACCGCGATAAAACTATCGAGATCTATTTAGCTCAGGGGTTTGAGATGAGTTGCTGACGTCATGGTAGAAATCGGGCTTAGGAAAGGAAACAAAATGAAACTAAACTAACGTATAGACAACAGAATGAACACCAACGTTCCGACGCATGTTGTACCCTAAGATCAAGCATTACTACGTTCCGAACGTAGTAATGCTTGATCTTAGGACTTAGGACCGATTTCTACCATGACGTCAGCAACTCATCTCTAACCCCTGAGCTAAATAGATCTCGATAGTTTTATCGCGGTAGAGAAGTGACTCGGCAAATTCTGCTAGTCCAGCCTTGTAAGATATGCGATGGTGCGTGAATTAACTTTGCTGTTTATTAGATCTTAGGTTGTACCTAACATGCGTTGGAACGTTGGTATTCATTCAACACAAACAAGTTTCGTGGTCAATCCGCCTATTTTCATTATGAATTCATCAAACTACGATATTTTTATAGTCAAACTAGCTGCACCTCACGACTTCACCAGCGTGTTATAAAAAGTAGCTTCAGTTTTTACTCACACGCCTACTATGTTTAGTCAAAAAAAAACTATCTACCCGATCCGTTGTGTATATTTGGCATGAAAAGGTAATAAACATCTATCTATCCATCCAAACTCTCGCATTAAAATATTACTGTTATAAAACAGCTTGAGAGTTTCAATAAACTGACATCTACTTAACCCATATACTCTTGATTGCCAAGACCATATTTGCAGCATCGTACAGCATCGATATGATATGTCGTAAGCTATTTATAACTCACTCCTGTGCCTTTCCGGCAACGATTGGGCGATAACTTCGCTTGGTGGTTACCCCAGTCATTTTTTCGCTCCAGTTACTCTGATTTTTTCACGGACATTTTATCTTGTTTGAGAAATAAAACGTATACTTAACTCTTCTGTTGTCGAAACCAGTTTTCATCGCTTCAAGACAAAAGAACGATGAAGAAAAGAGAAAAAGTTGTAGCCATATGCACCTTAGAGCAAATTCTTGGTGACTTTCAAATTATAGTTTAGTTGCTTGTTTATGACCTGTGAAGTTATTATATATATAAACTATTATTTGATGTGATGCTATCTTTTGAATTTTTATTTATTGAAAAAATGAAGGGTACCAATAAATTATTTGATTTCATTAGGCACCTAAACTTACAGTTGCATTTTTTAGTAGGTAGAAGTTAAATGATTTTGTGTGTTTTGCATAGAGTCGACCTACAGATACTGTTTATTAACTTCTTTCGGTCACACATTGATTCTGATAGTGGATAGTGGTAATAGTGGAGCTTTGGTCAGTCTTTATTAGCTCAAGCGTAGCTCTATACTTATAAATCATGCTATTATGTTAATGCACATTTACGAGGAAAATCGCCCGTATTGAGGGGCTAAAGTTTTATGGAGCCGTAGAGTGTAGAATGTCCGTAAATAAGTCAGCTATTCTCAGTAGTAACATTTGTATAGTTAAAGTTACAACTACATACTAATATAAAACCTTTTTCATGATTAAATGGCTAAACAGATTTTAATGAAACTTGGTATGGAAGTATCTGCTTCCTTATTTCTTTCTTTGATATAATTTGATCCCTGAATAACGCGTGTTATGTGACATTTGTACATATATTATTTGCATTTACAATTTGATAAATTGTTTTTTTTAGAGAAACCAAGAATGTTTGTATTCTAAAGTGGCTGGATGGATAATCCAGACCCAATCCCAATTGACTGCATGGAGCTATTTATAAAAGTGAAAGTTTGTATGGAAGTATAGATGATGTATCACTACATAGTATAAAACAAAGTCGCTTTCTCTGTCCCTATATCCCTATGTCTGCTTAAATCTGGAAAACTAGGCAACGGATTTTGATGTGGTTTTTTTAATAGATAGAGTGATTCAAGGGATAGGTTTATACGTATAATAAAACCGTGCGACGCCGGGGCGGGTCGCTAGTATATGTATATATGTTTGTTCCTCTTTCACGCAAAAACTACTCAATGGATCGGGCTGAAATTTTGAATAGAAGTAGTTCTAGCCCTGGAATAACACATACTCATTCCATTTAATAAATGTCCATGGGAGAGAAGTAGCCTTGATACTTTTCAATAGAAATAACACGTTCAAAGCCTCAAACAGATTTTAGTAAACAATAAATTATTTACTAGATCCGTGGTGGGCTTGCTTGTAATGTTTAATATAAGGCTTATTAGTATGAAGTATTGACCAGTTCATTCAGACGGTTACGAATACACATTACACAATGACTCATTAAAGGAGGAAACAGCTCACGGCACGTTTTGGTTATTAGAGAAGAGAGCGACCCACGCTCATAAATCATACGCAACTTGTTCACGGTTAACAACTTATTATTTCAGAAATACAGAACAGAAGAAGTAATGCTTACCTTCATAATATAAATTTAACGGGATAAATATCTTTCACGCGTAATGCTCGGTGATTATAAGCCGGTTCATTAGAGAAACGAATCTAAAATGGCGACTTGTACTTGCGTTGACAGTTAGCATCCAAAATTTCAGATCAAAGATTTTTTCAAGTTATAAGTAATAAAAACAAGACCGGGTCATATTTATTTCAACTAATACAGCTTCATCAAAAGGTGACTAAAGTCGTATGCACATTCATATATCTAATCTACACAACATCTACCTACACCTACCTCAGTCCAAACATTCATTTTTGGAAGACTTCATACATACCTAACTGCTTATCCTACTAATAATATGAATATGAAAGATTGTGAAGATATATATCTATCCTTTTTCACAAGCTTTCACATTAAAGATGGATGGATGTTAGTCAATCTTCATGCAAAAACTGAACCAATTTTGATGAAACTTGGAATACTTATACATAGTTTGTGACCTAGATTAATATAAGCTATTTTTTGTGTACCACGCTAGCGTAGCCACACGTCTAACAACGAAACTTAAAAATAAAACAAAACTCAACAGAACAACAATAACAAACAAGTAACAACGGAAAAATAACAGAAAATTATAACAACGAATTCGTAACAGTTCAGATCACCAGGCGCATCAAGACAGCGTGAAAACAAATCAAGACTGCTTTTTTTCTGCATACTGTACGCGCGTGAGTGAGTATAGACGGCACTAGTGTGCAAGCGAGAGGCCATGATAAGCGCCGCCATTTAAGATTCGTTTCTTTATTGAATCGGCTTATATTTGTTTTTTTATATTTTTAGATGGGCCTTAATTGGAAATTACGAAATTAAATATTAATTACGACGTCGTCACGTCGGCGGTTTTTAAAGATTCTTCTATAGTATTGCGTTTTTTACATTTCTTAGAAATGACCTTAACTGCAACTTAAGGGCTAACGTACTATAAATAATTACATAAACCTTAGTATCTTATATGGCATATAACCCTTATCAAAAGCAAGTGATTATAGCCCTGTTGGCTGAAAAAGGTGGTAGCAATGTCGAGTCTCCTTAGCCAACATTTTCGTACATATTTTAAGGCAAGTTCAAAACTCATTACTCCCCTTGGAATTATTACGAGAAGAATACTTTACGTGTTCTTCTCATGCATAAAGCTGTCGTCGCCTTAATTGTGATTAAGTCCCCTGTTTTAAATGACGCATGTAAGCCACTGTTTTTGGCCCTCAGTGCATATACTAATATGATTGTGGATTATATGATATTGATAACTTCAAATTCAAAAAATTACTTTTTATGTTATCAACAATAGACCTTCGTTTGACCACAATCTCACCTGATGGTAAGTGACGACGTGGTGATAATGTGTGATAGTCGGTGGTATGTAATTTTTTTCTATTCTACCCTTAGACAACAATTGCTAAACTTTGCCTATTTGATATTTACTTTATTACATTTATATTTATAGTTGAATGTTTTACTATAAGTTGATTGCTAAAACTCTTTGTTGGTAGCTGACCAGGGCGTAGGAAATTAATAAAACAGGTTCTAAAATAACAAATTGTATTTTATAGTATTTTTATCGCCTAGACATCCGTTAAGTATGATAACTTGATAACAAAATAAGTAATGAATTAAAATAATTTTTTTTTGGGGCTAGATGCTGTAAATCAGTAAATCAATATCTTTATTTCTTTAGGCTTACAAAATAAGCACTAAGACAATTCAAATTTAATACTATAGTCAATTTAATACGCTGATATGTGTGTCCAGCATTATTATTATCAAATTATTGATTCCTAAAAATATTCTTAAAGTTTCTTACTTGGGTTTATATGGTCGAAGGAATCACACTTTTACAGACTGTTGTAAATTTTAATGATGTGTCGCGACGCAGTGCGGCGCGCCCGGGGCGTAGATTTATGTACGGTACAACAGCCTGACGGCTCTTTGAAATAGGCCTGCAGTGATCCCAGTCTCACTCCAAACAACAAAACAAATCGAAAACAGTCACTACCTACTTTTTTAAAATCCGAACCAGCTCATGCATCAATCAGCGAAGCAAATAATGCTTTAACTACCAGCATGTACGTGTTCGCTGTCGATGATTTATGTATTTTATGACACAGCTCACTCGATCCAAAAGCTCATCCCACGTCACATGTGGTATCTCATTGATATCATCAAAATAAACACGTTTAAATATAAAATGAGTCGGATAAAGGAACCAGCTTTGAAAAGCGAAATAAAGCTCTAAATCTCCAGCAGATTAGCAATAAACTTTGCATGCAAAAGCTATTCAAATCCACCCCGCATTTGAATCCTTATAAAACCAAGGAACTACTGACGTGTAAAGTTACAAAGGAGCTACCGAACACACCGTCTATATGTACATCCGGATATAGAGAATTATTTCGACGTGGGGAGGTGCGCTATTGCTTCAGAACTGACATTGTTTGAGAGGCGTTCGTGCGTGAGCAGCTTTGAGTGGTTTTTCAAACCCGAGCCCACTCTATGTGATAAGCCTTGTCGAGATTTCCAAGAGCACTATTTATTCACAAACGTTTTTATACATCTTCTACGTACTCGTAACTAGAGGTGTTTTAGCTTGTACAAATATTTATAAACGTTAATACGATTGTTTGTGAACGGTAAATGCACAGCACGCGCTAACGAATGAACAAATAAGTCATGCTAGTTATCCGATACAGAGTTTATGATATATGCCCATTGACCTCACGTGAATCTCGTTTAGAGGAATCCAGGGCACAGGTTTTTGGAAGCTGATTAATTTTGGAACTGATTGCGTCAATACAATTGTATTCTGAATAAATTAGGAGGTCGCTTTGTTGAAGCAATTGTGTAATGGCACATGATGGCTCATAATTACGCGATTAATGGAACAACGTGGTGAGCTTATTCATGAGCACCGGATGCAGTATAATGACATTTATAGTTCTGCTGAACGTAAATCAGATACAGGTGAAAATTATCGAACGATTAAGCTGCAACATACAACAAAAATACGATGCGTATCGAAGCGCGCGCGAGAGCATCAGCAAAGTTGAGTGAGAAACCAGGTATACAATAGCAGTGTCTATATTATACTAATTATCATTAACCATTTGTCACGTTTTTTGTCGCTTCTGCATTTCAGACATTAAGAAAGCTACAGGCACTTTTGCATTATTACTAGTAAGAACACAAATAGAGTAAGTATGCCAAACATAAAAAGCACATAAATGATATAGCCTCTTTCCATCAGGTGAGATTGTGATCAAACGAAGGATTATAATAAATATACATAGACTCTTGAGTTATTGAGGTCCGAAAAACGTCAATTTTCAAGTACAAATTTACTTATTATAAAACCTAAACCACTTCTAGATAACCTAAGATGTTGAAATTCGGCAAGAAGGTAGATAGATCATCTGACTTTATCGCAGGAAAAACTTGCAAAGACACAAATTAAATAAAGAGAAAACGTACAAAATTAAAATAAAGAACTTCTATAAAACTTGGCACCTATCTATATAATTTCAGATGTTATGTTAAAACCACTACTTTAATGAAGGAATTTTCACATTGGTTTTTAGCTTGATTTTAATAAAGAATTCCTTAGAGACTCGTAGGGTATATTTTCTTGTTCGTATTCAATATATTTCAATTAAGATTCAATTAAGATTATTGGAATCTAATTTTTATGAAAGGCCAATTTAAATTTGGGACAGGAAAATAATTCTTATTCTTGAAATGCTGATAATTTAACATTCCTACGTGATTTAATTTATGAAGCTGGGTTAAGTAAATATGTTAATTGTAACCAAATAACCGTAAGTAAACCTACGTGAGTATAGTAGTACTTCTAAACCCTATTACTCGAATAAACACGATAAGTAGATACGCCAACAAGAATCAGGATACCGCACTGCGCAACGTACTACCATTAAAATTTACCAAAACCAGTGTACCCGAAACAATTCACGTACGTTCCTATTTACATACAACAATAGCTTTACGTTTCGGTGACGTAGTTGGGCGAAGTACTCACTCCCACAGTAAGTAGCGATAAATTAATTGCATATTTGCACCCGATCCTGGCGGTCGTTACCGCAGCAACGGTAATTACCGCCCCGTGCGGGATGGGCCTGGGGTTGCTTCGTATGCCGCTGCGACACCGCACCCGCGCGCGCCAACCCATTGCACCGAATTTAATTTTATTTTTAGTTCGTTAGGAGAGTTCCGAAGTACGCCTGAGTTTTCTTTGGAACATCGTAAATTGGAATGGAAGTTTTGCAGAGTGGACGCTTCATTGAACAGAACTGTGGTCGGCGGTTTATATAAAGAATAGGGTCGCAACAATGTGCTCATTCGATTTACGCTTTATTCGCTTCTCATGGATGGACGTTTATTATCATTATTGTTTTCCCTTTGTTCGGTGACTGGCTGGGCCTTTGATATTGAGAGAAATGAACTCGTGAAACTTGAATGTTATCTTCGTGATGGGTTTTATTGTACAGTCCTCTTTACAAGCGGCGATGTAATTTGCTCTGTTGATTATAATCAAGTGTGCAGATAATATGTGCTGCTCATTTCACACGTGGATGCTTACCCACTGTACTATCTTGCTACAGATTTGAGCTCTTGTTTTGAAATTCAACGTGAATTTAGAATTGAAATCTTTGACTTTTGTATGCTAGACGATAGATGGATCGCAAATGGAAACTACGCGTATGGGTCGATGATTCCTTAATCTAAAGACGATGCTAGATTAAAATATATACCTACCTATAGGACCTGAAATGTTCATATCTAGCTAGAGTCTACCAGACTAAGCTTTATCTTGACGCTAGACTTTTTGATTTGTCTTTCAAAGTTTATTTTGACTCAATTTATCACATGCTTGTATTATTAAAACACTTTTTGGAATCTAATTGTTGATGAGAATAAACAGGCTAGAAGAACATTCGAAATATTTTTGATAAAAAAAAAAAATTGCTATTTATTATAATTATAAATAGCAAAGTAAATTATTTATTAATATAAGCTATAAGTTACATAATAAAGTTATAGATAAATAAAAGAATTTCGGTTACGTCGTATGAATACTTTGTATAGTGCTTATATGTATAAATAACTAAATACTATATAAATACAGTCGAAACCGTTTATAACGACATCGTTTACAACGACCTATCGGTTATTACAGCCAGATTGTAAAGTCCCATCCGAATCTGTAGTAAACTATTCAGCAAACATACCGCCTATAACAACATCGGATACAGCGACATATCACTTACAACGACGAAAATTTATCGATATTCATCGACTATAACGACCAACCGATTCTTGTCCCAGCAAAACAAAACAATACGGACGATTTAAATCTTATTGATAAGCATTGAAGGAATATTAGTCGCTATATCAGGTTTTGACTGTACTTCTATAAATAAATTTTGACGCTAGACTAGAAAAATTATGTATATATTTTTGACTATTTTTTATAAGCCATAAGTTACATAATAAAATTATACATAAATAAAATAATTTCGGTTACGTCGTATGATCACTTTGTATAGTGCTTATATTTATAAATAACTAAATACTATATAAATACTTCTATAAATAAATTTTGACGCTAGACTAGAAAAATTATGTATATATTTTTGACTATTTTTTAGATACCTTCACCTCAGTTCAATTATTCTATGTGTTACATAATGAAGGATATTATATTGGTTTATGTTTAATTTATATTTTAAACGATTATGTACTGTTTATTTCCCAAATAAAATATAATAAAACTGAATATGACAATGTTCCCTAAACTGAATAGTAATGTGTTTGTTCTCAGAAATGATGACGTGCCGGCTGGGGTCGCGGCGGCTAGGCGGCTCGCGAGGCTCCCTGCAGGGCGGCGCGTCGGCCGCCAGCGAACTAGACCTTTCCACGCGTTCGCGCCGCGCACACAAAGCACGGTAAGTCTCAATAAAATGTATTAATTTGATAATTTCCATCATTTGCGCGCCAACGATCTAGAACAGAGGTCGGCAACCTTTTGAAACGGAAGAGCGGAAAGATATAATTTGAATAATTTTCCAGTTTTTTTGAGAGCGACAATTTTTTTTCCAATCGGTAAGTGCTATGTTTATATTCTCATTTATATTTCGGCTGAAGTCATTCGTGTCAAAAGTTGCATAGATTTGAACGCGATATTGCCTGGTACTTACTTACTCATCTCATCTATTTTAGTGGTATGATAATAAAACAATATCATTATCAGTTTTTGAGAGCCACAACTTTACATCGAAAGAGCCACCTGCGGCTTGCGAGACGCAGGTTGCCAACCTCTGATCTAGATCATTTGAACTAGCGCATCCATTTTGATCAATAGGTACTCATGATAAAATCATCTTTCAAACAAGCATGACAAAATACTACTTAAATCTAAATCGGTAGCTCCGGATACTACAGACGTCAAACTTATAAAACCCGAGGAGGAGGTGTTTCGCTACGCATTTGTTTACACGGTGCAGTAACCTTATTCATAGGGTAAGATCAAAAGTCAAAGTAACGAGTGATGACAGGCGCGTTGAAGTCTTTCACTAAAAGCTAAGTGACGTAGCGCTGTCTACGGCGTGTGCTACGAAGTGCTACGCCGTAGCAAAACTGCTACGGTACGTAAAAAAGTAGGAAGTTCGATTTAATTTCTGTTGAATCAACACTTTTATGTGCTATAAATAAAACTTTCCATGTAAATAAATAATTCTGGACAATCCACACAGCATCATCTAGCTAGCCCCAAGACAAAACGTGATACAAATTTAATTAAAACTGCTTTAGCACTGGCTTGAAAACTCATTGATCACGATCCTAATGAAGTAGCTGACAAGTTTTCAGTCACGTAATGGTCTGATGTGAAAATCATACCTGAAATATTTTAATTTTGTACCGGTTGATAAAAAACGAGTTCCATTTAAAAGGTATATAATATATAAAAAGATACTTTATATATATATATAAGGTTTCAATATTTTCTCTTTTGATCCGGCCGACGGCACAAGACATCTGAATTAATTCATTTATTTTTATTACAACCATTATGGTCATTTTGAAAATATTTAAGCCCTATTGAAATAGACGGCTCAAAGTCCATGGGTTGATAAAATACAGAAAATCTTTCTGGTTTTATTTATTTGATCAAATGTGGCGTCGTTACTAAAAATCCCATAGTAATAAACCCAATTTACTACCTTTAAACTATTTCTATGCGTTGCTGGCTACTTTTAAGGTTTATTTAAATCTTTGTTTTATCAGTAGTAAATTGAGTAGATTATTTTTCATTTGACATCAGATTGTAAAATTTTACCTCCGAAAATTGGATTTAGGAAGTGGGCCATAAAAATTAATATGGCGCTCACAGAATTATTTAATAACTTTCTGGAAATCGAAGCGCCTTTTTCTTTCACAAGCGTTTGAATCAATATGTGATTCAAACGCTTGTGAAAGAAAAAGGCGCTTCGCGTCTTAAAGAGTCTCGGTAACCGTTAATAGGCAGAAGCTCCACGACATTTTATATCCGCTTGTCGTTTACGAAACTCGACATTTTGATGTGTGACACATATTCGGTACGTATTTTTACACTTCGTGTAAACATTAGAAAAGCAGCGTATTTCTGCCAGCGAAACTTCATAATAAGTGACTTGATTATTTGATTTTTTCGTTAGATAAATATATTTCATTAATTTTAATGTTAGATATAGATACCTAAATTATCATCTGAAATGAGATATGATAACAATTTAATAAAACACAGGTACGAATGGTGATATTTATACTAACAAAATTGATGCTTCATCGTTTTGGAGACAGATTTCAGTTAAACGCTTACTTTTTGGCGGGGTCAAGTAAATGGTATTTCTCTCCTACATTAGATTTTACATTATTTGTAAAAGTCTATCTATGTATAAATCTTTAATGTCAGTCTCTAATCTATGACTGGATTAACACAGCAAGCTATCTGAGTCCAGTCGTAGGCTAATATTTAGGAATATCATTTTTAAAATCGGTTCTTATTGGTTATACAAAGGCACAGAATAGATATGACAAGGGCATAAAAGAAATTTTTTAATTAATTAATTAAATCTTAATTAATATAATACTTATGTTGTTTTATACCTTGGTGTTATTTGCACTCTGTTTATCCATGAGTCTCGTAGATAAGATGCCTCCAGCATATCTATGTGTTCCGCCAATTATGCATGCACACGGCACCAGCTCAATCTGCCGTAAAAGCCAAGTAAAGCTGAAACCTGATAATATTACCATTTGATGCTCAAACAGAATTTGAAGTGTGAAAACTAGAGCCTGACTCTTGAAAAACGGTTTTGATTCATTCAACATGATAGACTGACGGTATCTTAAGTATTCATTGAGTTAAATATGGATAATTTTCTGGTTCACGTTTATATACTAGGTACATTCAAACTTTAATAAGGTCGAGGCGAGCTATAATCATCAATCAATTCAAAATTATTACCTTATTTTATTACTATTAATATTGCTTACACTCTTATTTCTTTGCGTTTTTGAGATTATCCTGTATTTTGGTTGTGATATAGCCACTTTTAGCACTTTTCTTTCCCATTATCAGTATCACAATTTTGCGTTAAATATTTGCCCATCAAATGTTATTAAAATTTACTGTAAAAATTGTACGTCACGTAAACGCGGCGACGACGCCATTAGGGCGTCGCCACAAGTGGTTCGAGTACCGTCTCTTGTTTGTCCAGGCCAAGGGCCCTTCTTGAGTGTCGCTTTAATCACGAGTGTTGACCTCTCGTACGACCCTAAAAAGACTCTCGCGATCATCAACGAATCATTTTCCGAAAACAATTCAATTCGATCATTCGTGACTTTTCAGTGAAACGGCTTGATATACGGCTGACCTTAGTCAGTTTTGTAATATTCAGGGATTATTAACGTACGTACGAAACACTACGCATATTCTACAAAATGTTGAAAGTTTTGTGCCGATAGGGAGCAGAGAAGTACCATGCGTGAATTTAAACTGGCAGTTAGTCACTATTTTAAAACATAAACCTACCTTCACTGCGATGAAAGAGTAAACTCGCATTCTGACTAATGATTTTTTATCCACGGAGCATGGGAGGCAATCAGCTATTCGATTTCTTATCGACTTTATAGACCGCCACTAAACGCCCCTAAACCACACAAATTATGCGGGTTTCGTGTCCTTTTAATAGAACTATCTCACAATACGCATTATCATATAAATCTTAAATATAATGCAACAAGAGTTAGTTTTTCACACTCACTTCGATCATATTCCTTCATGATGATATTAAGAGATTCGTAGCGAGTAACACCTTATATACGTTAAGCCCACGAATATTTGCGATTTCAATCAACATGTTAGCGATTCGCAGCTCCCCTGGTAAAGCAATACGATACGAGTAAGCATTTGGCGCGTGTAGCAATGGAAGTGATCGCATTTTTGAGCGGTTTATATCTCATTTTACGGTTCGACAGCTCTACACGAGAGCCTTCCTACAGTTCTGCTCCTCTCCATGAGATCTCATTGGAAAAACCAATTTCTACCGGTAGCCGTTCGTGTGCTAGTAAGTCGATTGGGTTTCAAACGGTTTGCCCTTTTCTCTAAAAATCTCATATCTGCAGAACGTTACCGTTCTGCGGATCTGAGTTTCAATTTCTAAATGGAATTTAACGTTTTTATTATGCAGTGCGAACAAAGAACCCAGTTAAATTTCTCAACGCAATCTGTTTCTACCTTCCATTGCTGCTAATAAGGGTGATTCACCCTTCCCTCCTATAAATAGAGTTGTTGTTATTTCATGGAGGCCTTGGTCATTTGAGGGATGGAATTGGATGTATCACAGCTGTTTTATTGCGTGGCACTTTAGTTTATCTGAAAGGAGATAAAGTTAACACTAAAATTACAGTAAATTCAGCGGTTTTACTGCCGGTGTCACGAAACAACGGACTTGACTATGGATTATGTTCAACGCTCTGACAATTAAAACGATTCGCTTTGCTGGAGTGAGGTTCAGTACGCAGAACTTAAATAAACTGATGTTGGCAGGTAAATAAACTATTTACCTGCTAACTCAACTAATTTGGGTTTATTAAAGTACATTTACCTACCTCTAGTTTATGTGAGCAGACCTGTACCTAATAGGACGTGTTTTGCTATTGCAAAACTTTTCGGAACATGTTTGCAACCTTTTTATTAGATTTCATAGCTAGCTTTTAAGTTATTCTTAGAAGTATTTTTTATTAGTTGAACTGTATTGCGTTTATATCAAGCAAATCTAATTTTTTTTTATATACGAGTATATTAAAATAATTTAGATTTTTTTTTCTTTAGTCTTAAAGACAAGGGCTTTTATTAACATATTTTTAAAAAGGCTTACTTTCATCATCAGCAACACTAATAGATCATTTTATGCGAGAACTGTTATCATGACGCGCTCGCCTTGCGGCGGGTTCCCTACTAGGATGTCGTTTCAGGACATTAGACGTCCTGACGAGTGTGATATGCCGTCACAATACTGTCTCATCACTAGCATAACAACCGAATTTGAAAAACTACTGGGGGCGAGTCAACTCAAAGTTCTTTATTTCCTTAAAACCTTACAGGACACTTGGACACGTCATAAAAGAGAATGCCTCATAACTAGCCTACTTTTGAATTTAACCTTACCTTTGAATTTAATCAAAAATCGACTTTACCATCAGGTTAAAACTAGTCTAACAACGAAATTGATTATAAAATGGACCTTACCTCCAGGTTAAAACTACTGGGAGCAAGTGGAGAGGCTCCCCTGCTCACAGGCTGGCGAAGCACGCCGCACACGCCGCACGCGCCGGCCACGCCCGCGCCGCACCAATCACAGAACCACCTCGCACCCACGCACTGCAATGGAACTGATAGGTAACACTAGAATTCACTGTCGCATTAGCATAACTCACTGTAGCACTGCTATTATTTTCGTGCCTTCTTGCATAATAATCGACGAATGCAAAAAAAAGAAAAAGCGTCGAGTTGCAGTTTTAATACCACCTTGCAATTGAACTAGTTTTTCTCTAGATTCCTATGTGGCAATGTCTTTATCATAACACACTTACTTTAGCACTGCTGTTATTTGCATGACTTCTTGTATAATGATCGAGGAATGCATGGAGACGTTGCAGTTTTAATACCACCTAGCAATTGAACGACCTTTTCTCTAGAAACCCAATCTCAATCAGCAATGTCTTTATCATAACTCTAGACAGTTATGACGCGCGTTATGCTATAGTTAGCACTATTAATTTACTTTAGCACTGCTGTTATTTTCGTGACTTATTGCATAATGATCGAGGAATGTGTCGAGACGTTGCAGTTTTAATACTACCTTGCAATGGAACGACCGTTTTCTCTAGAATCCTATATAGCAATGTCTTTATCATAACTCACTTTAGCACTGCTGTTATTTGCATGACTTCTTGCATATTGGTAGAGGAATGCGTCGAGCCGTTGCAGTTTTAATACCACCTTGCAATAAACGACTTTTTCTCTAGAATCCTATGTAGTCTTCTTTCTTTTGCATGTCGTCTTTCACTAGGGTGATGTAGAATTATGTCAAGCCGCAACAAACGCAATAAATTTTGGCTGTTTCAATGCCTGGCTTATTGAACTAACGCTGAGCTGTAAATAGGTTGGTAAATAAAAAAACCAAACTGAATTCAAAACGAGCAGTTATACTTTAATAATTTGGCGTGTTTTAAAACTATGAACCGATTTCAAATTCTTTAAAGCAAAAACGAGAACATTCTTAATGAAGTAGAAGTCAATTAAATACACATTCATCAGGAAAAGTTAAAAAATACTGTACAGATTTTGATTACATTTATATGGGACCACAGGAGAAGCACCTGCTTTCATATGAAAAAATGATTATCAAAATCGGTTTAAAATGACTTAAATTTATCCCACTTGGTGGTAAAAAAATATATCAGTTAATTGACTTTACTTGTACTTCTTGATGAAATAAATGATAAGAAGAATATAATAATTTTAATCGACGAAACTGTACATTTCTGGTTTTTACATTACGAATTACAATCGTCGAACCTACAGGCCCGAATTATTTATTAAAACTCTAACCTGTACTGATAATAATTTCTGCCATTTAACATTTATTATATCTCCCTATTGTGCGATAAGTACACATACTGGATATAATAGCCGTTAACGTTCTATTATTATCCAGTTGAGCATTGACACAGTTAATGTTAGCCAGCTAGATTACTCCACTAATAAATACTTGATGTGGCTTTGCCATTTGGACCAGAAATATCTACGTTACGTTTAATGACGATTATATATGTATATCGGATATTTAGAGCGACAAACACAAAGTATGCGATAACCAAATAATCGTTATTGTGTCAACAGATCGGGTCGGAAATTTAAAAAGTTTTAATACGTTGCGTAATTGGACACAGTAAACTATGTTATTAGATAGGTAGATTAAGAATAGAAAAGTGTGTACACCACTTTAGATGTAATTTGATTGTACTGACCCATAATCGGTTCTGGAATTATTCCTAACTTTATATGTCACTAAAGAGACAAAATAATTATGATATAGCTTGAAATTATTTTATGGCAATGGTATTATAAGAGCAAATTGCAGAAGTACGGAAAATAATTGTTTTAGAAGCTTTAATTCGTTTTCGCTGCTCCTTGTGCGTTATTGAAGTATGTGTTTTTCGTCAATACTTTGCTGTTACCTTGTTGTTTTCTATTATTTATCAATGTCTTTGTATTAAGTTGGCATTAATAAATACCTATACTGACATAAACTATTGAAAAAAAAAAGGTATGAATGTTCACAAGAGCTGAACATTGATTAAACTTGTCTACCATTTATCGAAGTCTTTAGAAACAGTTACAGTATTAAGCTGTAACATTACCAGAATATTATCAGCCTTTGTATTAAGGTGAAGTGAGGCTTCATTAAGTCGACCTGAGTTTCAATTCACATGTAATATTCAGGTGGCTAAACAGAAATGGTAATAGAAGCAAAGAATAAAAGATAGATACTGCTCATATATACGTCAGCTTCGGGTGTTTTGCGGTGTAACCGTTTTATTATCGTCGGTCGTGTCAGGTTAATGAAATGGTAGAACGTGGAAGGATCGTTTGGCTCTGTGCTTTGCAATCTGAATTGCTTGAGGAATTATCTTTTTATATCTAATCTGCCTTTGGTAGAGGCCCTTTTTAATAGTATTATATCAAGTCCTCGTTCATTCGCAACGCCATGCCACCCTCATCCACCTTTTCCCCTGCCATCAAAAAATTTGTTGTTATAGATAAATTACTAACAGCTAGCGCGATCTTATTTTTTATTTCTTAATAGCGACCCGCCCCGGCTTCGCACGGTTTTATTACAGGTATATAAACCTTCCTCTTGAATAACTCTGTCTATTAAAAAAAAAACGCTTCAAAATCCGTTGCATAGTTTGAAAAATATAAGCATTCAAAGGGACATAAGGACATAGGGACAGGAAAGCGACTTTGTTTTATACTATGTAGTGATACTCGAGGCCAACTTCGGTTTGTACCAAATTTTGTTTCGTGCATATCTATGAATAAGGTATCCATAATATTCGGCTCGAATGCAATAAAAGAAGTCTACCCGTGCTAAGTCGGGAGGTGCCGCTAGTATCTATATAACAATCATGATTAACTTCGTATTATTAAGTCTCGAATCCTAAGCAAATCTACGAGGTTGTTCTCGCTTCATACAGCGGAAGCACGCTATGTTTATTTGGAGATATCTCTTGTATTTCAATAATATTATAAATAGACACACTTCAATGTTAATTAAGTCACGCATGGTTATTTGATCGTTAATTAGGGTACATTTACTTTTGTATTTCCATCGCAATAAATGTCTTCTTTTCTTATCTTTATTTGTTTTCTTTTGTAAACGCTACCGTAATACGAAAAGCTTATTCGTAACCTGACGAAACGACTACGTTATAAGCTAGAATTATTTAACCTCGTTTCTATTGGGTGAGTAAATAAATAGTTGCCTATAACTAACAAGCAAACCGCGGCATAATTGAATGCCCGTAGAATTCGACGGGGTCGAACGAGGCTCATAATTAAATTAGCTAATACAACCAAACCCTCAGGTTTTAAGGTATTTTACAAATTGTTACTTGTTATGAATTTAAAATTCTTTTCGTCCGACAATAATTCAATTGTATTCATATACTAGTTTTAATTTGTTTCTATTCCCACAATAATAGTAGATATAGCTATTGACTTTTATATCACAACTGCGAAATTTATCACATAACCTTTTTTCTTATTCGTCTTATACATAGTATATCCCCTTTATAGTTTCGTTTCTACGAATGTCTACAATTAGTCTATCTTTGTTAATTGTATACATAGTATTTTTAATGTAGGTATTAAAAAAAACATTTTTAAGTAAAATTCAAAAAAATGCCTCTATTGTAAAAATGAGTATAATTATAAAAAGCCATAATCAAGATCTTGAATTTATTCGTATTATGGATACTGGACAGGTATTCCCGGTTTCATTTCTTTATTTTAAACTGACCCGCCCCGGCTTCGCACGGTTATTATTATACGTATAAACCTTCCTCTTGAATCACTCTATCTATTAAAAACAACCGCTTCAAATTCCGTTGCATATTTTTAAAGATTTGTAGACTATGTAGTGATGGAATTTGCTTCCATCTTACTTAAGCAAGTGAAGATGTGACCTGTCTTGTAAAGCATGCCATCATCATAATGTAGTATGCTCTCCCAGGAGGAAATAATTCACTCTAGATTTGAAGACTCCTAGATTGGTAGTTAGTTAGTATTGGTATTATTTGAAACCGAAAATATCGGAAATGGTATAGGAAATGGTGAAGCATCCGGAAAAAGTCCGAAAGTTATTCTTGGCTAGTTTAAAACTTGAGTCGTAAAGTCGCAAGCGCCCGCCGCTAATTAAATGAACACACGGACTGTGCAGCCTCTAATTATATCACACTCCAATTATATCTACGACCAAATAAAGGATACGGGCGAATTATTCAGAGATAAGTTTTAATTGCATTAAAATTTCACTTGTTTGTCACAAAATTCTGCGTATTAACGCTGTGTACTTATTTAAATGTTGTACAAAACTAAATCATTACTGTTGGTTAAAGTTAGTTCTGATCTACTTAATCCTTACTGAAGTTCTATTCAATATCTGTTGTGGAATTTCAGAATATTGTTATGGAAGTTGGCTATTGATTAGCTGCGAGTAAAGCATCGGCAATACGTCTAGTTCGTCTAGCAAGACTGGAGCAACTTCGCTAATTGGCTGGTTCCGTTATTGACTGTAGTTCATAAGTTAACACCTCGGGCGGTCGCGTGGCATCGTCGGCTAGGCTATAAGTAAAGTAAATGATTATTTATTGCATGAAATACATGTTGATATTTACAAGTGTAGGTACGTGTGAGTCCATGTATGTATGTCAATGTACGTTTACAGAGTGCAACCTTAGTAACAAATAAATCCAAAACTGGGGAAATTAAAAAAAATGATACTTTTCAGGATCATTATGTAACTAAATTCGATGTTTCACGCCAAACACTCTAAGTATACAATGTACAACTCGCATGTTAAACCTTCTACTTTTGGGGTGACGCTCCAAAAATAAATTAGCTGTCCTGAAAGTCCACGAACATAAATAATAAATTAAGTACTTGATAACTACCTTTAATTTAGATAGATAGATAGATAGATAATAACTTTATTGCACCATCAAAGTTACAAACAACAGAGCATCATAATACTAATTAAAACTAAAGTGGCACAATCGGCGGCCTTATCCTACCTTTAATTTACATCTACAAAAACCATTTACGAAAAAAAATCTAATGACCATCATAAATTGTACATTTATAATTACGCATTCTAAGTCTAAGTCCAATTCAGACAAGAACAGGAAATCGCTAGATGCAAAGAAAACACCTGGAGGAGTTATTGGTGTATGAAACATCTTAGGAAGGTTGCTCTTTTATTGTTCCTAAAAATGGAGCTAATAGATATTTGTCCTTCCCATTTCATTTATGGTGCACAGACACTTATCTTAAAACATCCAAAACTCCAAACTTGAGGTTTGTCAGCGACCAATGGAGCGCAGCATATTTGGTTTAAATTGGACATACCGAATCCGGAACAAAATACTGCGATCCCACAGATTGTCAAAGCTCAAAAAGTTGCAAAGCTTTAAACATTGTTTACACTAAGCTAAATAACTGATCTTACGCAATTTATCGTATTAAGTATAAAAGTATTATGGGTTCCTACTAGATAAGTAGGACCCCTTAACATAAGATCGGCTGTGCGATTACGCTAGCTCTAGCCCCAAGCTAAGCAGGTGTGCGATTACGCTAAAACCACCCATCCAAAATTGACATATGAAAGACATTTCAATGGCCTTTGCGGGCGTCCTATCCATACAATTACAAATTACGAAGGCCATTGAAATGTCTTTCATATGTCAATTTTAGATGGGTGGATTTAGCGAAATCGCACACCTGCTTAGCTTGGGGCTAGATGATGGTGTGTAGATTACCCAGCATTATTTATTGATGTAAATGACTGTATTTTTTGAGAATAAATATCTTAAAATATACCGCGGAAATAAATATATATTAGTGCCTATAGATTATTGTGACTCTACATTGTTAACTATTCAAAGTTTATTTGCATCTGGGGATTAATGAAGTTGCGAGAACATTTTTATCGCTCCCATGGACCTTAAGGTTGAGCCAGTTTATAATGTTTCAAGCCTTGTTTACCTGATAAGGAAAGAGGGAAAACCCTTATGTTTCCCTTCTGGAATTCACTTTTTGCTGCTACTTAATTTTCAATTCTGATTTGTGACAGGATGCGGTTGAGTTTGTTTTGAAATAAACGATATGAAAACATTAGATAGGTACCTACTCTGTGCCAGATAACAGGTTATTATTCTGGTTCCTTTGTCATAAGTGTAGGTAGTAGTTATCATTAACATTGCCAAAACATTAGTCCTAGGACCATTTATATGGTAGGAAGGAATAAATTAAAGATAAAGATAATTCATTTGCAGAAACGTACATATGTGTAAATATGAGATTTTTCAGGTAAGTATGTAGGTATCAACATGTTTTACCGTTTTCAGTGTACAAAATATTAGGTAGTAAGTAAAAAATTGGAGTGACGAAAGTAAGGTATTTATTTTAAATGGTAGTATAATTTCTCTTTACTATTTGGCAGGTTAAGGCAGCACACGCCTGTTGTAGTGTGTGTTGTATACCCGAAGCCAGTAGCATTAATTCTTGGAGATGTTCTATCCACGTCAGTCCAAGATAATGAATCTGACATTGTAGCGACCGCAATACCCGGGCTTACCGTTGAACCAGCCAGTTCGGTTGCCTTCTACATATAGGTACCTACACCTGTTTATATAACAATGGAGCAGAAGATGCCGTGCTCAGTGCATTGTAAAACAAACCTTTTACTCTTGAGAATAAGAAATATATCACCGAAATAGTACTACATTTTCCTTGGTGTCATCATAGGTGACGGATTTTTCTCTCGTAAATATTTGTGTTTCGTTCTAAGATTGTTATATGCTTTACGAATATAAAACAGACTTTGTATCTATCTATGTAGTGTATTGTTTTAAGTATATCAGTCATCTAGTACCCATAACACAAGCTTAGCTTAGCTTGGGGCTCGATGATGATGTGTGGACTGTCCGGAATTATTTATTTATTTATTTGTAATTGTACAAGTCATTTGGGTAGGCAATCATGAGAAATGAAGCCAGAAATAACGGTAACAAATCAATCTAAGTGTATATCGTCATCCTTGTATTATTCGTATTGTATTAACCTCTATCAATAGGTACACTTGCTTGCGGCTTACGTGGTAAACTCAATTATTGAGGAGGAATCACACACCTCGCAGTTTCCTCGGTCAATCAGTTAACAAACAATCTACTAATGCAAACATCGCCCAACCACTAAATAAAGGCCCATGCACACCGCTCACATACCTAACTTTGGCAACATCATCAATTTCCATTTTGGTATAAAAATAAAATGTTTAAAGCATTTCACTCTTTTTTTCCAACCAACCCACGTTTTGTTGAACGGAACCATGCGAGTGATTTATTTGTACCTGCTCGTTATTGGGTTTAAAATCGCTGATTGTACTGTGCTCGCAATGCATCCAGATTCGTATCTCAAATATTATGACCAAATTAATACGAAACCGTAAAATTGACATGCAACCTGCGGTTTCACTCAGAATCGGTATTCAGTTTTGACTTTGCTTTGTATAAATTTAACAGCATAATAAATTAATATCCTCAATGCCTATGAATCTCACTCATGACAGATCCATTGCCTACGTTAGTCCAGTGGCTACAGTCAGACGCCAGTGGATTCGACTTTGTGAATGTTCATCAATCGTACACCAAAACACATGAAGTGTAACGCAAAGCGGTCTTGCTCAGTTTCGATTTGTAAGCTATGTTAGTCGGTGGACGGGAGCGAGCAATTACAGGCACATGACGCTTGACACATGTATGCCTCAAGTTGTAGCAAGGCACTGCAGTTGTGGGCACGTTTCTAATTTGTACATGGCAAACGAGGTGACGCTTTGACATAGGCTAAGGACCAGTTGGGCTTGTAAGCTTCCAAGTAGGAATAACAAAAATTTATAATTTCTATAAAAAAAAAATACGAGTTAAGTCCACGAATAAAGTTTCCCGTGTTAGATAAATGGTAGCTTTTAAAAATCTAATAAGCATAATATATCAATACTCACTAATCACATAATATATTTTTAAAAATAATGGATGTTTTGTAACTGTGAAACAGTATACTGATATACCCTTCAGTTGGGGTACCTTTGTCAATCACCTTTCCGCACTGTCAAGTGTTCCGTCCATTTTCATTTTGCTCACACAAACAGGCCTCGTTTACCTTTTAAGCCTTTATCTGCGGTACACCTCAATTTATAACATGCACCCTTTGGATATTTTCAAGCCCGCCCGTATGCCCGATGTAAATTCTTATCATGAAAGGTTCCTTACGGCATGTAACCTGTGTTCATAAGCTCTATTTAGCATAGGGATGTACCTTATGCAAACGAATTGACTACCGATAGCCTGCATACACTGATCAGGGCAGATTGCTTGGCCACTATTCAATTTAGTCGGAATACCTCCGCCGATTCCTTGATCTGATTATATTACGGTAACAAATCGCAGGATAATTCGATTCGTTGATCGTCAGAATTTTATTCTGTGGATTGTACCGTCTGGTGTAATAGATTGGCTCAGAATAGTTTAAAAACCAATTTGAAAGAATTTGTTGGATGGAACTCAAAATACCGCGTCGTTAGACAAAGTTAAATAATGGTAGTTTAAATTATTAGTAACATAAATATAACTTGTAAAAACACAGTTTACTCTTCAACACGCAGGGGACCGCCGCCGGCCGGCGGTCTCACTAAGAATTTAATGAAAATGCTTTGGAGCGTGGCCTTATTCATGTAGTTTTTTAAAAAATCTAGCTGAAGATAATTAAGACAGAAAGAAAAATGATTAGAAAAGCTAAAAGCATTTACAGAACTTACTTTACAGAATATATCTTAAGTGTGACGTCATTCTGAAAGGCGCGCGGTCCGATGCATGTGTTATTGTTACGTGTTAATTTTTGACCCCTTGAATTTAACGTTGAATGAAAAGTTAAAAAGATCCTTAAGACTGGTACTTACTTTAAATTTGATCGTATAATATGGAAAATGTCAAGTCAATATCAAATGTCTGCCTATCAAATTCATTGGCTATTGTGATTCAAAAACAATAGCTGGATAGCAAGACCCACCTGATAAGGTTACTCGTCTGGTGTCTACAACGTTGAATCAATGTCTGCCTGTCATGTTATGTCAGCTTATTATATCTCCACGTTATAGAATAATATTTTTTGGTTTGCAACACATACATAGACAAACAAATACATTACATTTGAGACTCCACTTGATTTAGTAAATCCTTATTGAAAATTAGATATCTTTTGATAAATTTTCAAAAACCACTTACATACTTCTTTAGATTCTTTTGTAAAATATACATAGATGCAAATTTGCAAACACTCTGTACAGTTTAGATGTATAGCTTAGTTGTGTTACAAACTTTGGACAAACAGGGAACGGGGGACAAGGGGTATAAATTTTTTTTTTTACTATTTAAAAATCATCAAAAAGTATAAAACAAACGATTATAAAATTAACAAACCGATACCTTTCACACGTGTTTGACCACGTAGGTCTTTTTTAAAATTTCGACAGCTCTGTTGCAAACACGTCGCAATCAACTCGGTTAAAATTAAAAATACTTTTGACCAGCAATAGCATTTACTGCGGCTTTATTCTTGTCCTGACAAATCTGGATCTGAATCAAAAGACCGAAAAGACCTACCATTGTAGTTGTTGTAAGAGATGATGCGTTAATTTTTTGCTTTACACCGTACTAGCGACCCGCCCCGGCTTTGCGCGGTTTTATTATACGTATAAACCTTCTTCTTGAATCATTCTATCTATTAAAAAAACCGCATCAAATTCCGTTGCGTAGTTTTAAAGATTTAAGCATACATGAGGACATAGGGACATATGTTCAGAGAAAGCTACTTTGTTTTATACTATGTTGATGATGATACACTCCTGTGCTCAGCTTATACCGTATAGGGTTTTCAATGTTAAGCTAAGTGCATTTGTCGTAGAATTGCAGTAGGCTGAGACAACAGCTTCCATCTATGTAGTGTTTGCTCTCAGGGCTTCTAACGGTCCATTATTTAGAGAGGAATTCACATGTTCATAGAAAAAGGATTCATAGAATGGAGTCATTTATAAACATGAATGCTTAAATAGTTTAATTAACTAGGGTGTTCGGAATTCCAATCAGCATCAAGTAGATTTCCACGTTTATTCCGCTGTTCCTTTTAAACATATTTTTAAATCAAAATAAAAAATGCTGAACGATGAAGCTGTAATGAATATATATATTAATATACTCGATAACGATACAACGATATATCATTTGCTGACAAGCAGTTCAAAAATGGGAAACGTACATATAAGTCCTGCACATTCATAGGTTTTTCATTTTTTTTAATAAATGGAAATAAATAAAAAATATATTTTATTTCATTTTATATTCTAATAAAACTCTTACCTTTACTACCTTATACCTTTCTGCAAATTCACAGAGCTATCACATTACTTTTTAGAAACTCTACCTCCAAACTGTTTAAATACAATCTAGGTTACCTATCAAAGGTAGAACCGATTGCTTTTATAGAGAGCAGTCCTTTGCTTGATGTTTAGTTTCTTTTACCCATCGTCGTTATTTCTGTAACATGATGAGACCGAATTTCTTTGTGGAGAGACGAAGATCGATGAACTGAAATACGAGTAGGTACTTTACGATATGATATAGCATTTCGTTTATAAATATGTTCTTTTTGGGTTTGAATTGTTATATTGGTTTTACTTATAATCCATCATTAGTTATCTTAGGAGCCATCTTCTTTGGATACTTGTTTTTCCTGTCAGAGCCAAACTTTTTATAAAACTTTGTATAAGGTTCTGGAAAATTCCCAACGTCTATTGTGTTATTAAGTCCTGGTGATCTCTCGTAGAGAGATGAAACTAATCGACGACTTTGATAGGAATTTTAATTGTGCCATTGGCGTGTTTTTTAAGGTTCCATACATATAGAGAAAACCGGGCCCCTATTACTAAGACACCGCTGTTCGTCTGTCTCTCTGTCACCAGGCTGTCATGAACCGTAATAGTTAGTTGAAGTTTTCACAGATAATGTATTTCTCTTGCCGCCTTAACTACAAATACTAAAAAACAGTATAAAATAAATATTTCAGGGGGGCTCACATATGAGACAATTTTATGCCGTTTTTATAGATAATGGTACGGAATCCTTCGTGCGCTAGTCCGCGATTTTTAATCTTATCTGACTTCTTGCCATCCAAACACTTCAGTTTCTGGGAGGGCGAGCTGTGCATGCGAATTGCTTATTGTTGGATCTATTCTATATCTTATCACTCACTTTTTAACTTAAAAATATGTTTGTTGTTGAACTTAACATAATATACAAATCCAGTGTACATCAACCCTAGACAATATTAAAATAAGCGCTATGCACTTTTTAAAAATAATCTTTTTTACGCAAGCCAGTTAAGTTAACTAGCAACGAGAACAATGTTTGATCTTAACAGAAAAAGTTTAGCTCGGAATTGTTGCTCAATATTTTTAAGCTTATATTTTTTATCCTTATTACTACTACCCATCGTGTTGATATTTTGATGGTTTCACAAGATCATGTAATATTGATAGCTTATCTTTGAACTCAATATTTTCCCATCACAAGGCTCAGTAGTTCAAAATGTTTTGGATTACTCTCGCGAGATCTTTCACCAAGGCCACAATAGTTGTAGGCGTTCGTTACTTTGATCTTCAGGATTATCTCAGTATCAAACGAATATCGCGAATGGAGCTCACAATTTACGAGAAATTTTACGTTGTTGTACATCAATCTTTTGTTGTCTTACTATGAATGATGTATCGGTTTTGCACTTGAAAATGTTGTTTATTTATGGTGAATATAAAGTATTAGGTCATTGAGTCTTTTGTCGAGCAGTGGACTAATATAGGCTGATGCCGGCGATGATAAAGGTAATTGAAATTTTTAATCTTCAATCCAAAAGTACCATAATGAGCAACAATAGCTATAAGAGGAAGGTCTTTTTTAAACCTGGGATATTTGTTTAAATTGTAGTATGTCTAATTTAATGCATTATTATTTGTTTATTCTAAGTTAGTACAAACATCTGGTAATAGATATAGGAGGCGTACTCCCGAAGATGGCGTAGCCAAATCAATAAACAATGTTAATTTATTAGCTACTATTTTCTGTATTTGTTTAAATTAAAATACATGTTGTGCCGACACTACTTAGCGTTGGATAAGGTCCGGAAGCAGTAGAAGATTTAGATATACATTTAAACATATTTATAATTATCTTTTATTTCTATGTTATACATATATATATGTAATTATCTTTTATTTTATTCCATCAATTCTAACCAGGGTTTCTTTCCACAGCTGTAGCAGAGGCGGTCTAAGACGAAGGTCGACGTACGCCAGCGGCCGGCTGAACCGGTCGAGCTGGTCCTTCGTCTTCGACCCAGCCGGGCGACTCTGCTACTACTGGTCCATGGTCGTCTCGCTGGCATTCCTCTACAACCTATGGGTCATAGTCTATAGGTTCGCTTTTCAGGAGATCAATGGTGAGATTTATTTATAATCATCATCACCTATATTAGTCCACTGCAGGACATAACCCTCTCCTTGATTTATTTATACCAGTACTAAACAACTTTTAGATAAATTTTAGATAAATAACTTGTAGTCTAGGCTTCTGATTGTGTAAGCCGTTGCGAAGGAAAGGACAGTGCGACTAGTCTTTGTAGACAGTGTAACTCCGCACGCGTTTGGAATTAAAAGTAGCCTATGTTTATGCAAAGTTTTAGCTTTTACCGTTCAGAGGTATTGGCGTGAAGAGGTAACAAACATCACACAAAATTTGCTTCTATCTGTGAATACTTATTACTAGCTATCTGTTGTTATTTTAAGCTCTGCAGAGTTTTTTTTAGCTTATGTTATTTTGATTTAAATAAAATCTTAGATGTAAAGATGGATGTTTGTTACATCCTCACACCAAATAAAACTACTGAACAGATTGAGCTAAAAGTTTTCAGAGATATTGGTAGACCAATAATAATGTAATGTTAAATTCCAGGGCTAGAGCGATGGAATTTAAACATTATATATTATAAATTTCATCCCCTAAATCAGTTCCCATGGAAAAGAAAAAGGTACTTAATCACTTGAAAAGCCGTAGGCAGAAAATAGACAGAGAACTTCAGCGAGCTGGGGTAACAAGGCAACCTAACAGATACAATTTACATATTGTGTATCTACACTTAATTTAACTAACCGAACTCTTCATCTCCCTATCTCCGAACGAACGTTCTGATTATTTTTAAATCAAGATGTTATAGACAATAAAAGGCCTATGACCAGCAATGCATCGGTAAAGGCAGGTTGCAGGTTGTCCTAATTCGGATCTATGTGTGCATATTTATCCTAATTCAGACGTACGCAGAGTAGCCTTATACGGAGGCAGAGAAAGGAGAAATACGGTCAATGACGCGCATTTTGCTTAATTAGAAGAGCTTTCTTACTTGATTTATTTAAGTCGGCTTTTATACTTTTTCGCATCTGTGCTTTGCAGCAATTACTGCAAAAAGTTTTTGCCAGCTCCAAAAGTGTTTTGTGAGATTGTAAAAACTTTCTTAGCAAAGCTTTTTACTATGTACGAAATGTCATAATCTATCAATGTAAAAACGCTATAAAAGGAGAATAAAGTTAAAACTTACATAATAAAGCTTTTTACAATATACCAAAATATCATAAAGCATCAATAGTAAATCGCTACAAATGTAGAACAAAGTTAATAACTTTAGAAATTCTAACAATTGATGCTTTTCCGTCGAATGGAGGTGCCTAGAAGGATAAAAATCCAATTTTGACTGCGAGGCTTATGCAAAAGGCAGTCTCCATTTAGATAGCGAGAGAGATAAGCGTCGGCGATCGGAGCACTTGCACAAATACTTGCACAAAAACTGAATTACTTGCCTGTATACTGTAGCTTTTCTTGGAAACTCTCGACACAATAAGCTATCCAAGTTTGAGACGAGTTTGGACGCGCGATTCGTTTCTTATTCGCTTACTGTTGAAAGAGATCTTTATACTTTGCTTTTGGGGATGATTTTCTTGTTTTGGAGTAAGCTTTTCGGGTTCCACGCATCAAAATATTGAAATAACACAAGGAACGCGATAAATACCGTATATAAATCTAATATGACAATAAATCGCAAAAGTTTTGAAATTATTAGTTATAGTGAATTAGTTTGAGAAGTTAGTTATTTCTTGTCTATCAAATTTCGATCAGGTGTAACAACAAACTTGCACCGTGTGAATGGCTTACTAAAATAGCTTATTCTACAGAATTCCGAACGACATAGACATTGTAGGTACATTGTAAAGATAACTGTTTCTCCGGATTGGTTTTCAGTTGGTTCGATTCCTTTCGTACAAGTCGCAGTCTCGATGAGTTTTACCGCTGGCTACGTAATTGTATTTCCACTTGCTCTGTTTGAAACCCGCTTTTTTGCGGCATCTGCAACTTAAGATCAAATAATTTAATTGTAGTTTTAATTAAACTTTGCGGATAGTCGACCGACTCGGAGTTGAAGTAAATTAACCAGTAATGCCTCGTCTCGATGCGCAATTTGTTTGAAAATAAAATGAGGATCTCGTAATTCTACTAAGAGTTTAAAATAAATTTTAATTTAGTAAATACTAACTACAACCCTGCAAATTTAAATCAGTGAGCATTTGCAAAGAAAATAGGTACTTGTTTAGTCATCCTAAATTACATTTAATTAAAAATAGAAAAGTACTTAGGGGCTAAATAATTTTAACGAAATATTTAGTCAGGATTTGGGGGTTAAAGGTGGAATTCCCCCAAATGGTTACAGGGGAAGATCTTCCCTGTACCGGGTCGGCCCATCTGGCCCACATACCCGGGGTCTTTCGACCGACAGTTGATGTCGGAAAGTTCTATATAGGCTAGATGTCGTAGAAACCAACGCTTGCGCGATCTAGGAATAATGGTCACGTGATCCACTTTTTGCACTCAGAATTTTTGTTATTTCTTTTTCATTTTAGTTCAGCTCACATCATGCTAGATGTCGCTACATCACTCCCTTTCCAGACCGAAGGTCGATATAGGTTTTTTGATATCAGCATATCCAGTGTCCAGCTTAGCTCGTCGTAGTCTTCAGTGAGTCGAGACTGGTGCGATGAGCAGGTTGGGGACGGGAGAGCGCTTGTCTGCGGTGAGTCGAGACGTATCCACGGTGAGTCGGGATGAAGCGCGGCGCTTGTAGTCTGCGGTGAGTCGAGACGGTCCACGGTGAGTCGGGATGAAGCGCGGTGCGGTGCTCCGGGTGAGTCTTCGGTGAGTCGAGACTGTATGCCCAGATGATGCCGCTGAGGAACTCCACGAAGCGTTATCGAGGAGGGGAGAAGCCTGCAGAACCAGGAAGTCGGGGCGGCTGCGATGGAACTGCGGAGGCTGAGGGATGATGCTGGTCCGGAAGGTAAGCTTGAGGGAGAGAGAAGAGATGAAGGTTGATTGCTGCTGATGATGATGATGATCATTGATGGCTGGAGTGCTCTGCTGCTGACGATGATGATGATCGTTGATAGCTGGAGTGCTGCGCTGGTTGTTGAAGGAATCGTGTTGAGAAATCCAGTCGTCGGGTGTCGGCAAGAATCGTCCGAGGTAGTCGACGGCTGGCACGACGGAGGTCACCAGTTTGGGGGTTAAAGGTGGAATTCCCCCAAATGTTTACAGGAGAAGATCTTCCCTGTACCGGGTCGGCCCATCTGGCCCACTTACCCGGGGTCTTTCGACCGACAGTTGATGTCGGAAAGTTCTATATAGGCTAGATGTCGTAGAAACCAACGCTTGCGCGATCTAGGAATAATGGTCACGTGATCCACTTTTTGCACTCAGAATTTTTGTTATTTCTTTTTCATTTTAGTTCAGCTCACATCATGCTAGATGTCGCTACACAGGAAGGTAATATTCAAAATATTGTATTCTAAATTAGATTTATGTATAAAATCAATGTTCATTATAACTTAGAATGGCATAAAACTTTATTTTGCATCAAGAGGTTGGGTATAGGGTCAACTAATACATATGGTAGATACTGGTATGAGCCAGTCTCGGCCGCATTCCAAAGGTTTCTGCGGAATTCGAGGGTAGGCCGCCGCTGCGTGCGGTGCGTTTGCTGGTTGCATAACATTTTTTATCAATAACAAGCATAAACTAGTTAGTAGGTATAGGTACTTCGATAACAAGTTTTATTCTATTCTTTGAATCAGATGATGAGCATTTAAATACCCTTAATTTATTTTTGTAAACTACAAATTATAATTGTTTCTATGGAATCGTTTCAAAGCTATTTCTATCCCATGGGAACTGATTTATGGGATGAGCTTGTGTTATGGGTGCATGATGACCACCCATGATGACAACTTTTTTACCACCCGTGCTACGGGCCCGATGTTACGGCGTGGTAGCGTTTGATCCCTTGCATTAAGACTCGTTTGAACGATATCTTTTGTTACAGGTGAAACGATAATAGTATGGTTCTGCCTAGACTACTTCTCCGACTTTCTCTACCTGGCAGACATCGTGTTCCACTTCCGCACCGGCTATCTAGAAGACGGTGTCCTACAGACGGACACGGGCAAGCTTCGAGCACACTACATGAACTCCACTACTTTCTACATAGACTGCCTCTGTCTTCTCCCGCTGGATTTCCTCTACCTATCCATCGGATTCAACTCAATACTCCGATCGTTCCGCTTAGTGAAAATATACCGCTTCTGGGCATTCATGGACCGCACGGAACGACATACGAACTATCCAAATCTGTTTAGATCGACAAGTTTAATACATTATTTGTTAGTGATATTCCATTGGAACGGGTGCTTGTACCATATAATATATAAAAACAATGGGTTCGGTAGTAAAAACTGGGTGTATCATGACACTGAGAGCGCGGATGTGGTGAAACAGTATTTGCAAAGTTATTATTGGTGTACGTTGGCGCTGACAACGATAGGTGAGTGATTTTATATTACTTTTATTTATTAGCTTTAAAGATTTCGGTTGTTTTCTCTTCAATTCCACTAATGAAAAACAATGATTCCGCTTATAGTTCGCCAAATTGTTTCCAATCGTGATATGTCTGGTTTATGTAGAGGCACTACGCAAATTATATTCGAATGAGTTCTTAAAATAAATATATACTAACATAAAAGTACAGCAATGGAGATTACGGGAAGGCTTTGCCAATCAGGCTGATCCGATGCCTTATTTTAAACTTGAAATCGATTACCAGTTAAATTCCAATAGATTACCAGTGGCACAATCAAAGTCAAGGCTAGGTTTCAAATGTCAAAAAATGAATCGATCTCGATTAGCAGTTGAGTTAGTCAATAAGAACCCACTACAAAAGAATCTTTCGGAGATACGTTTCCGGTAAAACCACTGATATTGAATATGAAATCGGAATAGGGTTGAAACTTACACATAAAAGTACGCACTCTACAACTTTACAAGTCTCAAAGCCATTACACAGTCATCCCTCAAACCAAAACACATGGTTGCCCACAACCAGTTTCAATAATGTATGACCATCATGTAAAAGTATTCCACTTAGCATCCTCAAGCGTGCTGCATTGTAATAAAATGTAGTGTTTGTGCCAAAAGTGTATTAGTATTCACTGTTGAAGTTCCGCAACTTCGTTTAACTTTGTTGCTCGGACTTCAATTAATTACTTTGCCATTTGTTTTAAAGACCGCGATTTTTGCTCTGTTTTATTAAATTGAACAAAAACTATTACATAAATTAAAGAAACTTAAATATATTGAAATGCGCAAAACAGGCTTGCCCTGCGCATTTCTGTCTCAATTTGACTTTCGTAAATTAAAACGTATAATGAAGCCACTATGTATCGCCAATCGGGTATTCTTGAGATCGTGTTTCAGCAAAAGTTGTGTAAGACCCACCTGCAAAATACGGGAGAAGGTCCGAAGCAGGAGTTTGCGGGTTCGATTCCCGCCGTAGGACCAATGTTTGATCTGCAGATGTTTGTTCCGGGAGATCCCTTAGTTTTCCGTGTATGATGAAAAAATCCCATCTGTGTAATGTATACTGGTCTAAGTGCTTACATATTTTATAAGCAAAAAGAAATAAAGTTATTTATTGATTTCTGATTGTGTTGAGTATATCAGTAATCTAGTAACATAAACTCTGCTTGGGGCTACATAATGCTGTGTATTGTCAAGAATTATTATTATTTGATTGAAAGTAGGTAAGCTGCTTGCTACTTTCAAACCGAACCGTATCAAAGTAAGCTGTTTTGAAAACGTCTCGAGTCCTTTATTTACAAAAGCTCAGTGTTGGGCTCAATATCCCCGGTTTTACGAACATCCCCATTCTAGTGGCCATTGTTGTGCCAAAGAAACTATTATCCACTCGTAGAGTCTTATCTACCAAGTGAACAAAACGAATATTGTTATTTTTATTAAGAACGATTATATTAACGCAAGCAAACAGAGAGCAATAAGAAATTTCTTCTAAGGCAGGAAATGTATATGCTTTTCAACTCTAAAATAAAAAAAATGTTATAAATAATATAATCTGCCTTCAAATTCTTTAAATCAAAAATGAGCACTTCATCAATGTGGACGAAATCAATAAAATACGCATTATTAAGAACAACTGAAAAACTACTGGTTTTTATTGCGAGTGAACTTTTCTGAGTGAACCGATCCTGATGATTATTTTTTTATGAAACTTGGTGCTCATGTGGTCCCATGTAAATTTGATATTGATCAAGATCTGACGAGTAGTTTTTGAAATTACTATTTATCCCGTAAAACTAAAAAAACAATACTTTTATATTCTGATATTTAAATTGTAAATATGTTATACATAGTTATTATATTTATATATAGTTATTTTTGCTTCTTGTGTCCCAGTGTATTTGGCCTGCAACATGAGCAAGCCAAGAGAGAGCTTTGGCTAACACTGCAGAGCCCTTCCATTGCGTTTGGTTAAAAATAACATTAACATTATAATTTACATTATCATCGGAAAAAATGTGAAAGTTTAAATCTCTAAGCCAATACATAATCGCTGTCTATAGTCAAGCACTTAACAAACTTCACACAAATCCATTCCAGAAACAAGGTGTTAGCACCAAGCAGGTATCTATCTAAATACTCACAAAGTTCCATCGAACCACGCGTAGTTTGTCCTACTTATCAATCCAAAGGTGCGTACCTTCGGGACCGCGCAACACGCCCAACTCAGACCCATTATTAATGTTTGACTTACTTAAGATACCTCAGTTCCAAACATTTAGCAACCACTCTGTGATAAATTACACTTTACTAACTTCACAGTAGTCTAGAGTAACAAAATACGATATTGTAGAAACCTTTGAACGGGGTGTAATAATAATAAATCCTATAATGTTCTCTTCACACAATGTGCTTACATTCAAAACTAGTTTAGTACATACTAGCGACTCACCCCGGCTTCTTACTGTTTTGTTATACGTATAAACCTTCCTCTTGAATCACTCTATCTATTAAAAAAAACGCATCAAAATCCGTTGCGTCGGTTTAGTTGCTAAATTTAAGCATACATAGGGACAAAGAAAGCGACTTTGTTTTTTACTATGTAGTGATAACTAACACTATTTCGTGCGAGACTCGTGCGTTGGGGTTTTGAAAAACTTGTAGTCTTAAGGCTTACGCAAAAAAATACAAAATTACCTTTGTGAACATCATGCTAAGTGTAAATATGTAAATATGTTTGTATCAAAAGATTCAAATTGATTCGTGTAAAAGTTTAACTTTTTTAATCCATGGAACAAATAATAAAAACATCCAATTTTGTTTTGATCAGTCGTTCCTCTGCGTTACTTCCGCCACGCCATAAATTAAATCGTAGGCTTAACGTGACCGAATCCGCGCAAAAGCCACGGGAAAATTGTTTGAATATTTATTTTGTTACTTACCTACCTCTTTACCACCCACTGCCATTTACAAATTGCTATTTTATGCTTTCATATTTTACACGACTGCCTAAAACAAGTGTGTAATGTTTATGTATGTATGTTTGTTCGTTTGTTTCACCATAATCCTGTCTTCGTATATATCTATGTATTATATTGTAATAAATATATCAGTCATGTAGTACCCATAACACAAGCTCTGCTTAGCTTGGGGCTAGATGATGCTGTTTGCATTGACCGGAATTATTTATTTATTTAATATTCATTAGCCGGGTACCCACCTAGCGCACAGGCTCGCGCGGCAGCCTCGGTGTCCGGATCGCGAGCGATGGCTCCCGCGGCAGCCTCAGTAGTTTTGTTCAATTTACACGAGGCCGGCTCGCGAGGCAGGCTGAGCCATCATAAGTCCACGAGTATTCGTAATGGACAGTCGTGTATTTTTTTTATATTCTTAGCAGAACACAAATATTTCATAGAACTTCTATAGCTGATTTCAAGTACTCTAGCGATGATATTATATATTCTCTTGAAGACTCTGCTAACATTTCGTGAACTAATAAACAAGTTAAATCGTCTCGAATAGCTCAAACTACTTATTCGTTGGCAGAAGGAACTTCGAACAAATTAACTACAATGTTAAGGTGAGTAAAGTAACAAACTAATGTTACTTCGAATCTAACTTGGGCACTTGCACTTTAATGGTTGAAACTTATATTAGTTTTTGCTTATATCATTTACTTTTCTGACCAAACGGTGACTATTATGTAGTATACATTTGCCGTAATAGCTTATACAAATTTCAACCACTTTTTTATCTAAATACATGGCTTGATGAAGTAAATTTAGTTTGATGTTTTTTTTACAAAAACTAACAACTCAATTGTTTTTGTTATATCTAATTATTCCCCTGATAGCTGATAATTTGACGACTTTTAAGAAAACTGTAACCATATTTAAAATCAGAAAATCAAATATTTTAATAATTTTAAGTTGTTTGAATATAACAAAGCATTAAGTATTTAAAATGTACCAAACATTAAAAAGCCCTCGTAAATGATTTACGCTAAATCATCCATCATTAGAAGCATAAAAAAATATAAAATTTACGTATAGATGAAAACCGCTGAAATTTTCCACAAAGCTTTACGTGACAGTTCATGCCTCCGCGTCAGGTAGGCGTAGCATCATTACTCTGATGCCTTGATTTATATTCCATCATAATCCTCCGTAAATTGCATGCGCGGAATACGCGGCTCCCGTCGAACACAATTACAAAAGGATTCAAATAAATACATTGAATCATGTGTCTTTAGTAGGATTTACATGACGTGACACCTAAACGTGGTACACAAACATTTACCTATACAGTTTTAGGGGTTATCCCCAAAATTGTCTGTATGGTCAAAAAATTACTGATTTTCTAGCAGTTGGAGAGTAAAGCGAATTATTGTAAACTAGCGACCCGCCCCGGCTTCGCACGGTTTTATTATACGTATAAACCTTCCTCTTGAACCACTCTATCTATTAAAAAAAACCGCATCAAAATCCGTTTCGTAGTTCAAAAGATTTAAGCATTCAAAGGGACATAGGGACAGAAAAAGCGACTTTGTTTTATACTATGTAGTGATGAAGTATTAAACGTGATGGTACAATTTAATAAGGTCTATACTCTAGGTACAACCGTGAACTTATTAAATAAAAAGATCTAAAAAGATAAATCAAGAACAATTTAAATATCATAAACTGTTGATCAAAAAAAGACTTCGCAAAAAATAATATTGAGCTCTAGAAGCTCCTTCGCGTTCGAGCGTCATCCAGTTGAAGTGTCTACGTGAAGCCCGTCTCGATTCCGATCGTTTTTATGAATAGAAATCGAAAATCGTTCCGATAGTAATCGATTGTACTCAGTAATTAGATTATCTATTGTGCACAGAATTGGACAATCAAGGGATATTGGAGTTGTATAATTAAAATCCATTAGTGCGTACTTGTTGACATGAAAATTGAGCTAAAATGTTAAACAGGCTATACGAATTAACTTCGAAATACCATATCCAGTAACCCCGTGTAGGTTAGAACTTAACAAAACAAACAATGCGGTGGGGAATTGAAATAAATGGTCAATTGTTTTGTAGATGATCGAGCCTATTATGGATTCTTGTGGGGAAAGGATTAGGTGCATTAATTAACTTAATTTTCTCAGCTAAGATGTTTTAATTATCATGCATACAGTCGTTCAAAAACTATAAAATATGCCATTCCGCTCTCTTCAATATTTGTGCGCTCAGTATCATTGCACAAAGTTTGAATTTCTATGAGAGTTTTTTAAAGCTCAATTAGATAAAGTACAAAATAAAGAGTTTCTTTATTGTATTGTATTCCGTGAAAATAATCTCCTAACATTATTTGTAAACAAAAATCCGTGCAAAGATAAATCCATGCAAAAAGATTCTAGTAGTCTAACAACATGATACTTTTCTTCCGCTGTAAGTTTTTTCCGCTTAGTTATAAACGTCGAAATAAGTTTATCCATATCCAGTGGAGGCGAAGCAAGGCGCCAAATATATGAAAAGACACGAAAACTTTTTCGTCATCGTAAACTGATGCATAAACATCAGTCTTTATTCACCTAAAAAATACTATCAAACAATAGAAACGAATTAAAACTAGTATTTACAACTGGAACAATGCATAAAATAAATATTTTAACTAATATATGATCTTCACCAAGTTTTTTTAACAAAAAGATCCGATCACTGCAAAAAAAGCGAGTGCTGGGAACTGGTAGTCTTAAAAACTTAAGAAGATCTTGAAGTGGAGCACCCTCTTGATGTGTCTCCATGCACTTTGAGACGGAGAGTCTCAACCCGCCTCGAGTCGATGCTGAGATAGTTGAGTCATACTTGAATTAATTGGAAAAGCGCTAAAAAGTGTCAAAGGAAATTAGTTCGATAGGTTTTTGCGGGTTCCGCCCCCGGGAGTGGGATTCTTTGAAAGTTACAGTAAATTGTTTTCGCTTGAATAAGTGGTCTTCGAAAATGTATTTGTCAAAGCCGGTTTAACTTTGTCGCTTTGCTTTTCGTCGCATTCACAGTTCGTTTCAAAAACAAATTAATGCTTTTCTTTTTCATTGATATCTTATATTATTTATTGACGACCTTTTCCGAAGCGTAGCGGGAGAAGGGTCCGCCATGCAGGAGATTACAGGTTCGGTTATTTGCCCTGAGATAAATGCTTATACGATCTACAGATATTTGTTCCGGGTATTGTGTGTTTTTACGACTTATAACATTAACCTTTCCACGTAAGTTAATTATTATACATACATTAAGTATATCAGTTACTAGTATCAGCCCACGGCTTTATTTCAAGGCTATTCTATCCCATAGTAACAGATGTAAAAGAGGAACAAACATCCATCCATAAATACAAGTAAATTTTACGTTTATAATATTAGTAAGGATGTAGAACCCATATCACACGAGCTCTGCTTATCCTGGTAGATTAGAGATGCTGTATAATTTATCCAGTCTTATTAAAAACAAATTAATAACCATATAAAATAATTCGGTTGTGGTAGTGTATTATATGAAAATGTCCAATGATATGACATAAAAAACCAAGAAATGCTAAACCCTACGAATTATAATGTAAAGAAAACTATAAAATCATACAAAGATTGGCTAAAGTAGTAGGTGATCAAAGTCAAAAGAAAAACATTTTTGTAACGAAAGAGGATCAGCATAATAATTTTTAATTAACCCTTTCTCTTCAATATATCATGTTTCCAGCTCGTACTGATTAGTAGGTTTAATAATACTGTGAAATGAAAACTCTGCTGCAGTTAGGGTTGCCACTTGCTGATCAGATTTATAAAAAACTTGTTTCTACACTCATTGTTTATTTTCTCATATTTTGAAGATTGTTATAATGTTGTAACAAAAACTGCCTAAATAATTAAAGATTTTTCTTGCGTTACAAAACAAGGCAAATACTCTTTATTGCACGATATTATTCAGATACAGATGATACAGAGTACGATTAGGTTGTTCGATGGGAAGCCTTACATGAGCTTTCTCTTCCAGGCAATAACGCTTTGATGGACATAAAGTTTCCAACTGGTACCTAAAGTATTTGTATAAACTGACAAAAGCTTTAAAAGGCGCGCAAGTCACACTCGCACTTAATGGATATTTTGTTTTATCCATCCGCTGATTGATCTGGTCCTCTTATCTATCAGTGGCAACCCTGTTTAGAACAGAGGCGCAACTTCCCGGGGTTGACACTTTCCGCTCATAAATAGGGAGATAATTGCAGGAAAGATACGCCGGTTTCTATCGTTAATACAGTTTACATTATACGAGGCTTCGTCGAGGGTGCTTATTTTTTTATTAGATCGGATCAAAAGGTTCAACAATAATTGTATTTAGTTAAGTGCATCAAAAGATCGCCGGTTTAGCTAAAATCACTGTCTAATAGTTGCTTATGCATATACGCGACTTTTTAGACGTTATACATGTTTCTATCCTTACTTTTATTATAAGGTTAAAGTTTGTATGTATGTTTGTTCCTCTATAACGCAAAAACTATTAAACGGAGCGGGGTGAAATTTTGAACAGACATAGTTCTAGCCCTCGAATAACACATAGGCTACTTCATCCCATAAATTAGTTACCATTGGATAAAAAAAGCTTTGAGACGTTTCCATAAAAACAACACAAGCACAAGATGCCCCTTGCAGATACTATACTTGTCTGTACTTGTCTATAATTTGCAATAAAAAGTAGCGCCCTTTCTACTTCTTTTTAGCGATATATATCCAAATAAATAAAAATAAAAGCTCTTACATTCGTAAGCTATGTTTTATCCTTACGAGAAGGTTTAAAATTAGCAATTTTAATTTATACAGCAATGACTCGGATAAAAGATGTGTTTCATCTTTACGACTGCAAAAGTCCTTATTATCTTGAGTATCATTGAAATAATTCATTTTAATTTATTGTTATCTCTTCAGCATTCCATTAATGTTTCCAGTAAAATTTATTAGCATATTTCATTTTTTTCCTGTCCTAATTAAGGGAATAGCTGTAAAGTTTTGGCTTTTATACTAAAACAGAAAATTCTCAAATTAATTGAAAAGTTGCTACAAGCAGCTTCAGTTCATTATGCTGAATCTTTTGTTGTTATAGATGCTTTATTATCTTTAATAATCAAAAACCTACCGCGAAACCTTTGTCGAAAAACACCGTTTCACGTAGTTAATCGTATTTTGTGAAGATAAAACTATGAAATAAATATTGAAACAGTAGTTTTCCAATATTTAAAATAAACAAATATCTACAACTAGTATCTGCCTGCGGCATTGCACTTGCTGTTTCTATAGAAACGTTTCGAGGCTATTTCAATCCCATGGGAACTGGGAGTATTTGATAGCCTAGACTACGTCTATTAAATTAGTATTACTAGACGTGACGAAGTAACAAACATTCATCCATCCATCCATCAAAAACTCGCAGTTATAATTTTTGTGTGATATATACTGTGGAACCTTCTTTTGTTGAAAAAACGTTGCCTATGCCAAATGTCTTTTAGCAAAAGCTTGTAAATATACATTAAAACAGCCATATTGGTTTCAATTGTAAATACTAGTTGTAATTTTTCTATTCCTTGCTTGTAATTTTCGTTGTTAATAATATCTTGTCTAAAACAGCCATTGTCCCAATATTTGGAATAAATAAATATATATTCAACGTTATAGTCCTGATATAGTCTTTATGATTTGATGCTGTCCGAGGGGTTTGAAGTAGTTATTAGGTACTTTGGAGACAGAAAAGTTCGTAGTAAACATTGTACATTAATAATATTTCTAAGAGTTTTTGTTGGAACTCATAACAATTTAAGTGCTAACAGAAAATACTATCTAGTCTATTCAATAACTTTATTAACAACGAAAATTACAATTAATGAATATAAAAAATAACAACTAGTATATACTATTGAAACCATTGAGCTAACTGCAGACGGTTGCAAACAGTCTAAAGGTAGCTCAATTTATCCATGTCAATACCAGTCGGAAGCGTCCCCAATACGCTATTCTGTATTTACTGCCAAATATAATGCATTTGTAAACGTGTAAATATAAAACTCTATTGTGAATTGGGGCCAACCAGCACCAAATAAACAAAACTCTGGTGGAATAACACCACTCTAGATTTATGCTCGCAGACGCCACCAACAAGATTCAGAAGCAGACAAACGTTCATTGAAAATAATTTATTTGGTAGAGAACAAAAACTTATTAACTTTTATAGGTATACATTTGCTAATGAAGATCCAACTTAAAGAATAATATAAAAGTAGAGTTAGCTGAATGGTTAAAAGCATTAGAAATAATAAATATAAAGATTTGTGACACATTTTCAGTTGCAGCTTATCGCAACTTCTCCGTTTTAATACCAGATTATGTCTCAATACTTGAACTAGGTATAAAAATATCCCGCTGTCCTAGTATTTTAGGTAACATTGGAAAACAGTAAAAAGTTTTGTCTGTAGATTTTTGTGGGTTAACAATATTTTTAGCTAATTTGGATTAAAAACAACAAAATCTGTACCAAAAATACGTTATTTATGAAAGAACTTTCTTGAACCATGACGATATTGTAAGAATTATTAGAGTACCGAGTCGTGGCCACTTTTACGGAATGACCGACCAAATAGCGATAAAGCAGCTGCTAACTAAAACGCGATAGAAGGCTTTATTTTCTGTGAAAGCTCATGTGCCCTTTGTTGTCAAATATTGGGCTAGCTGAGAAAATAAAGCGAAAAATACTGGGTCAACCCTTGCCCACAGGCTAGTTTTAAGGGCCAAGCCGATAAGCCGAGAAAAATGGCGGTACTTACACAATGAGACACGCTCATACCTCTCTGCTTGTAGTCGCCTTTCTTTATAAAACGTACTAGAGTACTGCCGTAGGCAGACTTCTAAAGAAGTTTTACCAGCTGGGAAGTTCTTACATATTTCATGAAAAATCATAGATATCACAGGCTTAGATTTAAAGATCTAATTTTCGCGCCAAGCATTCAGCTTCTTGACAGCACACGAATATTAGAATAAATAGTAATTTGCTTCGAGCAAACAGACCACGTGCAAATCGGACAATACTGTTAAAGGCCTGAATCGTTAAAATTAAACGCAACCCGGCAGCACTTAGCTGTACAGAAACCGCATTGAGCTTAACCATAACCAACTCGAGTAACTGTAGTTCGATGCAGACCACCTTTACTTGTGAATAATAAAAGGCAGATGAATTTGTGCCTACATAATATTACTAATATTATCTATTTGTTCAAAACTAAAAGTGCACTTAAACTACTAATTATACTTTGACACACATTTTATCCAGAAACGCAAACGAACCCGCGGGTAGACATAGCGGTAAAATAAAAACGTTTACATAAAAAAAGCTTCACCACTTAGATTATAAGTTTGAAATAGCTCTGCAGTTGAAGCGTTACTGTTCTTTGTTTAATTTCTCGACCGTCGACGGCGCGGTGTTTTCATTTTCTTAGACATATTGTTGCAAGGAAATTCTAGAATGGTTTTCTTTGTTAGTTATACAAGAAGTGTCTAACACTTGTGTTCAATAAACTATAAAATAAGGCTTCTTAACCATTTTGATTCTTGAGTTTTTTAAGAAAATGTTGTTGTTTTTCGCGTTTTATTGAAATATAGCCGAAGACACGTAGCCCATCTACGCACGTAGCACGTCTACGCACGTAGCACGTCTACGCACGTCTACGTACGTAGAACGCCTACACTCGTAGCACGTCCTTTCGCAAGGCTCTTTTGTGTCTCGCAGAACTTTACACATATTATTTCGATGTGAAAAGGCTGTATGTGACGAAGGGGGTAAACATGAAGAAACTTAAGTTTCCATGTATACGGCTGAGGCCAAATGAGCGTATATTTTCAAAGGAATATGAGTAGCTTCGTACAAAAACATTTAAACAAAATAGAAATGCATTTATTTTTTAATTTCAACAACGGCAGATTATTTTGCACCATATTTTAGTATCAGGTTTGTCTTTAATGTTCTGTTACTTTTATTACTTCTAGATCTGCTTTATACTGCAATATTGTTATTGATAGTGTTTCAAATAGAATTCAAATTGTTTAAACCTATTCATATCCTTGTTGCAATATCTGTATCTGTTATTGTTTTACTGTATAAACGCACCATCTCTGACGGCCGTGACAAAACAAGCCCGTGGATTTCACTGGAAACCATCGCTGGGTGGACACACAAGTATTCGTCCAGCACAATGCTGAGGGAAGGCCATGTTTGCCCGAAACTCTTCTTGTATAAAAGATAAGCTTGTTCACGTAGATTTAATTAGTCGAAAGCCATTGTAGTGTGCGGAGAGAGTTTCATTCATTTTAAATACTAGACAATGAGGGGCCAGTCCTGTTTCCACAAACTCATATTACGTGTCTCCCAACTGAAAAATGTTGCTAAACTATGCAACCTTAAAAGTCTGTATAGCTTAAACCACTTCCAATTTGCAATTTATTATCAATACCTTCCCTTTTGTGGTGGAACGGATCATAAAATTTGCGAAATTTCCAGTGTAAGCGAAACTCGTTCCCCTCTATCCACTCATTTCCCTAATCTCACCCGATGAACGTTAGTCCGCGCGCTCACACCAAGGCACGGGTTCAACTTTCAACTGTAAAAGGCTGTTTTAATAAAAACTATCGTAATGTAAAATTGTAATTACACCTAGTATTAAGGTAGGCTATGTAGCATTTTACCAAAAATATAAATACAGTTTTAAATGGAGGAAGTGCAAACAGGATTTCAGTTTATTTAACTATAAAAACTATAGTATTTTAACAAGTTCATTGGTTATAAGCGGGTTGACTACGAAACTAGTTTGTGTTGGAAGAACATCAACGTTGAATCTCTTGACGAAGGATTTCTTCAGGGTGAGGCAAGGGCGTTCCGCATCCATGTGACATTATTTTAGTTTTATTACGATACCTATCCAATTTTATTATTTTTACATTAATCTATCTATACTTATAATAAAACTGTAACAGGTCCAATTCTGTACATTGAAGATATTTTGAATTTTTTTTTGGAGGGCACTCTATTAACTATACTCAAGCCAAAACTGTAATTTTTTTCATTCATGTCTGTCTGTCTGTCTGTCTGTCTGTCTGTCTGTATCGTAAACGCGCATCACGCCGAAACTACTTGATGGATTGAAATGAAACTTGGCATGATTGTAGGTCATACTACGAGGAAGGACATAGGATACTTTTTATCCCGGAATTCAGTAAGGTTCTCATGGGAGAGGGTATGAAAGTAAAATTCCTTTACCGCGCATCACGTCGAAACTGCTGAATAAGTTGGAATGAAACTCGGGACGATTTGAGTTCATACTACAAGGAAGGACATGGGATACTTTTTATCCCGGAATTCGGTAAGGTTCCCCTGGGAGAGAGGGTGCAAGAAGAATTCTTTAACCACGCATCACGACGGAAGTATTCGAATGGAACTCGGGACGATTGGACATGGGATACATTTTATCCCGGAATCCAGTTTGGTTCCCCTGGGCTATACGGGTTTCAAAAATTTCACACAGCATTTGAACGACGCGGTATGAATGGATAGATGGATGGATAGATTGATAGATGGATGGATGTTTGTTACTCTTTCACGCAAAAACTGCTGAACAGATCTGGATGAAATTTGGCACAGAGATAGATTATAAGCTGGGATAAGAAATAGGTTTTATTTTATCCCGAAAATCCCATGGGAAAGGGAATTACGCAAGTAAAATCGCGAGTACTCCAAATACTAATCATGCGCAGACGAAGTCGCGGGCACCAGCTAGTTTATAATAAAAGCATCAGCTTAAACGAGATAAGAACTCCCTATTTTGCATACTTGATGCAACATCATCACGGAAGGCCAGGGCCCGGATTCCACTAAGTAAATCGCTTCGCCATTTAAATAGTATCATGTCAAAATGTCAGTGTTAAACTCTTTTTTGTATTCTGCTACCACAAACTTTTAGAGTTTCATTCAAAGTTGTGACGATTACGTTTATGACTACCAATTTAACATTCTAATTATGAAAGTCTATTCAAGCGCAAAAAATAGTAGAATACCAAATGCACAAACGTCATTTTAATCATCTTGATTGAATGGTACTATTGAGACCTTTATTTTGAATTTAATGGCATTCGGCCCCAGGCGCTATGACATAACCAGGAACCTTATTGTCTAATTCAAGAGATCGATTCATTTTTGACATTTGAAACTTAGTCTTAAGGTGATCCGAGTTCCATACGTTTGTATTTTCCCAAATATGAGCGATGTGGACATAATTTAACAAATAAATAACTGTTTTTGGCTTTGTTATTGGTCATTATTTGCGGCAAATTGTGTTTGATTCATGAAAACACTCGGTATAATTAGAAATAACGTGAAAATTTTAGGCCATTTTTATCAATGTGTGAGTGAACACGGATAATGTTGTACGCCCGCTTACTTGAACTTGTGAGTGTGACGGCGGCGACGGAATCGCCATCTCTGTGCTATCTAAAGAATCATCTAATAATACCATAGTCTACCGTTCTCAAAGGGTTTTTCCATCGTCCAAGTTTTTATTCCCTTCTATTTTTGTTGCATGTCAAATAAGATCTAGGAAGCCTACGTGCCGTTCCCATGACAACAATAAATGACACTATGTAAACAGATAAAATGTTTGCTTATAGATACCAGTTTAGAGAGTTTTACGCTGGGGCCACACTACCTTACCGTCTACCGGGCTGTTACCGCAATAATTATGACATTAAATTACCGTTTAAATTACTGCATGAACTGGTGTGGTTACACTAGAGTTTACCTAGATATGTCAATAAATAAGGCGGTAAAAATATCACGTGCGTCGCCGCGCCGGTGAGCTCATATTGCACACTGGACAAACGGTAGTGGCCACAAACGCATTAATTACTGCGGTTATCTTCTTTGATGTGCGAAACAAGACCGCCGCCGGAGCTATTGCCTACCGCCATTTGCCATATTGATTGGCATTGTAAAATTATGGCCATAAATCGTGGTTACACCTAGGTGTTGTATAACTTATGGCAATAATTATCGGCATATCACGATAGTGTGGCCCCAGCATTAGACGTGTCAGAGTGTATGCAAAGCATTTCGCTCATTCATCAGCGACGACCGATGTGGCGCAGTGGGCGAAGGTCCGCCTGCGACCGGTTGCGGGTTCAATTCCCGTGTCGGAAAAAAATTGTGTACAATCTGCAGAAATTTGTTCCGTTGGTCTGGGTGTTTTCTATGTATTTAGAAAAAAAATATCTATCTATGTAATGTATTGTATTAAGTTTATCAGTCAACTAGTACCCATAATACAAGCTTTGCTCAACTTGGGGCTAGATGATGCTGTGTGGACTGTCCGGAATTATATATTTTTTTTTATTTTATTGGACTAATCGTCACTTTTTACAGGAGCCAAAACAAAATTTTGAACATGAGTTTTTTGAAAAAATGTTTTTCTTTCATTCATCACATTCATCATCATTGTTTTCGTAATTTTTTGCTCTATTTTAAAATAATGGTCGCTGTTATATCTATCACCCAACTTGATAAAAACTACAAAAGCCCTTTTTGCATTCAAATTTTGAAGCAAAGTTAAGATAATAATCCCAATAAAAAGAAATAAATATTGAAATGAAATGTTTTCAAAAGAAGATATACTTTATGAGAAATAAAACATTTTCTAAATTTTTTGAAATGTGGCCGTTTTGCATTCAATGAGCGATTTGTAAAAATGCCTGAACATTAGCTGGCGTAAAGAGCTAAAATAAAATAAAAATCAGTTGGTGTTGATAGTACATTTGTTTCATTTTATTTTTGTCATACCGTTAGAAACGAGGTCAGGACCCTTTGTGGGATGTACGCAGAACAGTCTACCAAAGTTTTATATTACAATAAAATAGACTTAGGAAGGCTTACAATAAGTAATTTATGACAAACATGAATTTGTTTGTACTAGGTCTATGACATTGTTCAAAACATAAAGAATAAAAATGATAAAAATCAAAAATTTTGGTAGTGTTGAAGGGATTCGAGCCCGTACTAACGGGATGTATCAAAATTTTGTGGATATTTTATCATCAAAAAGCAAAAAGTAAATCAAATTTTCAGTGGTTTCGAACCCAGGTACGACTATACATCGTCGCACCCACCCGACTGTTCGAACCGCTAGTCCAACGTGACTTATTGAAATACGGTGAAAATATGTATTAATTTTAATCTATTATAAGTGGTCGTAAAATCGGAGCTAAAATACCTAAGTACACAAAGAACAGAGTCAAAAAAGTGGAGACTTCCTTACGCCAACAATTTTATTGTAATTTTATTATAATATTGGAACAACTTTCACAGTGAGTACATTTAAAATTAATGATTGTTATTGTGAACTCATTCAAATTATTTGTCAATTCCAATGATTTAACGAAATTAATAAATAGTGTGAAAAGTATTTTTTTTACCTATAATTTGTAAGATATTCCTTAGCTTATAAGCTAGTTTGTAAATAACATTACCCTCTGCGCCTTTTTACTTAAATTGTTCAAAACGATAAAAGAAAATTACCTCCAATTTTTTTTTAAATGTAAATAGAGCCTGTTTTTATTCTTAAAAAAAACAAGAGTCGAAAATTAGTTCGTTAACTAGTGGTTTTATTGAATTAATTTTAGATGTAATTTAGTTATGTCCCGAAAACGGAACTATTGGTCCGAAAAATATTTAGTCCTAAGGCGTCTCCAATTATCTCTGTTATTTTTCGAACAGTAGTTATTTTAGTTCCACTGAATTTATAGGGTTTGCCTGTGTGAGTGACTCGTAGCGGCCGATCACTCACACGGGCAAGATCTTTTTTTGTGTGAGTGACTCGTAGCGGCCGATCACTCACACAGGCAAAATCTTTTTTGCTCTTCCCAAATACAAGCTCCATAGATGCTTTCAACACTTGAAAAATTGCTTGGTACATAAAAAACAACATCCCATTTGCGGCAAATATATTACAATTAAACAATTATGCACAATTTAATAAGAAAATAGTGAAAAACTTCAACATAGAAAATCAGCGCCATCTTATAGCGGAGCTATGCTTAGTCCTGGACCAGAAACAACCTTAACATAATCTTTTACGTTATCATCCAGCATATACTTCATAAATCATTAATTGCATGTTCTTCTTATTCGTTAGTTTTGTTTTGTTTTGTTAGAAAGTTATGTATTGTATGTTCTTCATTTATCTGTTAATTGTTTTATTATTATTATTTTTACTATCTGTGCACTACCTACCCAAATTCTTATATCTATGTTTCACTCACTATGAGGTTGCCTGGGAGAAATCGCTCTCGGCGATAAGGCCGCCTTTTGTACTATGTTTATTTTGTTTTTAATTAGATATAAGTAAGCTTTTTATGTGTATTTTCTTTTTAGTACAATAAAGTGTTCATTCATTCATTCATTCATTCATTCATATACAAACCGCAAGCTGCACTTTATTAAAAACCGCGAAACAAATTAAAAATAAATAAATAATTCCGGACAGTCCACACAGCATCGTCTAGTCCCAAGCTAAGCAGAGCTTGTGTAATGGGTACTAGATGACTGCATGCAGTTTTGGAGTTCTCAGTTAGATATTTATTTAAATAATGATAAGAACTTAAGTATCATTACCGTGGTTTAATTTGCAATGAAAAAATTAAACAGTTTAATATTTTAAACCTAATAATCCTTTTATACTTTGATCAACATACAAAAAATTAAACTGGCGCATGGCGTAGAGTAGTTTGCCGACAATCCCATACTATTTTTTTAAATCTATGGTCGAAAAAAAAATACAAAATGATGAGCTTTTTTACATAAGTTGATTATCAGAAATAAATATTTCATAATTTTATAAAATTATGGAAAAATTGTATTCCACAACATCTTAAATCAAACCACCTTATAATACTAAAAATGCTATTCTCGAGCGTAATAACAATTGCGTCTTTGAGACTCCCTGAATAGGATAACGTTCTGCAAAGTTTGCCATGTGTTTGTATGTGCTATAGGCGTTGTTGGTTTAAAACTCGTTTACTCTTAACTGTATAGGTAACTAAGTGGATGCTTATTTTAAGTTTTAATTTATCAATTTTGAAAATGAACTCAAAAGCAGCTATTCTCTAACGGTTGTTAATTCATATCTAACACTGTCGAACAAATTTGAAATTTAATTCTAAAGTAGCATTTTTCTGACTGGGTGCAAATTTCCATTTAATGATGTGTGAAATTGTAAAGAGTTCCAAATTAATTGCATCAAAACATTACTTACTCACATAAAAAAAACAAAACTTTTTTGTTTTCTGTCTGCAACTTGTTTTTTTTTTTGACTATTTTACGAATAACTTCGTAGCACTATGCTCTATAAACCTCATAAAACCGTCTAAGTTGAATACGTACGTCGTAATCAATAATCGACTCCCTAGAACTTTCTTTAATATCTCCGATCTGAAAATGGATTCTTCGCCGACCCTGTGTCACTGTCATTTCTTGAGGGGCCATTCGTCTTCCGGGCACGTTTATACCTGGGCGCTTATCCGCTATGATTACGTACCACTATCGCGCATAGGCATAACGCGCTCTGCACGGTAAAATGTACTCTCTACTTGCGTTTATACGGTTTGTCGTCTTGAAAACGTAGCTGGTTGCGTTATTCGTATATGATGATATTGAATAAGATACCTCATAATACCTTCTTATCAGAGCCGGTACGCAAAGTCTCAGGCGCGTGGAATTTATTATGATGTCCATATCAATAACGAGAACCAATATTTATACCAAGTTAGAACCAATATTACAATAGGAAATTGTATAATACGTATGTTATTTGATATTTTTGGTTGCATAATAAAATTATGATTCAATGATATTATAAAGCTTCATTTAAAATCCAGAATAACCAGAACTCGTGCTATTTTCCGTGAAATTTTACTGGAATTGAAATATTTTACTCGAAGTCCGAATATTTTCAGGAATCGTATTTCACATCAGGAAATCAAAAATATGTATTACTTTTGAATTCAATAAATCAGGGAAATATGAAACGTTTCTGTCGCGCGTGATATCCAATGAGAGATGTAAAACGGCACGCGATAAAAAAGCATCTGCGTCAAACGAGCATTAAAATGGCTATTTTAAAAATAAATTCCTCTTTTATCCGCGGCTTCCCTGCACAGGTGGCAGGATAAGGTACTTACATACGGGGCTTAATCTGACATTGACTCTCACGGAGCACGAATAAAAGTGAAGCCAACCCGCATGTATTTTTCCCAAATTTATATTTACTCGACCACATGAGCCAAATAAACATAATAGGTACTTCAAACGAGAATACATACATCCAATTGCTTTATTTTAGAAATGTTGTAATATTTGCGAGCAGTTGCAATAATTTATAGTGAAAATGTACATTGATCGTTGACTGCATCATCATTAATTCAATCATTTGTAAAATAGCACATTTCGCAGTAATGAAACACTTTGACGTTGTTAATGATTTGTTCAGTTGCTGATTTACGTTTCGATGAGCTTCATTAAAACAGCTCGGCTGACTGTTTTCATTGTCGGTGTAGCGTTGGAAAATCAGCAGTTTGTTGTGATGTAAGATTCTCGTTAAAACATTGAAAGCTGATTTTTCAAAGCTCAGTAAAATATTTCCCCTTTCCGCTACAATATGTTCCGTAATGTGGGCGTGTTCAGCCGAGAGAACAGTAAAATAAAATCACAACAGAGTCTGGTGTACACAGCATACTCTGATTTTATTTTACTAACGGTAATCTTTGGTGTGAAAAAGGAGCGTTTATTTTAGGATTTTATACAGGTATGATTTGCCACTTAGGAAAATTATTTCGACGACCTATGTGGCACAGCGGGCGGAGGTCTACCTGGTACAAATGAGCTTGCGGACTCGATTCCCGCCTTGGCGCTACAAATATTAGTAATATCTTCAAATATTTGTTACTTCTTTTTGTTTTTTAATTGGGTACTGGGTGTTTACTACGTATAAAAATATATCTAGGTAATTTAATGTAATTTGGGGACGCTTCCGACTGGTATTGACATGGATCAATTGAACTACCTTTAGACTGTTTGCAACCGTCTGCAGTTAGCTCAATGGTTTCAAATGTACAAAGTTGTAATTTTTTCTATTCCTTGATTGTAATTTTCGTTTTTAATAAAGGTAATTTAATGTGTTATGTATGTCAGTCAACTAGTGATAACACAATCACTGCTTAGATGGCGGGCAGATGATGCTGTGTGGATTGTCCAACACCATTTATTTTAATCTACTAGGTACGGTTGTTTTTCCGGCGCTGGCGGAATGGCGCTCAATATGGGAGGCCTATGTCCAACAGTGGACTAATATAGGCTGATGATGATGATATAATAAGCCTTTATTGCTGTTTACATTAGGGATTTTTTTTAAACTATGCCTTATTACTAAATTATTATCTATGTATGTTATAAATCTAAATCGGCAAACGTTGGTTTTTCAATAACAGCTTGTCCTCCGACATAGGCCTCCTCTAAAGATTTGCAAATAGTCTTATCCTTTGCTGCACGAATTCATAATGGACCGGCTATTTTCCTTATGTCATCTTCCCATCTTTTAAAATGTCTACCTGGTAGACAGACCGGTGGAGAATTTCTTTGGATATGAAACTTTAAATGCATAGAAATCCGCAGAATAGCCTTCCGTGAGGTCTCAATGTGCCTAGGTTTGCTCAATTTGCATATTTTGGGTTAAATGCGAGTATTCATGCGTCCTCGCCGCAGTGTGCAATCTACCGGTAGTTGTTTTAACAAAGTAAGATAAACTTCCTATGTTTACTCTCGCTATTTATTTCTGTTTAACATTTGCACATAATATGACTGCTGCTTGCAAAAATATGAATTCTATAGTTCGATAAAAAATGATTGTTATTTCATAAAGGTTCGGCATAGGCTGGCAGCCAAATGCGATGGAAAACCTCACACGGCCGAACCCAACAGAAATCCGATCCCTTTCAAGGAATTTCCGGATTGTACTTTCTCTATCCACTTCCAATACTTACTTCCGCTGTTCTTATTTTTTTGTATCGTAGAAAAATTGTAAATAATGAGACAGGTACATTCTCATATATCTTGAAAAAATCTTCTTTAATGATGTCGTTAAATACAGAGAAGCAAAATCGTTGGAATTTAATAACGCGTGGTTAGAAAGCAGAAATTAATAACTCTATTTCTTTATCCTTGTACAAAATAAGCACTAAGACAAGTAAAATCTTTAACTACACCATAAAAAAAATTTATATAAGGTGTTAATTGATTCTCTCTTCGTTTCTATTTTATGACTGCTAGTAAGAAGCGAAAAATCACCAATACACAATCACATGTGTTTTGATTATGCTTTATATGATGGAACTTATCAACTATGAAACAATACGTTTATCACAGATTTTTCCGAAGTCTCACAGCCTTTTTCCTCAGAAGATTTTCTTAAAATCTACAGCACCTGAATCATTTCAGGTGATCTTCCAAGGCCACGGAGTAAAGGAGAGTACGTGTTTGTGATAGCACAACTGCTGTTTGGACTGCTGCTGTTCGCCACGGTGCTGGGACACGTCGCCAACATCGTCACTTCGGTCAGCACCGCCAGAAAGGAGTTCCAAGGTAATGAATCAATGAATGAATGAATGAACACTTTATTGTACATTTTTCACATTTAAAACAATAATTAAATTAACTTATCAAATAATAAAACAGTACAATAGGCAGCCTTAGTGCGGATAGCAATTGTTTTCCATAAACCATAGATATAATTGTAATATGATGCATTTGTTCAATTATTTTATGATTATCGCATTATTATGGATGTGTTTATACTATGTAGTCATGACATAAAAGCTACTGGCCAAATCATAATGAAACTTATATGAGACCATACGAGAAGCTTGTCAAATATAAAAATCCAAAAAAATCATCAAAATCGGTTCATCAATCGGTTCAATTAATGTTATGATAATTATGACACATACAAAAATACAGTCAAATTAAGAACTTGTCGATTAAGTTGGTGTAACAAAATAAGTCGCATAGTCTTGTATAGTGATTTTAAAATTCTATCTTGTGTGTGCAGTTTTCAAAATAAAATGTAAGGTAAATCCCATTGGCACAAAGGAAATATTTTCTCTTGAATTCTATTCTCTGAGCGCTGTATACTCGCGTAGCCTTGTCTGTCGCAAGACTCAACCCGTGTTTTCAATGTCATACAATATCCGCTCGCGAGGCCTCGGCACAACTGGGATAAAAATAAACCCAAGGAAATAAATTCCAAAAGTGTCGCCTCACGTTCCGCCGGTAAAATTGTTTGTAACGCCAGAGCATAAAAAGCGTAGGTGCAATCTCCGTAATACGTTGGATAGTTAACACGATAAATCATTGTGAGCGTGTGAGAAGGTTCAAAGAGCTCGGCGGCGGGGTGGGGGCAGCGTGGCTGTCACATTAGCGTACTAAGCAGGTAGACGTGTCGGCTCGCGCTACGTGCGCGCCCTCCTCGGCCCCATGACGTCATACCTACCCCGCGCGCACCCCGCGCACCTTCATGAAACAATAAACTTTACGCTAACGAGCCAACATACACTCAAACCTATAGGAAATAGAGGAAATTAATTGCAACCGCAACACCCGTCGCCGTGATCAATTCCTACTATGAGACCGGCATTTAAAAAGAGAAACGGCAAAGTGTCAACAACTTTAATTAGCGCTGCAGCTCAGTTGTGAAGACAATGGCGCCGCGACGGCAGAGAGCAGGCTGAATCCGTGACCTTCCTTGGCGGCGCTGCAGCGAAATAGGTCAGCGGCTTGAATGCTATAAATAGCTCGGCGAAAGTCGGGCGCCGCGCCCCATCCCTGCGGGAGAGCGCGTTCGCCCGCCATCGATCCGCCGCGCGGTCCAATCCGCGCTCGCCTCCGCTACTGCTATCGCTTCCGCCTCTACTCCACACGTATCCCTCAACATACCACCAGACCTTCAACCAAGCTCAAAACTATCCTCTTTACGAAACTGCGTTGTCAGCTAAGTGCACGCGCACAGTGCTTTCGTCCCGTCCAATTGAGTTTTCACAACCGTAAAGGTTTTGACACTATAGTATTACTTTTATTTTTACAGCTTTGCCTTTTCCTTTGTTTTATACTGTCTTTGTTTAAGACGAATTTATGTTTACTGGCTTCCATTTGAACACAAAGGATGCACACGATGGTAGCTGAACCCTTTGATAACGAGAGTTTATAATACTTACATTATGCATACCATTTTATATTTATTTACAGTAAGTTAGTGTGTACGGGCCCTTACAGTTCTCTAATCAGTCCGCCCATCGCTCTCAATCGCAACAACTTGAATTGACCATCAGAGACGATCGGAAACTTCCTCCAACTCTTTCAATTAATGCTCTCAACTTTGACTACTCGTATTTCAATCTTGCCTCTTACAATTTATGTTGCTGCGAGCTTTTATTTATATATTTTCTTTCTTATCACCGATTTGGAATTGAGAAAGTCTAACTAGATAACCGAAAACGTTAGTTTCTACAATCCCAGTGAAATACGGTAAAGTTTGCATTCCCGCAAATCCATTAAGGACAACCTTATTGCACTCACTTCCCATTCGCAGATTAATATTATTCATAAGTTAGAACGTTTGCGCGCTGGTTGCGAAGCTATCTAACTTCCAGCAACTGTAATAAGTACTGCGTTGCCAGTCTGGCATTCTGGGCTCGACTAATTGCGTACTTACGTCTTCTACTGCGTTCTACATCAGCTGACGTAAGGGCCGGATTCTTTGCACACATAATAAAACGTCGACTCAACCTACTTGCACCTCTGCCTATTCATACTCGGCTCAGAGACTAACATACAAAACGCAACACGTATTTTCTTTCAGTTCATCTGACTTGTGTATACTTTACGACCCTTTGATACAAAAATAACTTATCTGACTCGTAAAAATTGCGGGATGCTTTTATTACGATCGCGCTGTGTTTGATAACGTTTTCCCAAGGTATACCTGTTATATGATTTTCATATCAGTCGGTATTTGTATTTATACTTTTGTAAACAAAGTGAGTACATAAATATCAGATTGAAATATTTGATGAACTTGTTATTGGACCTGGGAAAGTTTTAATTATTTTTTGTTCCGGTGAATGCACAGTTTACTAAAGATTTTTGTTAAGCCCTCGGGCACCCTCGGTGACGTTAATGATTTCGATCGAGTGGAGTTCAATAAAGAGTAAGAGATTGGGTAAGAAGGCGGAAGCTTCGCTGTCTCGAGTAAACAATCCAATGCACTTCCTCCAAGCACCTCGTTTAAATTCAGATTGTTGTACGCGTCTCTGCTCTCAGATCGGCTACGCAGCCACTGACTCAAACTACCTAAGTATTCCGTTTGAGCTTCGGATTTTGTACTGATGTCTCGTTACCATAACAATGTTGTTCTAGAGCCGAGTGTTTCAGAATATGAAATACATATTTGCCGTCACAAAAACGTATTCTCCCCCTTCAAGACGAACTTTGGCGGTTACGTGTGAAAATCTCAGTCACACTCGCTACGCTGAAAGCGTAGCACTAGAAAGTATTTAAAAATGAAATAAATTTTAAAATTCATAACACGAGAGCAATCTCCATGTCCGTCTAACTTGTTGTGTCTGGTTGTTGCAGTCGAAATGTCTGTAGAATATTTTCATTTATTTACACTACGTTTGGAATTTTAAACCCAATTTCACCAGAAAATACCGCTCTGCAAACAAGGCTTGTTTTACTTGTTTCTGGAGAGTAGTTTTGGGGTTAATGTAGCATGGCGGGCGCGGGTGGGCAGCGGGCAGCGGTTTGCAGCCGCCGCGCCGATGCAGACCACACCGCCCTCGCTGTATTTGAACAAGATTAAATTGCTCTATATGTCCACACGCTATGGAAGAATCGACACACTGCACCACTTAAAAGGATTTCCCGTGTGAAGCAAATTTATCTCTGCCTGAATAACTTTGAATAACGACGACCAATGTGACGCGGTGGGCAAAGGTCTGCCTGCGACGCAGGAGGTTGCGAGTTCGATGCCCGTCTTGGGACAAATGTTTGTACGATCGGTTCCATGTATAATATCTATGTCTATATGGTAATGTATTGTATTATGTAGTCATTTAGTACAAGTTCTGCTTAGCTTTTGGCTAGATGATGCTGTGTGGATTCATCATCATCATCATCATCAGCCTATATTAGTCCACTGCTGGACATAGGCCTCCCCTAAGAGCGTGTGGATTGTGCAACAGTATTTATTTATTTAATGAAGGTATAACTTCAGCCATGTTTTAGCTTCTTTCTGGACATTAGTGCGTGCTCCAATCTATATTTCAATAAAAAAAATCTTACACGTCCAATAAGGATATAAATTTGCCAAGGCACGTGACATTTTTGTCCACGAAGCAAAGCCTACCTACGAGTACCTATATCATTATTCTAAACGACTCCTACGAACAGTGTGTGCTGTGAAAGCTGTTGACGCGCCTGTTTTTTGTGCAGAACGTTTATTGTTGGTTGTCGTTGTTTCCGTAATAATCGTCCCTTCGTTGCTTGTTTGTCGGGTTCTGCTTCGTCGGTTTCACTTAATTTGATAAATTACACTCTTGTACACCTCGAACTGTGCCCGAGCGCTATCTTCATTGAGACTAGAAAGAAACTTTTTATTTTTACCCATTCAAAACTAATAGACTAGGTAACCTAACACTAAAATAATGAAACATTATAAAAAAATAAAATAATTAGTTAGAAAAGATTTAAAAGTGTTATGAATGGTAAAAAAGGGTCCCTGCCTCAGTATTGTGTAGTATTCGGCTAGACCGGATGCTACGCTGATTTTCAGTTAGACTAGACTTTACTTATAATAATATACAAAAACCATATTTTTGCAAAAGGAACATTTTATAGTGTTGGTTTATTTGATGTACACTTAAAACTGCAGTGATTTATTTTCCCAGTTACATCTGTAAATTGTATCGTCTTACGGACTCTCACTGGAAAGACAACCTACTGATTAAATATTCCGTAAAAAATACACTGGTATAAAAATACGCCACCTCTCGCAGCGACCAATTTGAAGAGAATTAAAATTGCATGAATAAGCGCGCACGGAATAGCATTTACGAGTAAATTACTCAACCTGCGCGCTATATTTTGTAGATAAATTTCTCGGCACTACGATTTATAAACAGCGGAAGTTTACGATTTGATATTAATAGGTAATTAGAACATCAACTGAACAGACTGGTGATAACTTTGGCTTGTTTTAATATAAATTTCATTATAAACTATAGGAATCTCATTTCTCAGACACACTTTTACTCAGTAAGAAATTGTTTATTCTAAATCTGTTAGAGCATGTCTCGAATAAATTAACAAACAAAACATTATTTAGTTAGCGAGTCTCCAAGAAACAACAACAAATTTGCCGTTCGTAAATTTGGTTGCGGCGGTTAACCGTGAAATTAATAATAAAGTAGGGTGTTAAATAGGATTAGAGATGACATTTTGTTTTCACAAAAAGAAGAAGTGTCATCAGAGTATAAAGCTGTTGCTACAGTGCCGCGATGAGCTGGTATAAATTAAGATACGGGAGCCAAGCCAAAAGTTATATTCCTTTTTTGATATTCGTCGACGGTTTCAGCAATAACTCCCAACAAGAACATCTTACATTTTGGCATGCATTTTCAAGACAAAATTATTTGATATTTTAATGCGACTTTTAACCCGCCATACTTTTCTAGAGTCATAATTACGCAGATAGCATAAGTACGCTACTTATGTCCAGATCAATTAATATTAAAAAAAAAGAGTCTGCAAGAAAGATCAGAAACGTTCGCCTGAACGTTTTCATAAGTACGGTACCACCGCATAGAGCAAGCCGTACAAATACTGCAATCAGAAAGCATTAGACCACAGACAGCGTAGTAACAAATTGCCTTGTCCTTTTCGTTGTCTATACATCCTTTGATATCTGCGTATCGGCTACGTTTCTCGTTTCTTTTTTTTATTGAGACTCTGAAAATCACAAGAAACCGGAAATCTTAAAGTTTTGTGACGTGTGTACACTCCGATAAGATTTTTATGTTAGCGTCATAAAGTTGCCGAAAAATGTGTCGAGAAAATAGACGTTTTGGTTTCACTCCTGCTGGTATGATGAAGACTTGTGACATTTAACTATTCCGATAAGAACACGTTTGCTTATCTCTTAGTCTATGTTATACTTGGGTGCCTCTGAATCCTGGCAAAGAACACTTAAGGATAAAGGATTATGAATGCTTATGCTAATTTCCCCGTTCATGTAATAGGTACGCCGGTTATAAGCTGGCAAGTTGACTGAACCTTCTCTAGGGGAGAAAGTTCTCATTGTAACTTTGTAGGTACCTTTCCGGCGGCTTAACGAAGTTGTGTAATATGTTGCAAGTTTCCTTTTGCCGAACAAGGCAAACTGCTCACTATTAACTTTTTTCGATCTTTGGAAACGTCGTCAAAACTGATTAAGTAAGGGCTCGTAAGGGTTGCTTTTGGCGACGCAGTGACTTTTACATTTACAACTTTCCTTAAAATCTCATCCTGGTACTTTAATATAACGTCCTTTCCCATATTGCACGCGTGCATATTATGTTCATAAATTGAATTTTATGAGCTCTGCTTCTAACGTAAGAGTCACTCTCATAAATGTAGTAAACGCATCAAATATTGTCCTTAGTCATTTCAGTAGAGTTTGTATAATTAATTACGATTAACATTTGCGGTCGAAATTTATCGCTTATGTGGTAAGTTAAACCACAATTTCGATTAATTTGAATTATTGAATAACGATTTGCGCTCAGTGTTGACTTGTTAATTGTACCTACTTACTGTTGATGTCAAAGTTATATAGTTTAGGTATACCTACGATTAAATAGATAGTTTTTGTAAACATAATATGAAGGTAAAATCATAAATAATGACTCTTATTAATTAATTTGTTGATGTAGTACAGAAATACCATTTATTCGTAAAGCCAATTTAATTTATATGTCTATAATTTTATACGTGCAAGTACAGACTTTGTATCTTGGTATTTCGTATTCGGTGGTCGTATTTGTTGATTTTAGGCGTTAATGTTTATTGCTGTAGGGAAGTACTATAATACAACAAGACTAACGACCGAATTGATTGATGTAAGTTCATCGTAAATAAAGAAAGATATAACTGACGTACCCAACTTTAATTAGACTAATAATTATCAAGATCTATAGCCTCTCCAACACGGCTAATAAGATACATATAATCATCATTAGATGTTATCTATTCATTGATATGATCATTACATTTACAATGACATAGAGCGACAGGTTTCCCCATTATCTGCTATCCATGTAATTATGCTTAAGACACGAGAACAGGATTAACTTTGTTAATAGTTTGATAAGTGCGATTGAATACAATATTAGACTGGTTTACGTCAAACTCGATTTGCCACCGCTGCTGAAAGCGCTCTAAACTGTTTTGGTTAACTTGAGATTGCAATTATTCGTCGCCGACGCTGTCAAGTTAGCGAGACACACGAGGCGTTCCACTTAGCCCAACTTAACTAAGCCGACGACAGGTGAGATTAAGTGCGATTTACAAAACAGTATAAATTCATTTCGTCGCAAGAAACTTCATGACAAAATGATAAATGTGTTAAACTGTACATCCGGAGAAAGGTGTGAAGAAAAATGTATCGTAGTTGGGAATTTTACGTTGGCATCGTTTCAAAAACACATACCTGGGTAAAACGAAGCTTATATTGAAACGCTGACTCAACCATGTAACAAATGGAATAACGTGTTCTATGGTATGACACTCCACCTCTTTGATCTGACAACAATTGTTTTACAGTTTTTTGTTTAAGTAAGGTTTTCCAATAAATAAATAAATAAAAAACCGACCTGGGGCCTTATTAATTATTATCTAACTTGAAATCGATTATCAGTAAAATTCAAATATCAACCAGTGGTACAATCGGCAGAGTGATTACGGTAAAATCTCCCATCCAGAAGAAAGCCCTTTTGATGGGCTTCACGAATCCCATCCATCCAATTACAAATAAATTATCCATCGAAGGACAATTGCCAGTCCTAGCCGAAATTGAAGCCCATGAATGAACGAAATTAGTATGTTAGACACTAAATAGAACGATGGGCCAGCATTTAATTCTCATTTTCAAGTGTAAATTTGAAAACAAACAATACTGTTTCAGTTGATGAAGGACTTTTAAGGACAAGATTTAGGCAAAAACTATAACAAAACGTAGGAATCCGCTTAGTTCACTTCATGTTTATTCACATTGAACTTAACACTATCATTGTGCACTATATATTTTACAGGACAATAATACTTCGGCATTTTTTTATTTATAAGGGACCATTTTCGATTATCTATACAAAACCAAAAGAAACATCTAAATACCGAATTCTGACAAAAAATCGGTGCACACACATTAAAAACAAGAAAAAAAAATACCGCCAGATATAACCTATAGCCATGGAGTCCTATTCACATAAAGAGTTATTTTCCTATGTATTCATGTTCTATTAATTGTTACAGCGAAACTAGATGGCGTTAAAACCTACATGCGTATGCGGCGGGTCCCTTCCCACCTACAAGTGAAGGTGATCAAGTGGTTTGATTATCTGTGGCTAACGCAGAAGTGTTCGGACGAAGAGAAGGCAGTATCTTGTCTGCCCGACAAGCTCAAGGCGGAAATAGCTATCAACGTGCATCTTGACACTCTGAAAAGGTGAGTATCTTGAGTCTTACAGCTGATCATCATTATTTCAGCCGAACGACGTCCTCTGCAGGACATAGATTGCCACAATGACTGCATCTGCCATATTAGGGCGGGTTTGTTATAATGGTATGCCACAGTTCACAAACAATGATTTACTTATTAATTAACCTACTATATATTATTTTGGCGGTAATTGGTCCACTACGCTTAAAGTGCTTTGCGCTCCTAACCCTGAAAGTAAATTACAGATTTGTCATAGGAAAAAATAAAAAGTACGACACATGTGATTCATAAGCGACAATTTATTGGATAGATATTTCTGTGGCGCATATGAAATCAAGTTTCAATACTATTAATCGGTCAGTAATTAATAAGTAATAACAGTAAAGCAACATAATTATTTTATACTTTCGAAACATACCGTTATGTTCATGACATTTTATAGCTAACTTAGAAAATGCAATAGCAGTGCTTTTCACTTTATAGTTCAAAATATTATGTTCACCCCACTTTTATGAAACACATTCCACATTTATGAAACTCTCATAAAATACTGCCTGGTAGGAAAAACACGAAGGGTAACTTACAGTCTAGACTCTGCCGTAGCCGAATGAACATCTTGATTACTAAGTCCAAGTTCGGCCTTCTGCATCGGCTTTGGAATTCGGTCTTTCACAACGGCTGATTAGTTTTCAGACACGGAAATTGCCGTTTTGTTCGGAGTGTTTTACTTGTAGGTTTATATGAAAGAAGTTCTAGTGGCGGTCTCCACCTGAGTCGCAGTAGTTTTAGGGTAAATAGTTTCCTATCTATATTATGTCAGTATAATCTGATTAAAGATTTCAAACGATCTGAACAAGATTGGACTCTATTCAATAAAATCTAAACCAGCTACAAGCTGACACGCGCTCCATAATGGAACAACCATGCTCTTTGAAAAGTTGTATAAACTTTGTAAGAGAACAGTCGCGATACTTCAGTGACAATGACAAAGGACAGACTCAAAGGATAATGAACTTGTCAGTGGATCAGGCAAATTAGAAGGGCAGACCATCTGCTGCTAATGTGATTTGCAATAACTTCTAATTGGGGCAATGTATTAAGTTTTCAGAGTTAAGTCTAGCTAAACAGTCGCGACTCAAACGGGTCTCATAAGTACTAGGACCTTTAGTCATAAAATGATAAATTTTATGTTAAATCATGAAGTAGAAGCAAATCTCCGCAGAAATTATTTATTTAAAGTAGGGTGAGGTTATTCAAATAGAACAAAAGCAAATTCAAACTTATAAGGCACGTAGGCAAAGTCCGTCAAAGTGATATTGGAAAAAATCAAGTTTATTTCGCGGACCATCTGCCCGCTCGTGACTAATTTCCATAAAAAAACTTTTCTCAGATGTTTGAGAGTTTGACGGAGCATCTCAATATTCATCAAAATGAAATGCAAATAATTTACTAAGAAATATACTTTCCATTGTTTGTTTATACATAGTCATTCGACTACCTACATTAATGCACCGTGGCAGTTCAAGCTTAATACCCCGTGTTGTATAATTAAAAAGAGAAACATTCGCTTTTTACTTCCATGAATTATGCATAAGTGTTCGTTTATACGATCCGTAAATTTTTGTCGCCAAATGGCTCTTCCGAGTGTTTCTGTTTTTCAACTGAAGCCCGCTTTTAGCGAGTTTTTTTAAGACTGTGCAGGTGATATTTAATGTACCTTTGGAGCGTCCGCGACCGCTGATTCATAAGTAATTTATATTAAAACTTTGCAGAGTGGAAATCTTCCAGAACACTGAAGCGGGGTTTTTGTGCGAGCTGGTTCTGAGGCTTCGCCCCGTGCTGTTCTCGCCTGGAGACTACATCTGCAGGAAAGGTAACTAGGATTTGGAACATGTTTCTTCTTTTGAAAATATTGTTAGACGTCTGGTCAAACTCAATGCACAATATACTCCCCAGGTGAAGTCGGCAAGGAGATGTACATAGTGAATCGAGGGAAACTGCAGGTGGTAGGAGACAACGGCAAGACAGTACTAGCAACATTAAAGGCCGGTTCTTATTTTGGCGAAATTTCAATATTGAACATGGGCACGGCAGGTAAACAACTTGGTAAATATCTCCACGGCCCGAGACGCCACGCCATTATTATTATATTTTATATTATATTTGTTGTAAAAGTTTTGAGAAAAAATGTCACGGAGACGCTGCAATCAGGGCCGAGGGAGCGGCCGCGACGCTGCCAACAGGTTTTGGGACATCATTCTGAAAGCGCTTTACCGCGCCCTCACTCACTGCGCGCGTGACTCTTGTCTCGCAACCGACACCCGCGCACTATAATATTATAATGTAACTATCGTTGGGTGAGGGACCGGTAACTGGTTTGTCTTTAATAACTAGGGAATGCTTTGACATTTCTCTATCTTACAATACTTCGCATTTTAGTCTACTATAATTTCAATTGTTTTACAAAATTCTTCAAACGATTTTTCTTTTACCGTAACTCGAACCATGATCTTATGGTAAGCTTTACTTTATTATTTCGAGTCACATTTATGTCGCTTGGTCTTAGAATCTCCTTCAACATTAGTAGCGTTTTGAATGTTATTTGTTTGCGTTCTGTTTTATCTCCTTTGGTTGTATGAAGGCAGTGTCCCCGACGCTTTGCATCCTCCCCGACTATTTCTTGTTATTTGGCGTGACCTCTTGGTGCATGTATCCCCTTATTATTAAGCGTCCCGCGAATCTATTTTTAAGATTGTCTCATGCTGTCGATTTTATTTCTAAAATTACTTTATTTTGAAATCTGATCATGAACTCCTGTGCTGTTTCAACTAGTAGAACTGCTTAGTTCTTTTACAGACTTCTACTAACATTTTTCATAGATTTAGAACTTAAAGCTTTATCTCTACAAGTGATCCCATAGTCATGGCTTATTATTGTTTCAATGAACGTTATGTGTCCCCGGATCTATCCTTGCGTGATGTCTAACTCTGCTAGTTTGGATTGAGCTTTTTGACATTCTTAACAAAGTGCCATGCCGCCGGTGTTTCGGTCTTCCCCGTAGTTTTCAGTGGTTCTTTCCAACTGGAGTCCTCTGAGAGTCCAGTTGGGAGGGTCCACTCGTTCGCCTGAGACCGAGCACCGGTTGGCACGGAGTGTGTGGATGACACGTCGACAGGCAACCGGCGGACAGCATCGGTGCGCTCCGTGGGTTACTCGGACCTCTTCGTGCTGAGCAAGACGGACATGTGGGACGTGCTCAAGGAGTACCCCGCGGCCCGCGTGCGACTAGAAGCCATCGCTGTCAAGAGACTTGAGAAGTATAAGAAAGCGCCGCTGGAAAAAGGTGAACTAATTATTTTAGAGTGTGTTGTGTTTATGGTGTGATTGTAGGCTGTAATAATGAATATAGACGACTAGCTTTCCGCTCGCGGCTTCGCCCGTTTAGACTATTAGATTTTTCCTGCTCTTCAATTGAATAGATCAACAAATCTTTGTATCTATTTGAACTTCGCTTGGAATTCATGAACGAAATAAATAAAAACAAAATTACTCCATTTTTAGGAGTTTTTTAATAACCCTGAAATACGTGTTCAGTTGTAAGTTTCAACAAATCGGTCCACCGCCGCTTACAGAGTACTTCAAAAATACTTCAACCCCCATTTTCATCTCCTTAGGGGTGGAATTTTCAAAAACCCCGTAAAAGGTATTTCTAGCTTCAGCGGTTCGAGCTGGGCGTTGTCTCCAAAAATAGCTTGTTCCTATTGAGCCTTAGATAGACAAGTGATAGTGAATAGTCTAGTATTGATACAAACTACTTAGGATTGTAGCTTCATAATGTAGCATAGATTTTATGATTACAGTTAAACATAGCCGACATAATTTTGACCCAGTTGGAAGCTCTCCCGGTACTGGAATTCGGCGATAAAAATTGCAGAATAGCCCGTTCCACGTAATGCTTGAATACTTAGTTTATGTTGCTTTGTTTTGGGCGCAGTGGCGATGGGTCGCTGCCAGTCGACGCCCGGCCTGGTGGAGACGGCCGGGCGCGTGTCCATCGAGGAGATGGAGTTGCTGCCCGCGCCGGCGCCGCCGCCCCACCACCCCTCACACCCGCCTTCCTTCCGGGACCAGCTATATAGGTAATAGAGCGCTGCTATAATGCAAACATGTGTCCAGGCCTGAAGACGGACGAGGAGGCCGCGGAGTCGGAGCCGCGAGCGCGCTCGCGTGCCCCCAGCGTCGAGGCGCGCCCGCACTCCTCTCTGGCGCCGCCCCTGCATGTCTCACTCCCGCCCCCCTACCGCACTCATAGGTAACACACATACATTCCTAAGGACTGGTAAGTCCCTTTGCAATTATACGCTAGCGGTAGACGAATATACCACCAAATAGAAGGTATGTCTACCGAGTTTACCCCCAACACATCATCACCAAAAAACATTTCTCCTAAAATAATCTAGCCCAGTAAGTCTTTGCCAGTCTGTGCCAAGTCTTTTCTGCCCTTCAGCTTACTCATTACATCCAATCATATCCGTTCCATTCAGACGCTCATAATCTTATGAGTCTATAGCTTTGTATTGGAGGTCATATCCTGATGTGTTGTTGTGTTCGCAGTTCGTCAGTAAGCCCTCACCGCGTGGCGTCCCCTGTGGCGTCGCTGGCGTCGAGCGCGCGCAGCAGTGCGGCCGGCGGTAGCGGCGTGCGGCCGACCGTCGTGGCCGAGCACGACGTGCTCGAGTGCGAGATCAAGCGGCTGCGGGAGCGGCTCTACACCGTCGAGACGGAGAACGCGGCCATGTCGGCCAAGCTCAGCCAGCAGCAATGGGAAGTGGACCAAAGGTTAGTTGGTACCGACGGTGGGAGCGGCTGGAGACTAACTGTGGTTGCTAACTATGGTGAAATTTTAGGAAAATGATGGATTTAGTACAAGCATACCCTCTTCAAAATATCCAGTTTCAGTCTTTTGAAAAATTCAGATTATTTGACTGATACCCTGTAATAACTATTACACAAAGGCTTGAAACTTCAAGCCTTTGTGGTCAAATACGAGGAAAAAGGCTATTAAATTGTTGGTAGAGCGGACAGATTAGAGAGCAGATCCAAATTAGAGAAGGCGACCGTATTGAACGACCTCTGTTCAGGAAGGCTTTAGAATTCGTAGAGTTCATTCTGTGTTTTAAGTGCATTTCTGTTCGATTTGCCTTCCTAAGTTCCACAAGCAGAAGTCATTAAATTTTTAGTTTCAAAAAATGTACAATAGGTTTTTATCTTTGACAGACTGCAAGAGATTGAGATGCAGATCTGCGGAGGCAGCTCGTTGAGTTCCCAAGAGGAGAACGAGCGGAACCGGGAGAGCATCATCTAGCGACGCGCCTCGCCCGCGCTCCCCCGGCACGACATGCTGCACCGGCTCTCACTGGTCTACTAGCCACGTATACAACCTGTTCCGACAGTGACAGCTGTCAGTGCCAAGTGTCAAGACGAGTGCGCCTCTCAAGGTGTTGTGCGATAGTGCCCACGTGACTCTGAACGATGATTTAGTGTTTTTACGAGTATTATTATGGTATATTTAAATACGAATTAACTTTATCAAAATTTATATATACGTAGTATATACGACTCGCTAATATTTGACGAGTGTCGTGGAGTGAGATTAAGAAAAGACAATATTATCTTTAAAATATAAAGAAGTTTAGATACATCGAGAGATTAGAGTGCGGTACGTGGGGTTCACCTTTCGGTTTGCGCATTTCGCCCTGAAAGGGCTTTCCGTTAAGTAGCTGTAAGTGACATGTTTGATAGATACCGATTACGTTCGTCGATTCTATGAATTGAAATGTTCTAAGGGTTGGTTTGTTTGGTTTTGCTGATGTTTACAAAATGAATGGCGATGTGTTTGATGTCTTGAGATGTGTACAAAGTAATCGTTTGTCTGTATGATCAGAAGGACTGATTCGATAGTGCCAAAGAACGGCCGAACTGTACTATTGATAAGATTTTTACGTTGTGACATTTAAAATGAGATGGATAATTCCTTATCCATTAAATTTGAGCTTTAATTATCATAATATCCCGGAAGACTTGAACCATTAATTATAATCCATTTTACGGTAATATTATTTTTAATCATTTTCTTGTTTAAGAAGTCTAGGGAATAATAATTCAATCATAAATACCTCCATATTGATCACCGTACCTTGTGTTTTTTGTTAAATAAAGAACATCTTTGTGTACAATATTGAAAACTTCTGATCAATTAATATTGAACATAAATATCAGTTAGAGAAAAAATTGTTTCGTAATAATTTGAATAAAGTTTAATTGATCTATAAATTAAGAATTGTAGTATAAATCGGTTATGAATATCGTTGGAAAATGAAGTTCCCTCCTGCCACATTAGTTTACATATATTAGCGAGATTGTTCTCGTGTAGAACGACAATTATTGTCTAAAATAATGTTTTGTACTAACACCCGTATTTAAAGATTACGAATTATTGTTTCTTGAATTATAGTATATACTCAGAGTTGTAGCTTCCATAATTTGTCGGAATACGTTATGTTGTCATAATGCGATTTAATTAATTTCAATAACTATCTATCTATAGTAATTATAAGATTGTACCAAGTCGTGAGGTGTTAAAGAGAAAATAAGTTAAGAGAAATGTAAATATTCGATTACGATACGTGTTTATAAGCTGTTTTCATTGATAACTATTTATAATTTAAATGTGTAAATGCAGAAAAGCGAGATGTACTATGGACGTGGTTTGAAAAGACGAAGGCACTTGTGTTTCGTTTATATACAGATAGCTAGAGAGCAACTGTTCAACAACAAAAAGAGTTAGTATAACGGGACTGTAGCTTGTTACAACTGAATTCACTCTCGAATGAGTTTAAATTAGTTAGTTTACTTTGTTTCCTAAACGCCCAATGAACAAATAGATAGGCGATAAAATTTTTGAACTGTAAATAATATATTTATTTATTGTTATTATAATTCCATAAATTTTCTTCTTACGATTTCTCGACTAAACTTAAAACGGTAAGAGGGATGCATTATGCAATTGAATAAAATATACTTATACCAAAAACAAGTGCTTTTTACGAGGTAGGTTTGTGCAGTCAGTTCGAGCTCGGCGACCAAGCTATGTAAAATGTAATTACTTTTGTAATAATCATTATTATAAGTGCTGTTTCTTTACGGGTATCTTCGGTGGAAACACGAGCAGATAATTGGGAAGAAGACCATTTGTAAAACTGAAACAGGCTTGTGCGGAGAATAAAAACGGTAAATCAATTATGTATCCCACACGAATCATTTTATTGTTAATAAAAAGATAATGATAATACGAAATTTTGATTTATTTGGACCTCCCTTCCCCAAGCGAACTTCTCAAATGTTTTACTGAGTTTTTCTATACATTTTTACTTTACAGAAGTGTATTCCACTTCTTGGCTAAAGCAAGACAAATCAAAAGTGTACTTTAGGTTAAAGAGTAACATTTTTTTATAAAGGTATACATATGTAAGTACACTTCTTGGCTAAAGCAAGACAAATCAAAAGTGTACTTTAGGTTAAAGAGTAACAATTTTTTATAAAGGTATACATATATGTAAGTAGTAGGTATATATAGTTATCATTCGGAAAGAAAAAAAAGACATTTTTGATGAGATTTAGACGAAGCCTAACTTTAGAGGGAGTAAGTATCCTGCGACTTCGCCCGCAGAATAATATTTCAAGCAAAACATTATCACAATTTCAGTACCTATGGTTTCTCTCTCCGATTCCCCGAATCGAATTTGAATCAATCATAAAGTGGCTGAAAACATTCAGGATTTGAAGACCTTTATAGAGACACCATATTTTTGAAATAGATTAATTAATTTTGAATGTACATACCTAGTTCAAAAGTAACGTCTGTTTTCAATGTAGTTGAAACTTGAAACTTAACATCGAATATAGTTGAAACTTAACATCTGTTTTGAATGTAGTTCGCACTTAGCATCTAGACTTTCAAGTTAACGTTTACTTCGTAGGAACAATTTGAAATATGATTAAAACGTAAAAAGTTCGTTTTGTGGGAAACGAAATGTTGTCATGATCTTTATCAGGCTAAAATTCAGCTGCAAAATTTGTTTGTTCATTTTGTAAAAGCATTTTATTTCAAGTTCAACCCCATTTTTTGACCTCTTATTTTTTTTAATGAATAGTAGAAAGTTTATACGGAAAGCACGGTGACACTTTCAAAACGGTCAAGTAAGGTGGGTAATTTCAGAAAACTTCATGCTATGTATTTTAAATCAGCGTTTTTGACAGTTCGCGCGTTTGATTAATCTGAATTTAGTCGACTGCTAAATTTAAGATTTCGATCTTGAGACTAAATGGTGCTGTGTAGATTGTGCAGTATTATTGACTTGTTTAATCCTATGTAATTTTACAAACGCGAAATTTGTAAGTATGGATGGATGGATGGATAGATAGATGGATGTTTGTTACTCTTTCACGCAAAAACTACTTAACGGAACTGGATGAAATTTAGCACAGAGATAGATTATAGTCTGGAATAACACATAGGCATATAGCTTATGTGTTATTTCAGACATTATATTATTATTTTATCCCGGCATTCCTACGGAAACGGGAACTACGCGGGTGAACCGTGAGGCGCTGCTACGCAAAAACTACTGAACGGACCTGGCTGAAATTTTGCGCAGAGATAGATAGATTTTATATTATTACTTTATCCCGCAATTCCCACGGGAACGGGAACGACACGTGTGAAACCGCGGGGACCTTTACTTGAAATACTAATCCTGCGCAGACGAAGTCGCGGGCACTAGCTAGTATCGACATAAAAAACCTGACTCTAAAAACAGCCTTTGGAACAGTACAAAATGTTATGAAATCTTTATCAACACAAGTCGTTTCTCAAAGCTGCTGCTGCAATATTTTTAATCAAAAGAACGAAACTACATTACCTCCCTTCGCTACTCTGAGCAAGGCTGAAAAGAAAAGTTCATTCAACTATGGAAAAGCACGTGGAAAAACCCAATGAACAGAAAAAGGAAGCGAGCGCTGCTTTGTGAGGTTACGGGATTTCTCCCCGCCTAAATATTTTATTTCGGTCTAACGCGCAATCCATTTCCCTGAGCATCTGTTACTCACTCAATTTTATATTTCCACTTGATCCTTTGAATCTGAAAGGTATGTGACTAGAGTACCTTTAATCTTATCATTTTATGCCTAGGTATAAATTAAAAAAAGGGCTTTGAAAATATTTGAATTCATAATTTAGTGGATATAGTTTAAACATAGTCATGGCCTTAAAGATTTCTACCATGCAAACTTGAGCTGTAGAAAAAGATACAAGAATTGGGTTGGTAGTGGCAAGTCTGATAACGACAAGCAATTTTATATTTTATCGATAATTATAAATTAAATCTAAGTCAGCTAAAATATACGATAAATATACCTACCGACTTACATGGTAATCAGTAACTTTATTTCTTGAGGCTTACAAACAAAATAATAATGGTAGCCATTATACTGGTAGGTACCATGGTCTCCCGGGTTTAAAAAAATGGTGACGTGTAACCCGAGAGCTTTTAGGTATCTGGTCTGGTAGTACCTACCTATCTGGCGCAGCGCATCAGCATTGCCGCATTAGGAGGGGCAATTTAGCCACTGTCGTGTGTACACTGTACAGTGGCTAAATTGCTTAAATGGTAATGATGTGGATCAGTTGAGCTACCTCTAGATTGCTTGCAACAGTCTGCAGTTGGCTCAATCATTATAATTTTAAATACTTGTTTTTATCTGTTTATATTTTATTGTTATTTTCTTTGTTACCAAATATTACAAAGTAATTTTGTATTCACGGACCCGCAAGCGCAGCGTAGGACGTCCATCTACAAGATGGCGTTTGATGCAGGCCGCTTCCAACCGCAGTTCCTGGAGATCAATGAGGGAGGCCTTTGTCCAGCAGTGGACGTCCTACGGCTTATATGATGATGATGATGAATGTTGTATTCCTACACGAAGAAGTTGTTGGTATGCGACAGCTTTTTGTTATTACAATAAAACTAACGTAAGACAAATCAAATGTGTACTTTAGGTTAAAGAGTAACAATTTTTTATAAGGTAGGTATAGGTATATATGTAAGTAGTAGGTATATATAGTTATCATTCGGAAAGAAAAAAAAGACATTTTTGATGAGATTTAGACGAAGCCTAACTTTAGAGGGAGTAAGTATCCTGCGACTTCGCCCGCAGAATAATATTTCAAGCAAAACATTATCACAATTTCAGTACCTATGGTTTCTCTCTCCGATTCCCCGAATCGAATTTGAATCAATCATAAAGTGGCTGAAAACATTCAGGATTTGAAGACCTTTATAGAGACACCATATTTTTGAAATAGATTAATTAATTTTGAATGTACATACCTAGTTCAAAAGTAACGTCTGTTTTCAATGTAGTTGAAACTTAACATCGAATATAGTTGAAACTTAACATCTGTTTTGAATGTAGTTCGCACTTAGCATCTAGACTTTCAAGTTAACGTTTACTTCGTAGGAACAATTTGAAATATGATTAAAACGTAAAAAGTTCGTTTTGTGGGAAACGAAATGTTGTCATGATCTCTAGCAGGCTAAAATTCAGCTGCAAAATTTGTTTGTTCATTTTGTAAAAGCATTTTATTTCAAGTACAACCCCATTTTTTGACCTCTTATTTTTTTTAATGAATAGTAGAAAGTTTATACGGAAAGCACGGTGACACTTTCAAAACGGTCAAGCAAGGTGGGTAATTTCAGAAAACTTCATGCTATGTATTTTAAATCAGCGTTTTTGACAGTTCGCGCGTTTGATTAATCTGAATTTAGTCGACTGCTAAATTTAAGATTTCGATCTTGAGACTAAATGGTGCTGTGTAGATTGTGCAGTATTATTGACTTGTTTAATCCTATGTAATTTTACAAACGCGAAATTTGTAAGTATGGATGGATGGATGGATAGATAGATGGATGTTTGTTACTCTTTCACGCAAAAACTACTTAACGGAACTGGATGAAATTTAGCACAGAGATAGATTATAGTCTGGAATAACACATAGGCATATAGCTTATGTGTTATTTCAGACATTATATTATTATTTTATCCCGGCATTCCCACGGAAACGGGAACTACGCGGGTGAACCGTGAGGCGCTGCTACGCAAAAACTACTGAACGGACCTGGCTGAAATTTTGCGCAGAGATAGATAGATTTTATATTATTACTTTATCCCGCAATTCCCACGGGAACGGGAACGACACGTGTGAAACCGCGGGGACCTTTACTTGAAATACTAATCCTGCGCAGACGAAGTCGCGGGCACTAGCTAGTATCGACATAAAAAACCTGACTCTAAAAACAGCCTTTGGAACAGTACAAAATGTTATGAAATCTTTATCAACACAAGTCGTTTCTCAAAGCTGCTGCTGCAATATTTTTAATCAAAAGAACGAAACTACATTACCTCCCTTCGCTACTCTGAGCAAGGCTGAAAAGAAAAGTTCATTCAACTATGGAAAAGCACGTGGAAAAACCCAATGAACAGAAAAAGGAAGTGAGCGCTGCTTTGTGAGGTTACGGGATTTCTCCCCGCCTAAATATTTTATTTCGGTCTAACGCGCAATCCATTTCCCTGAGCATCTGTTACTCACTCAATTTTATATTTCCACTTGATCCTTTGAATCTGAAAGGTATGTGACTAGAGTACCTTTAATCTTATCATTTTATGCCTAGGTATAAATTAAAAAAAGGGCTTTGAAAATATTTGAATTCATAATTTAGTGGATATAGTTTAAACATAGTCATGGCCTTAAAGATTTCTACCATGCAAACTTGAGCTGTAGAAAAAGATACAAGAATTGGGTTGGTAGTGGCAAGTCTGATAACGACAAGCAATTTTATATTTTATCGATAATTATAAATTAAATCTCAGTCAGCTAAAATATACGATAAATATACCTACCGACTTACATGGTAATCAGTAACTTTATTTCTTGAGGCTTACAAACAAAATAATAATGGTATCCATTATACTGGTAGGTACCAAGGTCTCCCGGGTTTAAAAAAATGGTGACGTGTAACCCGAGAGCTTTTAGGTATCTGGTCTGGTAGTACCTACCTATCTGGCGCAGCGCATCAGCATTGCCGCATTAGGAGGGGCAATTTAGCCACTGTCGTGTGTACACTGTACAGTGGCTAAATTGCTTAAATGGTAATGATGTGGATCAGTTGAGCTACCTCTAGATTGCTTGCAACAGTCTGCAGTTGGCTCAATCATTATAATTTTAAATACTTGTTTTTATCTGTTTATATTTTATTGTTATTTTCTTTGTTACCAAATATTACAAAGTAATTTTGTATTCACGGACCCGCAAGCGCAGCGTAGGACGTCCATCTACAAGATGGCGTTTGATGCAGGCCGCTTCCAACCGCAGTTCCTGGAGATCAATGAGGGAGGCCTTTGTCCAGCAGTGGACGTCCTACGGCTTATATGATGATGATGATGAATGTTGTATTCCTACACGAAGAAGTTGTTGGTATGCGACAGCTTTTTGTTATTACAATAAAACTAACGTCAGCTCTTTGCTTTTTATTCGTATTTTCATACCTATGTGGTTGCTTTCTTGAGGCATCTGTGTTTTCTTGTCTGTTTTTTATCACTCTCGGTTTGACATAAAAATGTGCATTGTTCTGAAAGCAAAAATGTGTAGGAGACAACGCGCAAATGGAAAGCACGAACTCAGATTTCTTTTATATTTATTAAAATAAACAACATTCCATGAATATCTAAGCGCTCTTATTTCGAGATTCTGGAGCACGACTAATTGGTTGCCTAAAGCTCGCACGAATATATCACGGGAGCTTCTTAATCCCTTTTCTGTAGAAATATCATTAGTCTGCATTCCTCGCTGGATGCACTTAGACGTGTACCGCAGAGCCTACACTGCCGACACTGCGCTTCCATATACTAAGGGATATGTTCGCAAGCTACGCTTTCGTTTAATACTGTTAATTTAGAATTCTGCCTGCAAGTGCAGAGATTTTGTAGGTTGCGAAATTTGTTGAAATTTTATACTACCTTGGTATTTCTACTGGAGTACCTACAGTACACATGGCAATAATTTTCATAAACATTATCGACTTGGTAATCCAGTAGGTTCAGTCAGCGTCAAATTGATATGAGCGTCTAGAGTAGTCAAAATGATCTGAAAAACATAAAAGCAATTTGATAGACGCAGTTCGAATCATCATATTGTTGCAAGCACCTAAGGTGTTCAAAATATCTTCATTGTTTCATATTTATATGAGCAGTCAGGGTATTCAAAATTATCTTTGTAAACAAAGCTCTCAAAGTTATTTTTCTATACTAACAGGTAAATACCGGTTAGTATCATAATCATAGCAAATAAACTGATCCTTGTTTTTTCGACGCTGAATGAAATGGCCGTTTTATTCATAACCAAAAAGGAAATTCGATTTAAAACTCGTTTGTGAATCCATCAATATTATTCGATAGACAAGAGATAATAAAAATTCGTAACTGGCGACGCGGGTCAACCATCCGAGGAAAATCATTCTCTATTTTAGGTGATCCAATTACCGGCCTGTTGTAGGTAGGAGTACCTATCTACGTGATTACATCGCTCTGTTTGTTCTGTTAATGGCGTGGGCAGGTACTATTTCGGACGCGATGTACATAAGTGCCTAATGTAAAACCATATGCAACGTTTTTTCTGCCAACTAAAAGTTTTTTGTGAACTGATTTCAAATGAAATGGGCTGTAATGACTTCATGACTAGAGACGTACGCATGCATAATATTATATATATTATAGCATGATAGGTAAGTATACCTAGTTAGTTTTATAGGTTTTTAGACTGGATTACATTCCGCACGCTAGATCTATATTGAACTCATTGTTGGAAGACATCTCAAATCCCAATGGAGAGGCATGTGTTAGGTACCTACGCACTACAATGCTTGAATATTTCAAATACAATACAGCCTGAAATTCATAATCGATACTTGGATGAATATTCGAATGTTAGATGAGGTAGGTAGATCATACCTACGGACAACAAAGCCAAGAATATTTCAAATTGAATACCTACAACCTGAAATTCAAAATCGATGAATCTTTGAATGCTAGATGACAATTTCACGCAAAGGATTTTGTGAGATCTCAGCTATAGGTTTCCATTGAACCAATCACGGAACCAATTGTATGTATTTGCAACGAACACTTCTATGTTAGAGTAGTTTCAACAGATTAAAAAAAATAGGATGAGAATGGAGAATAGAATGGAAATCATCCATTCGTCTGTATTTCGTGTGTCTGAAATTGTTTTTTATGAAATTTAATTAATATAATACGGCGTTTTTCATTGATTTCGACTATATTGATGAAATTCTCTTTTTTTTCTACAGTTTGAAGTAAACAAGTACTTATGCTTGTAGTTTTTTAAAAGAATCCAAATTATTACGTGGAAAACCTTTCAGTGTATAGAAAATAAAATGCAAAAAGTATATAAATCATTTTTCCCATAACCGTAACTCCATCCAAAAGAGATTTCTACACCTTCTAATATAAATATAGCGAGAGACTTGTAAGCTTCGTGAGCTTTTATCTGCCGCCTGGACATTTCTGCACTTATCTTAACCCTCCTGAATTTATGGACTTGTTACCGACGTAATCTCTATCTCAGCTGTGAATTGGATGATTTTGGGACTTCCTTATCTAATAGATTATCTTATGGGACTGATAGTTCCACTGTTAACCTATTTAAATAACGTCACTTTATTGAAAAGTTTAAACAATCATTTGTTTTATTTCAATTCTTTAGGAATTTTCTGTTTACATCATTCTTTCTAGTCTATTAGTATAATACTATAAAGTAAAATAAATTATATCTGCCTGTCACTCCTTTTCACTCCAAAACTGCTGAAAGCATCTTTCGGCAATTTTGCAAGGATTTTAACCCTGGGATGGACATAGGATAGTTTTTATGCCTAGAGCGCTCGAAGTCGTCGACACTTAAATACTATTATATAGCGCTGAAAAAGTTTCTGGCTATCTAATCAAAACCCATTGAAGTGAAGCAGTTTCTTTGTACACCTATAACAGGTAAAAGGAGATTGTAAGATACAATTTAGTGTAAGCGAAAACAACACACTCCAATGTTAACTGAGCCGGGCAAATCAAGAAATCGTTCGTTCGAACCTTTAATTAAATTGAATCCTTGTAATGAGACGCAATTCAATTTATCGAGTTCATTACGACATGCATTCCTTATTAATAGCCTAATTTAGGGATCTGAATTTCCATTCAACACGTCATCATATGCATCTGCTTTACCTTTACCTAATGCAGCATGCTGAAGGCAGCCAGAATACACGAACCAAAATGTTTCTTAACTTATCCAGAAGACAATAGTATGATTAGTAGATTAGTGTTAATATTAATACAATTAAATATCTTGCAACTGCATGTTTAAGCATTTGCAAGATATATTGTATTAAATATGTATTTAATTTAATGTGTATGTTTGATCTTAGTTCTCAAGGAAGCTGCAGTGGTTTATAGGTACGAGTACTTAAAATAGAACGTGGAAATAGCTCCGTAGACAGTGCTATGAACTGCGGCGAACAAGCTATGAAGCATCTACCAAAATTATATTACAGTGTTTGGTTGGGAAGAGAAGTATACCTACTTCTCTTATTATTTATCGTAACGTAAGCCATTTTACATATTTCTGATTAGCCGTGTAGGCCTAAGCGCGTAAATACAGGCCTCAAAAGTGCCTAAAAAGGTTGACTACAAAATTTACAAAACAATACCGAGCATCAAAAGAGGAATTGTCCTGATTTTAAAATTAAGAAAAATTTTCAAAAAACTGTTTGAAAAATTGATTGCAAATTCATTGCATTTCAAGACAGTTCAAGCAAAATATACATACCTACGTTACGCTAGTAACAACAAATTACAACTGTGCCCGACAAAAGCCTTCAAAAGTTGCGAAACGGAAAATTTGGGGCAGGAGATCGTAATGATTTCCTTACCTCTATCTAAAGCCACATTAGATTAGTAACGCGGCGGCAGCGGCGCGGCGAACAAATCATCGGCATTTACATCGCGGTGGGGGATCACTGTCGATATCGCCAGTCTGCTGTACTGGGAAGGATTCATATCAAACTGCTGCAAACACTTACGCAGAAAAGCTTAAAAGAACACCTACGGTTCAATTCCCGCTACCGGTATTCTCGCGTACAGTCGTGCGCTGCGTTGGAAAAAAACGCAAACTTTTTTATAGTAAAATTAACTAGTAAAATTTTATTGCAAAATGTTGTCCAAACAAAGAGTGTCCAACACAAAATATAAACTGCAAGAAAACCTCGCAAACATTTGTATTTTTTTTTACATAAGCGTGCTGAGCTTTTAAGACCATTTTATAACTCCTTTGCAAGTAAGCACGTTAAAACGGTGCTTAATAGCAGTATCATGTTTTAAAGTAAAATATTAAAAATTATACTAACTTTGGCAGTCAACTAGCGATGCATAAATTTTTAATTAGTGTACTTGTATAGGTCAATAGTCGTGTCAAAAGTAAGTACACAACGTTTTAGATTTAAAAGGTTTTTTAACTAACTTTGACGACCGATGTGGCGCGGTGGGCGAAGGTCCGCCTGCGACGCAGGAGGTTGCGGGTTCCCGCCTCGGAACAAATTTGTGCACGATCTGCAGAAATTTGTTTCGTTGGTCTGGGTGTTTAATATGTATAATAAAAAATATCTATCTATATATTATATTGTATTAAGTATATCAGTCATCTAGTACCTATAACACAAGCTCTGCTTAGCTTGGGGCTAGATGATGCTGTGTGGACTGTCCAGAATTATTATTATTATTATTATACTATGAGATACTTACGGATACTCTGAGGTTATTTTACACTTTGAAACCCGAAACCCGTAAAATGACTTCAACGACAGTAAGTAGGTTAAAAATATTGTGAACGTTTTCACAAGAAGGAAATATAATTCTATCACCCTGCAAGATATTTTCCGATAGAGAAAAGTTTGTGATAAAAATCCTCTCTAGAATACCGTGAAAAGTAGTTTCAGTCGCTCTCAATTTTTATCTATTTGTTAGTTACAGCATCTGCAACAGCGGAATTGGTATTGCTCTGTGGTTTTCTTTGTTGGTTCAAAGGTGAGAATTATTTTATTCATCTGTTATGGATAGCTTTTGCCTTTTAGATAGTAGTTATTCTCAAAGATCGTATGGCGTATTATAGTTATGCTCCATAGGCGTTGATAGGCATGTGGAGTAATTACTCTCTCTTTTTCTGTCTTACTCCGGTAAAATTCTAAATAGTTAATTAAATACCTGTAAAAAAAATTAGAGATTAATTTTTGATTAAAAAAAAAAAAAAAAATTAGAGATTAATTTTTAATTTTTGATCTATATATTGTTAAGAAATATATAGAGATAAACTTTTTATTGCATAACCTATTTTTTATACATGTTGCTTGTGATAAGGGACTTTGATGATGCCAGTGACATGCATAAACATCAATAAGCCCTGTGTATTTGACTCATTTATAAACGGGACTATAAATAAAATGAAAAATTAAATTAAATCTTCTATGACATAAATAAATCAACTTTCCCTAAAAATTAAACTTTCACCCTTTCAAAATCACCTTTAAGATCTCCAATAATTTATTCAATTAAATTAATTTATTACTTATTTTCGTCAAAATTTTTATTTTTCATCAGCCACAAATATTAATTTTAATTATTAACCTTTATCCAATGAAAATATATGACTTGATGGGTACATAATTAGGTACCTATATGAGAATTAACTATATGCTGATTGATTATCGTACGTCTCTTAGAAAATGTTGTTTTTATAATTGTTTTATCTAATTAAGTAAAGCTAGAGATTTTCAGTCTCGTTATTGCGAAAGGAAACCGCAAAGACAATGAATGGATCCCATTTGTTACTGCGACACCATAATCAACCATGTTTATTACATTGTCTTTTTGTTTGAATACAATTGTATAGAAATGTGCGGTTCATTTGCTTTGCCTGCCGTGTATTTAAATTAAACCATAGCCTATTTATCTTTTTCAAGGCAATTTGAATAATATCTCCGCACTGTAAACGCTTTTCCGGAACTAAGGGCGTGTACATCATTTATCTCGGAGTTTGAGTCCGTGGTGACTGTACAGACGTAGCTACGCCGAGCTGTTGTCAGCACATGTGGTTGTCTGTTATCTAAGCTCGGCACGAGAACAACAAATATTTCATCCGACGCCGAAACAACCGCGGGAATCCGAAACTAATGGACGAGAATAAAATCCCAATCGTTACTTTATTTGTTTTGCTGCTGGAAACACCTGCCTCGTGTGCCTGCTTTCTTTATCTTTCATTTTAGGGTACCGTACCCAAAGGGTTAAACGGTACTCAATAGGGTCCAATAGGGACAGATAGACGGACTGACAGCGGAGTCTTAGTAATAAATAAGACTCTTCTTTCATTCCGTCTGTCTCTCCGTCCGTCACCAGGGGCCAAATTCCACTAATGTCAAAACAAAGGTCTCAATAGTGCCATTCAATCAAGATGATTTAAATGACGTTTGTGCATTTGGTATTCTACTATTTTTTGCGCTTGAAGAGACTTTCATAATTAGAATGTTAAATTGGTAGGTAGTTATAAAGGTAATCGTCACAGCTATGAATGAACCTCAAAAAGTTTGTGTTAGTAGAATACCAAAAAGAGTTTAACACTGACATTTTGACATTTAAATGGTGAAGCGATTTATTTAGTGGAATTCGGGCCCTGGTAGGTATGTCTCATGAATCGTATTAGCTAGGCAGTTTAAAATTTCACAGATGATTTTCTGATGTCGCTATAACAAAACATAAAAATGTAATAAAATAAATTTTTAAGGGGGTTCCTTTACAATAGACACAATTTGTTCCGTTTTTTATACATAACTAGCGACCCGCCCCGGCTTCGCACGGTTTTATTATACGTATAAACCTTCCTCTTGAATTACCTACTCTATCTATTACAAAAACGGCATCAAAATCCGTTGCGTAGTTTTAAAGATTTAAGCAGTCAAAGGGACATAAAGATATAGGGACATAAGGATATAGGGACATAGGGACAGAAAAAGCGACTTTGTTTTATACTATGTAGTGAAGGTACGGGATACTTCGAGCGCGAGTTCGACTCGCATTTGGTCGGATTTATAATGTTATACTACATCAGAGGTGTACCTAGTCAGGATGTAGTCTTCCAAACTTTTCTCTATAAACAAACTTCAAATTGTTTCAAGTAAAAATTAACAAGGCAAAAGTTTTACACGAAAAATTAAATTGGAAAACGAATTGCATCATATCAAACAAGACTTCTAGATTAATAACTCCGGAACTAGTTGACTAACAAGCTCCGAATTTGATTGATAAACAGGGCACAGCATGGGTAGATTTTAGCCAAAATATCAGTTTACATTTTGGTCTGGAAACTGCAGGGCAGCAAATTGTGAACAAAGTAGGCGTTTCGGAGGCGAACAAAGTAACGTTTGTATGCCGACCGCATTGCGCTAGCCCGGACCACCATTGACGCCTGCTCAAAGTACTCGTAACACTGCACAAACTACAAATTAATAATTTCGATTGGCCCCGAAATTGTTACCAGGCAAAGTTGTTGTGACCCGTCTATTGTACCTTATGGTGAGGCTAGTTAATGCAATGGCAATTGAATTAACTAGCCCGACCAAACCTTGGATGAATTACAATATCACCAATATTTTGGGTGTGAAATATTTTTTGGGTAAGCTACGTTTATGAAGCGTCCACGAAACGGGATGCTACGTGGCGCTACAACGAAATAAACGATTGTTTTAAATCATGCCATGAAACGGTCTTGTCATTTGATGAATAGTTTTTTTTTTACTGGACTGGACTTTATTTTATGAGTACAAAATAAGCACTTAGACTTGTCAAATTTTAATCTACAAATCATATGTATAAAAAATATAAATCGTTGGTTGTTTTTCTGTTTATTACAATTTTGTCAACTTATATGAACAGTCCATATAAGATACCTACAAATAATAATAGACTTTGCTTATATTATTGTTCGTTTTTGTAATCAATCAACTCATGTTATCAATCAATCAAAGAACTCTTAAATTCTCCTGTAAATTTTCTCACGTGCAGTTCCAACCCATGGTATTAAGAAGTACCTACCAACGTAAGTAAGTGCTCTTTGGAGATACAGTTGGTTGCACTAAGAGGTAGACACTAATGGTACCTTGTCGTTCTTAGCTTACCTATTGGTAGACTGAAATCGGTCGTTGAATGTGTCAACTTTAAAAGAGACAGAAGTTCAGTACTCCCTACACTTTCAAAGTGTAGGGAGCTTACATTTAGTTGGATATTATGAGCTGCACAGGTAGCATATATAACAAGACAAGTGACTAGAATAGAGAAAATAAACATATAATTTGTTATTCAAGAGTGCAAAGTTGCTTTTTTACCTTGTGCTCTTTTCCTTTTTTTATTTCCTCGCTTAGACTCAGGCTTCTAATTTTTGCATTTTTGAAATCATCAAAACTGAGCACGTGGTTAAAAAGAAACTTTGCATCCTTGTATACAACTTAACTTACAACTTAACTTAACTTGTAAAGGTACAAAGAAAATTACAATCAATACTTATAAGTAACAATTGAGCTTACTGCAGAAAGTTGCAAACAGTTTAGACTAGATGTAGCTTAACTAATCCATTACCATTGCCACTCGGAATCGTCCCCAAGATGCTGGCTGTATTACCATGTGCTGTAAGACAATGCTGATGACCTGCGGCACATTGTTAGTACATTTTAATTTCCAATATATCTACTGTGTTTTTGATATCTTTTATTTAGAGATAACTCTATTTCTTTAGTTAGACAAGCCAAATTTTATACTGTAATTTGTTATCAAAAAGGAAATAAAGTTTTGAATTGATTTTCTATTTATTTATGTCATAGTATGAATAGATAAATACAATGAAAATCTTTAACTAACCAGAAATGAGATATATAAGTAAGGTTTAAATTGTCAAGATTAAAAGGACTTAAAGGATTATGTTACAACAATAAGAACATAATATTATCATCTACCCGCCTGCCAAGACTGGAAAAACATGGAAAAACCTCCTCGTTTGGAGGTTCGCTCAGGACTGAGGATGAGTGATGGAGTTGTCTATTATATCGTAGACAAATCGCCGTCTAGAGTGATCCTGCTAGCCTGCTAAAAGTTATTCTTTAACCTCTTTGAAAAAAACTATTTCGAATAGATTTGCACGCAGTTTCACATTTGTTATTTTTTTCTGGTATATAGGTACTGCTAGGTACTGTATTAGGGATGTCAGGTAGCCTTTGTGTTATTCAAGATTTAAACCTATATCCATGTAAAATTTTAGTTCGATTCGTTCAGGAATTTTGGCGTGAATAAGTATTAAACATCACTTCGAACATCCAAACTATCGCGTGTAGACTATAAGAGTTATTAAAAATAATTAGGTAGAGCTAATTATATGGTTAAACAGCTTAAGAAATTTTTGTAAAACGTTTAAAATCTTGGTAAGTATCTATACCTTAATAGGTACTAAATAGGTACGTATGCCTATATTTTTGAATTATCGGAAAATGATAATGATTTAAAACGAAAGCCTCAGTACAGCTTGTTAGAGTCCAGTTTAAATGATTTATCGCTGGCGGTGTCACCGTTTGATTAATAACAACCCGTGAGAAAACTACCGCGGTATATAGCTTCATTTGTACAGAGCTCATTGAGTTGATATTAATCATGTCTCAAAGCTTTGAACGGTCAGTTGTTCCGGATGTTTCTGGATAGATTCGTAGTACTTGAAAACATGTTTGAATTGAATAAACTATTAGCATAATTTTGATAAAACATAGTTTTGTTTTTTTATCATGTATAGCCACGTTTAGGAAATTTTCCAAGATATGTTTCATACTGGTAGACTCACTGGCAAAATTGACAATGCTTCCCCCCGTACAGAAATGAAAGGAAGTTCAAATCGCGGCTGGGTCTTTAATTTTTACAGTTTATAAATTTACTAGCGACCCGCCTCGGCTTCGCACGGTTTTATTATAAGTATAAACCTTTCTCTTGAATCACTTTATCTATTTAAAAAAAACGAATCAAAATCCGTTGCGTAGTTTTAAAGATTTAAGCATACATAGCGACATAGGGACATAGGGACAGAGAAAGTGACTTTGTTTTATACTATGTAGTGATACGCTATAGTTTTCATACGTAAAACATCTAAGTCCGCGACTTCACACGCGTTCTCTCCATGGAAACATTTCGAGGCTATTCCTACCCCGTGGGAATTCTTTTATGGCATAAAAAGTAGCCTAGTAGTGCTAGAACAACGTCTATTTCAAATTTCAGTTTAATCCGTTCCGTAGTTTTTAAGAGTAACAAACATCCACATATTCACACATACAAACTTCCGTCTTTATGATTTGAAGGTTTCAATCAGTTTGATCCTTACCTGTCTCCTCCCAATCTCGGCAAATGGTGGCATTAGCGGATGCGTGCAGCGCGCCGCGTAACGAGCGGCTTAGCCCTGCGGATCCACCACTTTGAATAATACATGAAACACTCCTTATTGTTTAACAAGACCCCGGAAACTCCCTGAAAAGGAAACACTTGCGGCAAAATAAGGATAGCTAATTCAAGAGGTTCAGCATTGCCGTACAGCGTGGTAATGCAGCCAGAATCTTGGTGACGCTTCCAAATGTCATTGATATGCATCAGTTGAGCTTTCAAATCAGTTGAACCGTCTGCAGTTAGCTCAATTTTTTCAATTGGAAATACTAGTTTTAATTTGTTTCTATTCCTTGATTGTAATTTTCGATGTTAATAGAGAGGTTAACTTTAATGATAGCAAATGATCGCACATTAAAGGGTTAGAGGAAATCCCATAAGCCACGTCAAATCAACCTTTCACAATTTCGGAAAAGCTATTTCATAAGCCCCAAGTTTAATAGGGGTCTGTGTCAGGCGACCCACAGGGCTGGGTCTCGATTTCACGTAGATCTTGTTAAATACTGTTATCATCGGTGAGCATTGTACCTACTAAAGTTTGGGTTCAGTCAGAATCAGAAATGTATGTTCGTTTTGCTCCTTTGGGAAATCGCATGCCGCAGCCTTTCCATATCAACAAAACTTTAATCTAACCGGTGAGCCCCAGAGGGAGGCCGTGTAGCGAAGCAAAATTTTTGTGGCCAGTAAATTTTCTTTAAGTCCGTCTCATGGCAGACGGCCAACGCTACCCATGTGCTCCTAAAATCTCATTTTACACCCGCGCTGGTAACTTTGTTAAAAACAAGCAAGTATCACCTTTATTGCCACTCTTTAGTGAGCGTGCGAGGGGCACCAGTGTTTGCCCATTTATATTTACAAAACAAAGGAACTTCGCTCGAAATAACTCATCTAAAATACGCACATACATCTTCGACTAACAACGTAACTCGTTTCAGCTGCAGACAAAATGACGGTGCATATATCAGGCGGTGCTCTATCAATATGTCTATCAAAGAATCGAGTCGCTTGTTTTGAATTTCTACGTCACAATTGGGCGTGCGAACAAAATGCAATGGAGCATTGACATCTTGGACGAATGAAATCACCGTCCATAGGGGTAAACTAGCGCGGTGTTCTCAGACTCGGCTCAAAGTCGCTCACCTTACTCTCGCGCGGCGTAAACTAGCGCGGTGTTCTCAGACTCGACGTTTTGAAGCGCGAGGTTCTGAGCACCATTCGGGGGGACTAATGTTCTAAACTGACACAGCCTTTGAGCAACTAACATTTTAATGTAGTGAAATAATAATATAATCATATTATTAAAATATTATCTAGGTATCTATTTTATCTCTATAATCATAAAAAGACAAAATGTCAAGTGTTATTAAAATACAAAAAAAAAACTAAAGTAAACTGCATCTATATTTAATGATTCCTGAACGAAGTTCAGTAAAGTAAACAACATTACGTGATTGCTCCTCGTAAATAAATAAGTTTTCGCGTACATAGAGGCTTCAGTGTCATAAAACCAAATAAAATAGTGAGCTAACCTTCAGACATATCCAGGAGAGAAATTTTGTCACATTTCAACCTGATATTATAAAGAAAAAGAAGCACACATATTCAAGGAAAATTCACATTAACGAACACAGCCGATGAGTCACAATTTCAAAAATTTTGAGTTTCCAAAACAGTGAGTACAATTTTTGTTGTTAACGAACAGCTGAATCGGCAAATAAGGCTGACATTGGAATATCAGCAATATCAGCTGTTTACTCATGACAAGTTTGACACTTGCCAGGAGGGCAATTCTCGCACTTTATCTACTCGATATATATGGCAGAAACTGTCAAAATATCGAGTGATTGCTTCGTAGCAAACAAGCGTATTCTCAATATCATGTATTCGATAATTATCGAGGGCTGTTCTTCGATAAGTTGCTCGATACGGAACGAGTGGTCGCGGGCACTCGTTCGTCTTTATCGAAGAATGAAAGAAGTATATTATTAGGTACTCTCTCTGTCGCACACTTTCGAAAATTTTATCTCTGCCTGATTTGAAACTCTGAAAGAACCAATTTCGCAATTTTCGCAGTGTTTACAAATGAAAAACTAAAATAGAAGTTCATATCGTTTCATTTTAAATATTTCTGAAAGTTCTTACCTAACAAGTTTCAAACTGAAGATGGATGAGATATTGGGGGCTTTGGTTATGGACTTGGTGGAAGAAGCCGAACTCGCAGTAGCTGCACCGATTCGTCGTCGTCGATCTGAGTGGGTGTCCCCATGGAATCTGAGTGAAATTGAATTCAAAAAACATTTCCGTCTGAGTAAAATATTGGCACAAGAACTGATAGTGATGTTGGAACCCATGCTTCAACTAAAACAAATTGATACACAAACAAAAGTAAGTACCTACCTACCTATCATGACATGAAAAAAACTATTCCTAATCTAATTTTCATAAAGCATCATGACTATTGTATGAACATGCAACTCTTCAATTTGCGTTACAGGTTTTGTGTGCTCTGAACTTTTTTGGAACAGGGTCATATCAGACTCCAGTTGGGAATAACATCCTCTTAAATATATCCCAAGCTACAGCATCAAGAGCAATAAATGAGGTGGTGGAAGCCCTTAATGAGCCACAAATATTTAATGAGTGGGTAAGATTCCCAAGGAACTTTGAAGAATTCAATAGTAATGTGAGAGGGTAAGTCAGGTTAGACTGTCTAATTAAACAAGGTACTTAGGAATCAGTAAATCAATATCTTAATTTCTTTAGGCTTACAAAATAAGCACAAGATTCAAGATTCTTTATTGCTACATGCAGCACTTAGACAAGTCAAATTTAATACTATAGATAGGTACATAATTATCAAAAAAGTTTAAGAAATAAAGTAATAATTGATTTTCAGTTCGCTTCAATCTTTTGTAGGACATGGCATTATCTATCCTTTGTAAATTATGAATAAACTTACAAAAAACTTAATACATTTTTAGTTTCTACAATATGTATGCTTTTCCGGGCATTGTCGGATGCATTGACTGCACTCATGTGGCAATTGTGCCACCAAATGGGAACATTTATGATGAGAGGAGCTATGTAAATAGAAAAAATTACCACTCTATCAACACTCAATTGGTAGGTTTATCATGCAAGACTTTTTTCCATTTATTTCATAGTTTAAATTTTAAATACTTACAGAACTGTTTTATTTTCAGATTTGTGATGCAAACTTAAAAATTATTAATGTTAATAGCCTGTTCCCAGGAAGCACTCATGATTCGCACATTTGGAATAGTTCCAATGTGCGAACATTAATGGAAAATCTGTACAACAGAGGGCACACAAACTATCATTTGATTGGTATGTGAAAAAAGTTCTGGTTCAGAAATCAGAAATCAATATCTTTATTTCTTTAGGCTTACAAAATAAGCACTTAGACAAATCAAATTTAATACTATAGGTTCATAATTATCAAAATAATATAAGAAATAAAGTGATAAGTAATTGATTTTCAGTTCGCCTCAATTTTTTGTTCAGCCTGTGACAACAGGCTATCATAATAAATTTTGTTAAAAACAAACAATAAAAAATACTATATGTATCTCTATTTGCAGGTGATAGCGGTTATGCCCTACGGCCGTGGTGCCTCACACCTATGTCTGCTCCAGAAGTAGGTAGTGCAGAAGAAAAATATAATGAGTCTCTCAAGAAAACAAGGGCCACTATTGAAAGATGCAATGGCGTGCTAAAGTCCAGGTTTCGTTGTCTTCTAAAAGACAGGTACCTAATAATTACATTCTTCAATATCTTTGGCTTCAGAAAATCAAAATGACCTAATAATTTTGTGTTTCTAGGATTCTCCATTATACACCAAACAAAGCCACAAAAATTATAAATGCGTGTACAGTATTGCACAATATGTGCATCGGAAATGGCATTGATGAACCAGAAATGGTTCATGATCAAGACCAGCTGGGCATGATGCCACGGCTGTCATACTCCACCAATGATGTTGGACGCAGAGCCAACGCAATTCTGCAAAGTGGCAGATTGAAGCAAACCAACATTGTGAACAACTACTTCAGATTTTAATCTGTTTCCATAACAAAATGTTTTTTATTCTGTTTGTTTGTTGGCATCATGGCTTAGTGTCAAGTGTCCTTAGTCCTTCTATTTTTTTCTGGATTGGTGTATAATTTTTTGTGTAATAGGATTGGGGCATTGAACTTGAAATAAAAACATGTATATTTGATGATTGTTGTTTCTTTATTTACTTGTAGTATTTACTCTATTTCTTATAATCTTCTTGATATAAATAGTTATACTTACCTAATTTATAAATCTATAGTAGGTATGCTTTATATAAAATATAATCAAAACTTAGTTATCAACGAAAATTACAATCAAGGATTAGAAAAAATTAAAACTATATATAATTGAAACCATTGAGCAGACAGTTGCAAACTGTCTAGAGGTAGCTCAATTGATCCATGTTAATACTAGTCAGAAGCATCCCCAAGGCACTGGTTGCATTACACACAGTTACTACTAAACTTTCAACCTCAATAGTATATTCAGTCTTAATGATTTGACATAATAACAATTAAATTCACAACAGCAGTAACAATCTTATTTGTAAATCAACAACCCTAAAAATAAACTATAATCACAAAAGCAGCATAATCAGTCTTAATAATTTGGCATAATAACAATCAAACTAACAACAGCAGTAACAATCTTATTATTAAATCAACAACCCTAAAAATAAACTATTATCAAAATATAAAATTAAAATAGCAGCATAGCATAAGATAAGTATGTACACAAAGATAAGTATTGACGACCGATGTGGCGCGGTGGGCGTAGGTCCATCCGCCTGTGACGCAGGAGGTTGCGGGTTCGATTACCGCCTCGGAACAAATTTGTGTATGATCTGCAGAAATTTGTTCTGTTGGTCGAGGTGTTTTCTATGTATAATAAAAATATATATGTATGTATAATCAAAACTTAGTTATCAACGAAAATTACAATCAAGGATTAGCAAAAATTAAAACTATATACAATTGAAACCATTGAGCAGACAGTTGCAAACTGTCTAGAGGTAGCTCAATTGATCCATGTTAATACTAGTCAGAAGCATCCCCAAGGCACTGGTTGCATTACACACAGTTACTACTTTCAACCTCAATAGTATATTCAGTCTTAATGATTTGACATAATAACAATTAAATTCACAACAGCAGTAACAATCTTATTTGTAAATCAACAACCCTAAAAATAAACTATAATCACAAAAGCAGCATAATCAGTCTTAATAATTTGGCATAATAACAATCAAACTAACAACAGCAGTAACAATCTTATTATTAAATCAACAACCCTAAAAATAAACTATTATCAAAATATAAAATTAAAATAGCAGCATAGCATAAGATAAGTATGTACACAAAGATAAGTATTGACGACCGACGTGGCGCGGTGGGCGTAGGTCCATCCGCCTGTGACGCAGGAAGTTGTGGGTTCGATTACCGCCTCGGAACATATTTGTGTATGATCTGCAGAAATTTGTTCCGTTGGTCGGGGTGCCATCCGCCTGTGACGCAGGAAGTTGTGGGTTCGATTACCGCCTCGGAACATATTTGTGTATGATCTGCAGAAATTTGTTCCGTTGGTCGGGGTGTTTTCTATGTATAATAAAAATATATATGTATGAAATTAATCAGTTATCTAGTACCCATAACACGAGCTTTGAGTAGCTTACTTTGGGGCTAGATGGTACTGTGTGGATTGTCCAGCATTATTTATTTATTAGTATGTACTCTTCATCATGCTACAGAAAACCCTCAATCAAGCAGAGACACTTCTAAACGGTTTAAATGAGAATCTTAATTATGATTGTAGCTATAGCTAAAATCCAAAATGTAAACTTATGAAGACAGTCATAAGTTTAAATTTTGGATGTTATTTGATTGAGTTAGAGAGGTTAGACACCTTGCTATTTGTGCCAGGGCCTCTGCCTGAACTGTTGCAGCATGAGCATGTTCGATAGATGCCTGTGTTTGTTTTTTCTTTTCTAAAATACATTTATCATAATATTCTTTAATTATTTTATTTTTCTCATTCAAACTCTTTGTAAGTGTCTCTGCTACATTAAGTGTCTTCTGCAGCCTTGATGAAGTGGAAGACCTGGTGGATACTTGTCTTGGTGCAGGTACCTTTCGAGATGCATGTACTTTGGATTTGTTAGTTGCTTGACATGTAGATGCATCTTGTTCGGATATTGTAATTTCTGGTTCCTCAATGCAGTCAGTCATATGATAGGTATGGTCATCTGAAACAATAATTATTTTGTTAATATTGCACTGCATATTATGTTTATATAAACATAGAATTTCGTTTTAGTAAAAGAATAAAACATACCAAAAACAACCGAAGACTCTTGGGAGTCTGTGTGACCTATGCGTGTGGTCTCGCTCAAGGTGAGGAGAACTTGTTCCTCCTCTTCTGATAGTGGAGGAAGAGGTGGTCCTCCACCGGTCAAAGACATTGACCTCCTAACCTCCACATCCTTTTTTTTTACTTTTGACTTCATGTCTTGCCATGTCTGAAACATTATGCTAGTGTTAGAGGTACGTATTGAATAAATAAAACACAATTCATGTACGTAGTTTGTTGAATACCTACATTAATTGTTAATCTGCATACTTACACGAAAATAAATATAGAAATTATATAGTTTAAACGAAAACGATAGGAACCTGTGTGGCGAAATACATGAATGTTTTGTTGAACTTACTTTGCGCCATTCTTTGTAGTGTTTTGTTGCTCCGGGCATTCTGTTAAGTTCCTCCGCTATTTTGATCCACCTCGCCTCAGATTCTCTAAACGTGAAAGTCGCTGAAAACTTCCCCCTACGAAGCTCCGTATCATCCTCCAAGGATCTCAGCAATACATTTTTTTGGTCAACACTCGGATAGGGCTTTCTTTTAACTTTCTGTACTATTTCTGGAGTCTGCGGTGTTATATTCGACATCTTGTTTTCCTCTTCTTCGTTCTAAAATTTATAGATATAGTTTTAGCGCGTTTGTCTGTCTGTTTTATAGTATTGTGGAGTTATTATAATGTCAGTCATTGGTCTACGTTACGTTTCACTTACACAACAACCACAATCGCCGGGTTTTATTCTCTTTGATCGCCGGCCGGTATAAGTTTAAAGGTGTTGCCTGCTGACTAGATTATTTTCGCCCGCTGTGCGTTGCTATCAACACGCCCCCCGCGCCGCGCCGCGCCGCCGCCACATAGCACGTATGCCACAAACAGATTGATGTAGTCCGTATTTTATTTTAATGGAAAATGCCAAACAACTTTTTAGTTATGCTAGCTTCAAAAGAAGCACCGATTAATATGTATAGCTTGGCAAAAAAGAGTAGAAATTAATGGGGGCGCCACTGTAGGTCCTTATGGCAACACCTATAGCGCACCAAGCTAGTCTTGATACTTAGGTGTATATTTCTGTTATACGTACATTTATATCCACACATAGTATACTAGTATCAGTAAATATTGTTTAATTGAGCTAGGTTCTCGTTATGTAAGTATATAAAGAAAAAAATATAACGTAAATAAAAATTTAATACATTGTTACTAATACATTGTAAGTTCTCTCTCACAGTATTCCTTTTCTATTTTTATTACGTGCTGACACGAATTCTTCCAATCCTCCTCCGTAATAGCTTGGAATCGTTCCGTTTTAGCACGCTCAGCTGCTTCCTACAAAGAAGAAACTTTTTATGATACCTTTATGTTACTTTTTCAGTTTACTATTTAGGCACCTAATTTCTAGACCATTTAAAATACAAACGCTATAATAACTTTATTACAAAGAAATAACACAACATTTAAATTATGTACAAATAAATTTACATAGTAGCTAGTCTAGCTCAAGTATCAAATTCTATGCCCGCGCTATAGCAGAGTAAAAAAAAATTTGTTTTTTTTTTATAAAAAAATTGTTTGACAATTTTGCGTGGAGTGTTTCGTTGTAGCGTGCATTCGTTGTTAAGTAATTCGTAGTCGTATGCTTTCGGGGACGTGTAATTCGGTGTTCCGTTTTTCGAGGTAACGTAGCGCACTCGTTCCGTGGAATTTTAATTTAATCCTGCTTTAGGACCATCAAGTTACCTTTGATTCAACTTAAAATTACAAAACAAACTCTCACAAACCTGTCATACTCGTATCAGCGGTTCTTTGAAAAACATTGTTGAGATCTGAAAGAATAGTTCTGGCCTCAAATTCTGCCAGACATCGCCTGTATACCTTATGAATAACCTCCCTGGCAGCACTTCTAACTGTTTTATTCATTATTTTTTACTTTTCGTCACTGTAACACCACCGCTTGACCGATCCAAGTAAAAATCCGAGAATTCGTAATCTTTGTTTACAATTTTACATCAAACGTCATTGTTTTAAGAATGTTGCCATTAAACAAAAAATTAGTTCCGTTTCAAGACTTTTTTGCCAAGCTGTATAATAGGTTCATTGCAAATAGTTTAATTTTGTCAATGCGTTTTCAAATTGCGAAATTCAGCTTTAGAATAACTGAGTTGGCATTACTGACGATACTGTCCGGAGAGTGACATTCGTAAGTTTTAACGTTGACATTCACATGTGTAAAGATATGCCAAATTCAAATGACAATGTCTATGAACAAGTAGCCATCAACAAAGAAGTCTAGTCAAGTCATTGTCTATGATAGAAATATCGAAGAGTGCACGAGAATACCTTTTTTTGTGGGAGTCGATATTATATCGAAGGCTTGCTAATTTATCACTTGATATTTTATCCCGTGATATTGCGTATCACTCGATAAATATCACGTGATACGCAGAATTGCCCTCCTGAACAGCCAAATATCTATGTATTCGTTCAGAAACAGACAGCTACATCTTTGGACGGAGTAAATTACCCTGCAACACAACAACGACCTTTGGATCTGTTGTTTAAAGAGAGTTGCCAGCTTAAAATTTTTTTCGCTACATTTGACAAATTTCAAGCAACTTCACAGTTACTACACAACCAGCAACAACTGTAATAAGCGTTTGACTTAAACCCCGGGCAAGAAAAATGGCATCTGATGACGAAAATGTGACATTACGAAGGCGTAGAAATCGAACAAAATCCTTTCTCGACATTTCAGAAATAAGCTCCGAAATAACACAATTCAATTCTACCATCGCTGAGGGAAGTTTACTGGAAATTTCTACAAAAAGCCTCCCTGAAGAATCCACATTAAACATTGACCTAAAGCAACAGATACAAGACTTGCAAACTGAACTATGTATAGCACATGACGAAATAGCGAACCTTAACTCACAATGCTGCACCCTTACGAAAGAGCTACAGGAGAAAAACTTTCAAATAGAAATGCTTAGAAAAATTACAACAGAGCAAGTTTCTCTCTCTCCTCGCATGTCTCCTCGACCAGGCTCAAGTGGCACATTAATGCAGAAAATCACAAATATTCGTATGAACATTTCTCGCCTTTCACCAATTCACACCAGTAAAGGACGAGAACTGGATATTAAGGACACACCAACAAAGAAAAAAGACACATTCAAACGAAAAACTATTATGCAGGAGGAGATAATATCAAGCCCAAATCAAGAAAACCCAAAAGAAGCAACCTACATAAAGGATACGGAAAACAAGCGCGAAAGTTTAACAACTGATATTACACATGAAAACACCAGTACAAAGCCAAAAATACATATACTTGGAGATGAACAAGCCCGGAATCTAACGATGCAGCTGATTAAGGATAGGCGAAACAAGTGGAACGATATCTATGACATTATTGGCATGATAAAACCATCAGCAACTAGCAAAGAGATTCTTAGTAATTATAATTTAGCGGAAATTGGTGACCAGGATATTTTAGTTTTGCTTCTAGGAACCAACGATTCAAACCCCTATGCTCTATTTGCTAGCTTAAGTAACTTTTTGTTTCTACTGAAAAGGCAGACAGTTTTTATTATAAACGTTCAGAATAATTGCTATTTAAATACTGATAAATTAAATAATGACATTAAGCTATTGATAAATAATTATTCTAACTGTAGATTTATTGAGACGAGTGATGGTGGAGATTTACGTTTTAGCAAAAACTCTAACATATCCGTACGAAAACTAAGTTTTAAAATAAACGTTGCAATCAACAGTCTGTCGTATAATAAACAATTCATTGACACTGGTAGATCATTGAGTACATTAAGGGCACAGCTAAAAACGAAACTGACAGGTAATCGGGAGGATCACCTTAAATTTAAGGCGGGTACTATACCGTACTACTTCCGAAACGTGGTGTCAAGAAAAAAAGTTCGTTCGTCTTTGCCGGTAGTTATAGATACGGAACAGCCAGATAGCACAAAAAATACAAAAACTGATTATTTTCAGCAGGCACCAGAAGTTTCAATCATACGTTGACGATTTTGCACCAAAACATTGCCGGCGCAATATTTAAAGCTGAAAATATACAGATAGCGTTATCAGAACTAAGCCAAAATGGTCATATTATTAATGCTCTATGCTTTACAGAGAGTTTTATTTTAAAAGGTCATGAGCAATTACTGAAAATACCGGGATTCAGGATGGCCTCGGCTTTTTCGCGCTCAGACAAAAAGCGGGGCGGGGCGTGTATTATGCTAGAACACGGTCTGCAGTATAAAATGCTGCAACATGTCAGCGATATAGCCTGCAAATATTGCTTTGAAAGTACTGGAGTGGAGATTCTGGAGTACAAGATAGCTCTAATCTGTGTATATAGAACGCCGAATAGTAGCGTATCGGTATTCTTGGAAAAATTAAATTACTTACTGCACAATTTAACCAAAAAGTATAAAAAGATAATTATTTGTGGGGATTGGAATATTGATATTTTAAAAGCCAGTAAATGTAGCAATGAATTAAAAAGTATCCTTAATAATTATAACTTAGATATACACATAAAATCACCTACCCGTAACTTGGCTTGCTTAGACCTCTTTGTGAGTAATATTAAAAATGTTAACGCCCTCGTCCACTACTTGGCTTTATCGGACCATGAAACAGGACAAATTTTAAAGGTACCAATTAATAAAGCCCCTGCAAGGCCATACTGGTACGAAAGTAGAAGGGACATCAGTAATGAAAATATAACCAAGTTCCTTGACTGTATAGCATCTCTATCGTTTGTAGAGGTGTACGAAAGTGACTCTACCAATACTGCTTTTAACGCGTTTCATGACTTGGTTATTCTTTTCTTTGATTTATGTTTTCCAACTTATGAAATTAAAATGAAGTGCCAAAGCAAAGGCGGTGCATGGATGACTAAGGGACTAAAACGGTGTAGTATTAAAAAAAGATGTCTTTATACAAAACTCAAGTTAGCCAAATCTAATAAAAAATTGAATGAAAAATATTATAAGACTTACAGTAAGATACTAAAAAAATGCACATATAAATCACAACAAATACAAAATTTAAGGTACATAAAACAAAGCAACAATACGTGCAAAGCGGTATGGAGAATTATAAATGAAAATATTAACGAGACACATCTTAATAACGAAATTGAACAAATAATAGACACTAATAAATCGACATATAAGGAACCAAAGGACATAAGTGAAAAATTTAATCAGTATTTTATTGACATGACCAAAAATAACAATCCGAGATTTGAACCTGGTATCGTTAACTGTGGTAATATTAAGTCTAACTGTTCCTCAATATTTCTCCAGCCGACTGACCCAAATGAGGTACTCAAAGTTATAAAAAACTTAAAAAATACAAATTCTGCCGGCATAGACGGGGTTAATACCAAAATTATAAAGGCTTGTGGCCGCTATATGTGCAGACCCCTAAGCCACATAATAAATATGTCTTTTGAGGAAGGTATGTTTCCAACAAAACTAAAACTATCGATTGTAAAACCCCTTTTCAAAAAAGGCGATAAAACTGACATGAATAATTATAGACCTGTGACATTAATTCCCATCATATCAAAAATATTAGAGAAGGTAATTTTAATAAGACTACAGTCATTTACAACGACTAACGAAATCTTAAGACCCGAACAATTTGGATTTAGGAAGAACAGCACCACCACACTTGCTTGCTTCAATTTAGTTAAGCTTATAACAGAAGCAATCAATGACAAAGTCCCTGTAGTGGCGTTGCTGTTAGATATGTCAAAGGCGTTTGATTTTGTGGATCACAAGACACTACTTTTCAAATTAGACAAGTATGGCATCAAACCTACCTAGAAAACCGTCTACAATGCGTCGAAGTCACAAAAACTGTGAACGGTAAAAAAACTCAAGTAAGATCGGCTTTTAAGACTAATATATACGGAGTCCCACAGGGAAGCGTTCTCGGACCTTTCCTGTTTCTTATATACATTAATGATATCCCTGACATAACTAAACACCAAACAATTCTATTTGCCGATGACACGACTATTATAATAAGAGACCGCAATAAATTGACGTTCGAAAGAGAAATAAATGACGCACTTTGTAAGACTATTAAATGGTTGAATCAGAATAATCTTAATATTAATCTTAATAAAACTAATGTAATTCAATTTGGAACATATAAACAAATGAAACAGACTATTAATATTAATTATGACGAGACACATATAGCAGAAGTTGAAACTGTAAAATTTTTAGGCATAACTCTAGACGAACACTTAAATTGGAAGGCACATATCGAGCAAGTATGTATCAAAATTGACAAGTTCGTATACGCAATAAAGTGCCTTCGCCTCCGCGTATCTAACGATGCAGCTCTTACGGCGTATCATGGCTACGTATCCTCAACTCTATCATATGGCCTTATTATGTGGGGAAACTCGGTTGATTTCGATAAAGCATTCAAAGCACAAAAAAAATCCGTACGCGCTATTTGTGGGCTTTGGAGTACGGATAGTTGCAAGCCACTTTTTAAGAGGTTCAAGATCCTTCCGTTACCTTGCATGTACATCAGAGATATCTGTGTCTTTGTGAAACAATATCCTCAGTATTTTAAGACACATGAAGAAATCTTGACGAGGCATACACGACACAAGAATAGATTATACGTACCTAACTGTCGATTAGCACTTGTTAAACGTAACTCCTACTATCATGCCATTACTATTTACAATAAATTACCTAATACATTTAAAGACTTACCTATAAACATGTTTAAAAACAAACTTAAAAATTGGCTACTGGAAAACTGTTTTTATCATGTCACAGAATATCTAAATTTTAAGAAATGATTGGTACTGATAATGACTCATAGGTATTCATAATTTAATTTTAATTTCATTGACATTTTATAACTGATTACTAACAAACCATTTCAAATTTTAGATTATACTTTTAATGACATTTTTGCACACCTTATTAGGTAGTTTGTATTTGGACATAATGTAATAATAAGAACTATTGTACATACATTCATGCAAATAAAAATTTATGATTTATGATTTAAACTCACCACTCAAATGAGAATTTTGGATTTTTGTTTTGTAAGTTGTTTACACCAAAGGAACGTAGTAATGCTAGAATCTTTATAATACACATATTTCTTACACATATTATCTATTCATAATCAAGCCATCCTCGAAGTAATAAGGTCATTATTACTTCGAGGATGGCTTGATTACGTATATCATCATCATTAATGATTCGGAGCGGTTATTGGCAGACTGAACGGCGCATATATCAATAAATCAACGTTACGTGACATGGTACTAGAGTGCGGCAGTTATGTAGAGCGACGTAAATCATGAAAACTTTGTCTCGAACCGGGAAACGAACTTGCAACTTCCTGTGTCGTTAGCCCGATGCGCCACAGATGTCGTCAAAATACTCCAACACACCACATAAATACGAAACCCTTAAATCAACCGCGTAAAATAAAATATATCCGTAAGATTTCATTTCACCAATACACTTTTTCGTAGTCGTCCACATTTTGTAGTTATGGACCCCAAAACTATAAACCTTCCTGATATTCCCTACAAAATTGCCTAAAAAGGAAACACCTTGTTCCGTGTTTTCGTGTTATCAGTAGCTCCCAGTAGTTCCCACATATGGAAATGTGGCTTTATTTGATTTGCAACCTGCTGCAAAGGCCCTGTGATCCCACAAACGCCTGTCGTATCCGGTCGAGCCTGTTGGCGTTGCTCAGAGAACGGCCACAGGATCTACACGTGTGTGTATCTTTACAATTTTTCACTTTGGGGTACATCTTTCAACCTTTCAGGCACTAGTTGTCGGTGTTTGTAACTGTTTCGACATTTTCAGTACCTAGTAGTAGTAGTTCTACTCGTAGTTGTTTTCTCTACACTTCGATAGAGAAAACCACTTTCATTTGGCAGCGGATACTTTTGCCAGTCATTGAGCAATCAAATCAAAACTAAACTTGGTATTCTTTACCGTGTTTGGTTTCTGTTTGTTTCTTTATTAGCCCAAGACGGAACTTTCTAAAATTAAAAAACACTTCTTCAAAAAGGTTTTTTATAATTATGTGTAGGTTTTATGGGACCTCAAAACTCTTTTCTCGGTGTATCGATTTCGATGGTGATTCCTTTTTACTTGGAATTTGGTGCTTTTCATGTGGTCCCTTAAAACGTTGACCAATATTTTTTGAGTTGATTTCTGGTTTTTTTAAAATAAACACAAATTATTTGTCTTATTTACCTACCTTTTATAAAAGCCCGTCAGTTTAGAAACTCTGACATAAACTAGCGACGCAAGTTGCAGGAAACTAATTTCACTCCTAGTACCTTCATACAAGTTCTGTGTTAAATGGTTGACGTTACGCAAGTTGCCCGTTGGGTTAAGTTTTCTATGTTATACATAGGTATGTTTATAAAGGGTATGACATGCTTGTTATTCATGCATATGAATAGCTGTTTCCTACCCCAGAATAGATAGATACCTACGCTCACGTACAACACGAATAACAAACTAGTGAAAGCTAAAGACCACATAATTTATCATTTTAGAAGGCTTAGGTAGGTAATTTTGCATTGCAACGGTTCTTAGTGCATCATATAGAGAGCATTAATAGAACCTTACCACAAGGGCGAACCTACCGTGAGCTACTGCGGAAAAAGTTATAAGTGTGGTAAAAATTATACATTATCAAAGGTTAGGTTGATACATTGTAAACACATGATTGGGTTTGAGATGGTAGGTTTGTGAATAAGTATGTGGATTTCTCAGGCGGAACAAGATAGATATCTGCATTAGCTTTGATCACTTAACAGTTTTGTTCTACTTTTTATTCTTTAAATCTCGTATTACTTGGTGTTCTTCATGCTGGCAGGAATCCAAGCCTTTAATTTAATAGATTTTGAGTTAATTTAATTTTGTCCTGTAATTTGTATAAAACTTTTTCTACCAAGACTTCTAACATAAAGTAAGTAGGTAAGTACCTAAAGGTTTTAACGATATCGATTAAATCATCATCATCATCATCATCATCAACCTATATTAGTCCACTGCTGGACATAGGCCTCCCCCAATGAGCGCCATAGCGCCCTGTCTTCAGCTTGACGCATCCAGCATCTGCCAGCAGTCTTTCGCAGATCGTCATCCCACCTGGCCGGAGGGCGTCCTACGCTACGTTTACCGAGTCGCGGTCTCCACTCAAGAACACGTTTACCCCAACGGTTATCGGTTCTTCGCGAGATATGGCCGGCCCATTGCCACTTCAGCTTGCTAATTCTTTGAGCTTGTCGATAACTTTGGTTCTCTGTCGGATGTATTCGTAACGAATTCTATCCTTCAGAGAGACTCCGAGCATAGCTCTTTCCATAGCTCGCTGGGCGACTTTGAACTGATGGACCAGCCCTACCGTGAGTGTCCACGTCTCAGCTCCGTAGGTCATTACGGGTAGGACGCACTGATTGAAAACTTTCGTTTTCAAACATTGCGGTATGGATGAAGAGAAGACTTGACGTAGTTTCCCAAATGCTGCCCAGCCTAGCTGGATCCTCCTCTTGGCCTCCTTCTCAAAATTGTTTTTACCTAGCTGTACAATCTGCCCAAGGTAAGTATTCTCGGAAACAATTTCAAGAAGGTGACCATCTACGACGATCGGTCCCGGAACAATGTGGCCATTGATCATGACTTTGGTTTTATCCAAATTCATGCCAAGACCGATACATCGCGAGGCTGAAGCTAGGCCGTCCAGCATGTGGGTCAGCTCCTCTAGCGACTCCGCCATTACGACTATGTCATCAGCGAATCGCAGGTGTGAGATGTAATCGCCGTTTATGTTAATGCCCTTACCTTTCCAGTCCAGCGTCTTAAACATATCTTCCAATGCGCTCGTGAACAGTTTCGGGGATATGACATCCCCCTGTCTCACTCCTCTGCGCAATTGGATAGGTTTAGACTGCTGGTCCTGTACTTGGACACTCATAGTGGCAGCTTCATAGAGACACCTCAGCACTTCGATGTAACGATAGTCTACTTGGCATCGCTGTAAGGATTCCAGAACAGCCCAGGTTTCGACGGAGTCAAAGGCTTTCTCATAGTCCACAAAAGCGAGACACAGGGGCTGATTATACTCTTCGGACTTCTGTATAATCTGCCTCACTGTGTGTATGTGGTCTATGTTGCCATATCCTCCGCGGAACCCGGCCTGTTCCGGTGGCTGGAACTCGTCAAGTCTCCTGGCGAGACGATTCGTGATCACTCGTGAGAACAGCTTATAGATGTGGCTCAGGAGTGTGATGGGTCTGTAATTTTTAAGGAGAGTTTTATCACCCTTCTTAAAAAAGAGCACCACCAAACTCCCGCTCCACGCCTTAGGAGTTCTCCCACTGTGGAGGACGGTATTGAAGAGGTGTTGTAGCTCCTGTATAACGGAGGCTCCTCCTGCCTTCAGAAGCTCTGAAGTTATACCGTCCTCACCGGGGGCTTTTCCATTTTTAAGCTGCCTCAAAGCTAACACGATTTCGTCTTGACTGATGTCTGGCAGTTCGTCGGTGTAGTGGCGTGTCAGGGTGGCTCTAGAATCAAGGTCATCTCGTCGGGAACGAGGGGCATGTGCAGTGTACAGACGGCCATAAAAATCCTCTATCTCGGCTGAAATCTCCGGTTTCGACAGTACGGTCCTCCCATCGCGCGTTCTAATCTTCGTTAGGTGGCTCCTGCCAAGCTGCTGAGTGAATACTTTGGACCCTCGGTTTCGCTCTATCGCCTCTTCAATGAGGCGTGTGTTGGAGCTCCGAAGGTCGCGCCGTACCATCTTCGCAATTCGCTTGTTCAGGTCTGACCTCTCTGCCGAAGACACTTGGGTGGTTTCCCGTCTTCTTGTCATCAGATCCAGAGTCTCATCCGAGAGTTTGGACTTCTTGCCAGTTCGCTGTTTTTTGCAGAACTTAATGCCCTCATCCCTCAACGTTTCGACCAGATTGTGTAGGCTCTCGTCAGCGTCATCAGTGGGTTCCAAGGCAACAAATCTGTCTCCGAGTAGCTGCTCGAACTTCTCGGTGCCCGCCATGATTTGGATTGGATTTGGTCGGAGCGTGGACTTCATCAGACGGTGTCTTTCAAGCTTCAAGTTGATATTCAGAGTGCCTCGGAGCATTCGGTGATCAGATCCGGTATTGAACCTGTTGATCACTGAGACATCTCTGAATATGTGCTTGCTATCCGTCATGATGAAGTCGATCTCATTTTTAGTCACAGTGTCGGGGCTTTGGCACGTCCACTTCCTTTGAGGCTGTTTCTTAAAGAAGGAGTTCATTAAGAACAGTCCCTCTTTCTCAAGGAAGTTGACAAGCATTTGCCCCCTGTGATTCCTGATTCCATAACCATGCGGGCCTATTCGGGATTCATTGCCAGTCTGGATTCCCACCTTGCCGTTAAAGTCCCCCATAACAACGTTGAAGTGAGCCTTAGTGGTGTTGTGTAAGGCTTTGGATATGTCTTCGTACATATCCTCCACTTCATCATCCGAGTGTGCCGAGGTCGGAGCGTAGACCTGAATTACCTTCATGCTATACCGCTTGGAAAGCCGAAGGATCAGGTACGCTACCCTGGTCGACACACTGGAGATTTCTTGAACGTTGCTAGAGAGGGCCTTATTGACGAGGAAACCTACTCCACCCTGGGATGTTTTATCACCCTCACGAAAGTAGAGAAGATGGCCTGAGTCTAGGGTTACGGTGTCCTCCCCCTCTCTACGGACTTCACATAACCCGAGAACATGCCATTTAATGTTCTCTAACTCCACTTCCAACTGCGCTAGATGATGGTCAAGCCTCAGAGTGCGTCCGTTAAACGTTGCCAGGGTCATTTTAGAAAGCGTGTGGTAGCCTGAATACCGGTGATTCTTAGCACCCCCTGCCCCGCCGTTACCATGACCGCTACCATGGCCAGGAATAGCGAGGCGGCCGGGAACTAGGGGCCGATTTTTGGCTGTGTTTTTCATTAAGGGGTAATGCCCATAATCCCCACGCTGGGCATGCGGGTTGGGGATCGCAGTTTGATGGTGGGGTTGTTCTAGAGGGGTGCTGCTGCCCACCCCCCGGTATATCCCTTAGTCGCCTCTTACGACACCCACGGGAAGAGTTGGGGTAGTGCTATTCTAAGCCGGCACCACACGGCATCGATTAAATATGTATAGCTATTTATGAAAAATAATATATAGGTAACGCGATGTCATAAGAATAATGAAATAGGTATTTATTCTTATAGCAATTCCCAGGTACCTAAAAGTAAAGATGAAAACCAGTTCAGGAGAAGGCACTTACATATGTACGTGCGCTGATGACTTGATAGATCGTAAAATTTATAAAATTGCGGACAAATTTATGTACTTTATCCACCTCCTTAGTGTAACTAAAAAATTGTGTCCCACTAAAAGTGGTTGATATCCAAAAAAAAATGCTTTACGAATCCTCTTCCAAAAATATCTACTATACACAGGTATGCTGAAGGTGGTATGTGTCCGATGAACGTGTTCAATAACATCGCATCGTCTCTAAATCGCGCGAAGCTGCAAAGTTACCCTTAGGTAAAAAAATAACTTATTTTTTTTAGCTCCGGCTTCCCAATTAACTAACATGTATTTTCACCCTTCGCCACTGATACACTATATAATATATACTAGCGACCCGCCCCGGCTTCGCACGGTTTTAATATACGTATAAACCTTCCTCTTGAATCACTCTATCTATTAAAAAAACCGCATCAAAATCAGTTGCGTAGTTTTAAAGATTTAAGCAGTAAAAGGGAAAAAGGGACAGAAAAAACGACTTTGTTTTATACTATCTAGTGATAGTATATACCTACTATAGACGGAAGTAATAGTCAAAATTAAAATGCACGTCCTTGAACTTCCTGAAAAAGTGGTTGGTGGCTATTTAAGATTAGAGAATTCCATTAATTCGAGCTGTGGGCCGACAACTCGCTAAATCCATTATAATGGGAGGCTTTGTGATTTTTGCCTCCACTCCAGCCACCAATCCAAAACTAATTACCCGCTCAAGTGCAACGGCAGACCTCAACAAGTTTCCTTCTTTGAAACAATTTCCCGGCTGTCAAAAGTGAGCATTTCTCGGGAAAATAGCTGCTTTTTTCTATAAGGTTAAAATAGAATAGCAGTATCAAACTTACGACTTCTCGATCGAAAGTCCGATACTGATAGACAAAAAATTTAACAGCAGTTCCGGTTATCTATAAGATGCTTAATTTTTTTATTCTAGGTAGTTAGCGTAGGGTAAAAATAGTGCAAAAACACACTATATTTTATCGTTTTTTAAAAACGGGTCAGTGACTAATCATATAATTAAATTAATTATATAGTTATATAAGTACCTAGAAGGATGAGTTTAGAGCGGAATGAGTTAACTAAAGAGCCATATAGCCCTGTCCTGAATTAACACACCTCTAAATAAGTTATTTAGTAGCCTCGGTTCTTTCGCAACGATGAACGAACTTATTACGTTTTAGTTGCATTAGCTACGTTAGCTAGTTCGTACCTGCGTTCATTATTACTTTATGTACGTACATACATAATCTCAGCTCTTTCCCGAGAATTCCAAACAATCTCAAATATTCGAGCGCAATTAATAAGTCGTCAGTTTAAACTTAAGACATTCAAAAATGTTTTTGTGATTTGCTTCGTCATTTCAGAGTTTTTAAAGTCTTCATTGCTTATTCGAAACTTTCACTGCATTTAAATTTTGTTTATCCGACTTAAATTCGTCTGAAATGCCTTTAAACTTGGTTTAATCTGGATAAAGCAGATTGTGTAGATTAAAGTTAAGAACAAAAATTGAGAAATTAATTCAGAATAATTTAACTAGCTCTAGGGTAATTGTAGGCAGCTACAGTTCGCCATGACTCATAAAGTCTAGGTTTCGAGCTCGCGAGCGAGTTTTCGTGTCCGTAATTAATCTCGGAAGCAACCATAAAAAATAATTACCGAACAAGCTTTGTCATGCCCTCAAAAATAATTTTTCAGTTCCAGCAGACGCAACACAACAACTATCCTGTAAAAGAATTCCGATCCATTTTAATTTAATCGATATTCTCTATAGGAAACCGCGGAAGTGCTCGAGACACATCTTAAAACCAATCACGTAGCACGTGGACGACAGTTTCCACCCAGAATGTCTAAGAAGCCTAGAAAGACAACGAGCTGGTTCACAAGATGGTACAGACCATCTTGTAAACAGAAAGGAAACGTACTGTTTAGTTGAGGTATTTGTTTTGTACCCTGAAAAATAGTCGAAACTTCCGTTGGTAAGAACAATCGGGAATTTGTTTTCCCGTTAACCGGGTTTATTTTTTTTCCTGATTATTCCAACAAAAATAGTTACAACGACCGGGAAAAAATTCCAAGTGTTCCTATTAGGAACGCAGGGGGCATGGATAATCGGGAATAGGCGACATTCCTTTTTTTCCCGATTGTCCCTAGTAAGTACTAGTATGAACCGGAAAAAGATGATTGAGATCGAGGTGATTTTGCGGATTAGTCACCTGCAAGCTTTTCTAAGCTGTAATGCAATTGTTACAGCTTAGAAAAGGAATTGCTTAGCTGTGTTTAGAACCAAAAGATTGCTTCCAAACCTGCAAATCATATAAATTAAAATAACTTTTCATGAGCATAACTCAAGCTAATATAAAATTGATAAAGGGTGCGATGGACCCGCGCCGCCGACACTAATCTTATAAATTATGAAAAACAACGCAAAAGCAATAAATTGCAATTCACAATTCAGCTACCCGACACGGCGGGTAACGATCCAGCCACTATCAGGCTACGCTCTGATATACAGGACTTACCCATTACAATGAAGATACAGTTAGAACAAGGTTCAAATAATAAAGAAGGCTAGAACAATGTAAGATTACATAGGAATATACTTATAAGATTTAAGTATTATTTATTATTAGATAACTAGCGACCCGCACCGGCTTCACACGGTTTTATTATACGTATAGACCTTCCTCTTGAATCACTCAATCTATTTAAAAAAACCGCATCAAAATCCGTTGCGTAGTTTTAAAGATTTAAGCAGTCAAAGGGACATAGGGAAATAGGGACAGAAAAAGCGACTTTGTTTTATACTATGTAGTGATAGTGATAAGCGTGTTTTCATGTATTAAATAAGTGTGTTTTCAGGAGGAGGATAAAACAGTCGAAATAAGAACAATTTCTTTTTTGTCTTTATGAGTCACAACTTTATTCTAGGTGACTCGATTTTGATGATTAGGTACCTATTTATTTATTTGAAAGCCCGTGCTTCTTGTGTTCCATATAATTTGAACAAGATCAGGGCCCGAATTCCTCTAAATAAATCGCTTCACCATTTAAATAGTATCGTGTCAAAATGTCAACTCTTTTTGGTATTCCACTAGCACAAACTTTTTGAGGTTCATTCATAGCTGTGACGATTACCTTTTTAACTACCAATTTTGCATTCTAATTATGAAAGTCTCTTCATGCGCAAACTAGTAGAATACCAAATGCACAACGTCATTTTAATCATCTTGATTGAATGGTTTTGACATTAGTGGAATTCGGCCCCTGATTAGTACCTATTAGTAATTGAGTTATCTTTAATAATGCGGAAAATATATATATAGGTATATAGACTACTAAGACTCCGCTGTCACTCCCGACTGTCTGTCTACCACCAGTGTGTATCTACTCTCATGAACCGTGGTAGTTAGACAGTTGACATTTTAATACAACAAACAACATGTACAGAACATAATAAAAGAAATGTTGAGGAGGGCGGCGGCGCTTGATTTTTTGTTTTGCCTTTTATATAGAAAACTAGCGACCCGCCCCGGCTTCGCAGGGTTTTATTGTACGTATAAACCTTCCTCTTGAATCACTCTATCTATTAAAAAAAATCATCAAAATTGGTTGCGTAGTTTTAAGGATTTAAGCATTCAAAGGGACATTGGGATATAGGGACAGAGAAAGCGACTTTGTTTTATACTATGTAGTGATGTAACGGAACCCTTCATGTACGAGTCACACTTGGCCGGGTAAAAAAACTGCCTTGCAATAAATCAGTCAGCCAAATTCTGAATCCGTTCTTCTTAAAAATCTGAGCAGGTATTCTTTTAGCAATTCATGTGGCTTTTCCTTCGTTTGATTAAAAAGGTGAAACAAAATATAAAATTAGTTTCCTTTGGTTCTTATAATTTTTTGCGTTTACCAGAGTTATATTGTATTTTATTACGCTAGGTCCATATTTTCTATGCATGAAATGAAGCAAATCTTAAAATATAGATTCAGCAAGTTTATAAAATTTCACACCGCAGTCCTATTCCATTTTTCATATATTGAAAATTTTCCTTCAAATGTTTCACCTGCGGCCCTGCTAACACGAAAATGCAATTTGAGTTTTACCATTCCCAAGTTCTATTTTTAAACCTGACATATCAGTAGGTATAGAAAATATTTACTTGCGTGTTTGGGGACCGAGAATTATTTTTAACTAGCATCTTCCCGCGGCTTTGCACGTGTTGTTTCTATAGAAACATCTCAAGGCTATTTCTATGCCATGGATTTATGTGATTAAGTGTTATACTAGTGAGTTACGTGATGTTTTCTTTCTATAATAAAAATATCCCATGGAAATAATATATGCTATAACTACGTCTCTTCTAAATTTCAGTACGGTCCGTTGAGTAGTTTTTGCGTGACAGAGGAACTAACCTCCAATATTTATGAAATAAAATAGCCATGGAGTTGGAGATAGATGGTAATCCGAAGAACATGGGCTACTTTTTTACCTTAAATTACGTATGAAGCCGCGAATAGGCTAGTTTTCCACTCCTTCTCCTCCTCCTTCCAACGATCAATTACGAGTATATCCTCATAAAATGTCACAGTGCCATTTAAAACGCTTCTATGTAGATAATCCGAAGAATTTCTAAACCGACCAAATTTTCATAAAAGGCCTTGCTTGACCAAACCCGCTTCAAATTATACCTTCGGCGACCCTCGAATCCAATTTAAATATTCCACAGATAATATGTGATGTGCACCAACCCTGGTACCAAGGAGTAGCTAATTAGAAAACATTCTATCAGTCATCTAGTACCCTTATCACAAGCTCTATTTAGCTTGGGGCTAGGGCTAGATGATGCTGTGTGGACTGTCCGGAATTATTTATTTATTCTCTTTTCCTGTGCGCAACAAAAAATTCATAAATCGCACTGGCATCTCGAGCTTTCGACGACTAATCTCAATGCCGTGATTCTCCATTTCATCGCTTCGAAAAAGGAAATGTTATACACAGGCTTAATCATCCATTCTCGGAACAAAGAAAATAGGAACTGGTTTTTTCTCGTACATTTATTTTTATTATGATTAAAATCATGTTAACTTCTCGGTTTCTGTTTTGCGCATATTATGTTATTTGCACCAATTTATCTAGTTATAATGGTATGGAAAAAGTGTTTGATGTTTATCAAGTCAAAAGGTTTTCCCGATGGAAATTTTAAAATACCTACAATGTATGTAGTTTCTTTTACGTTTCACGTTCGACTTTTATTCCTGATAGTGAGTATTTGTTGTACCTAGAATAAACTTGCATACAAATACAAAACTAAATTCTTGATTCGCATTGAACGCGATACAAAGTTTAATTTTATCATCGAAGAAAATCTATAGGTTAATAGAAGTAAAAGTACCTCTAAGTAGTAAAAAAAACGTTCTATAAGTATTCCGTGGTAGCTAATCTTGTTTACTGCCAACTTTTATGACCACGAACGACATCCGAACAAATTACTCGAGCACCCATGTAGGTAATGAATGATGTAGCAATAAAATAGAAAACTTTCAAGGAGCCTTTTGTTGTTAGCCGCAACATTCCGTAGAACCTCCGCGAGCAAGAAAAGCATTCGGACGATCTTTATGGTTTCCCACACCTTGGAGCGATTCGCCACCCACAATTACGGAATTCCATTGAAAAACGTTAATCGCGACGAGTGCAAGACGCCATATGGCCGGAGTGGCCGTCATCCATGTCCGAAGACATAAATGGGCACTGTGTTGTGACGTCACAGTCGGAGTGGGTCTGCGCGGTGCTAGCGCGGCGGCGCGGGCGCAGCCTTGAGCCCGCGGGGGGCTCCCGCGCAACCTGCCGCACTCCGCGCCTCCGTCACGCCGCCAGTGCCTCACCGCGCCCGCTCGAGACACACTCACGCGCACCTCCGCAATACATATCAACATTACTCCGAAAACTAAAACTAACAAAAGTGACTGAAAGAACAAGTGAAGTGTAGAGCGGTCTAAATAAAAAATAAACAGTGCCCCAAACGGGTTATAGCTGTTTACTTATGTGAGGAAATAACACAACAAGGGCATTTACGAGTCAGCGGATATGCAGTTTGATTATTATAATGGTCATTATCAATATTTATGACAGTCCTGTGTTCGGTGTCGATGGTAAGTAAACAACTTGTATTGCGGAATAATTAGCAGTAAGTAATTTCAAAACAGGTGCAGCTTTTGTGAATGATTCTGTAGTAAAGGGTGGACCGGTTAAGTTGCATAACTTGGCATGGAATAGTGTGTCACCTTATGAGTAAGTGCGAGCCTCCAGGCCCCGAAAGTGACAAAGATTACGAAGGTAACCTAATGACATCACCTGTTATATGTTCGCACTACACCCACATCGCACGTGTTTGAGGTAATATTCATATTTAAGTCGCTTTAAAATATGTTGAGTTTTAACTTAGGTATGTTTGAGATGTAACTTTATGGGTTGCGTATGAATAATGATAACATACGCCCAGAAATGCGAATTCCAACCCTTGATTCCGGCAATTCAAAGGCATAACTAATGAGATCTTTCGTATTCTGGAAGCGTTTTATAGTGAAACCTTTTTGAAATGAAGGAATAAAGTCTAACCTAACCTAACCTAACCCAAATTTAAAAACAAATCATCAAAAATATTTTAAAAATGAACTTTTTTAATAGATAACGTGTTTATTTTGCTGGCTGATTAAAAGATCTTATCACAATTTAATATATGAAACAAACAGAAAGAAAATTTTTTACAAATTCAAGAGATAGTGAAATCTGATGGTAGAGACGAGATAGAGTACCTATCTAGTATGGAACTACCTAGATTTGGTAACAGGTTATGTAGGTAATTGAGTATGTACTTACTCAAACTATCAATATATATTATATTCAATGAGTTTTTATCCTACCTATCTGCAGTATCAAACAGCGTGTTAAATAAAACGGGCCCGAAACTGTATTTCCATATGCAATTTTATATTAAACTGCGTTAACTGAGATTTCGGATTAATTGCTTATTCATTGAATAAATCAAATATTTTGGGATTTCAATCAGTTATAAATACAATGTGCATTGTGTTTCAATTAATCATCATAGCATTTCAATGACTAACCAGAAATTTACAGTAGAACTAGCGACCCGCCCCGGCTTCGCACGGTTTTATTATACTTGTAAACCTTCCTCTTGAATCACTTTAACTATTAAAAAAACCGCATCAAAATCCGCGTAGTTTTCAAGATTTAAGCATACAAAGGGGCATAGGGACAGAGAAAGCGACTTTGTTTTATACTATGTACTATGTAGTGATAATACCTGCAGAATAATTAAAGTCGTGAGTTAAAATTGAATCAACCTACCTCTATATCCAGGAGGTAAAGAATTCAGTATTTTATTTGAAAATTTTAAATTATACCTTTCTAAAACCCTCGTACTTCTTTCTATATAAAATTAAAACTAGGGGCTTAATCGAATAATAACATAAGTCTAATAAGGTTTACTTAAAAACCTTTCGTACTGGAGCTTTTATGAAATTATCAGCTTTAAAATATTTGTCTAACAATCAAACATGAGCTAATTATAAAGTAGCTCATCCCTTTCAATTTAAATTAATATTTGCATTGTACTTTTATTATTTTATTCAGTAGTTATTACTATTATGGTAATGCAGCCAGTGTCTTGGGGACGCTTCCGACTGGTATTGACATGGACCAAATGAGTTACCTTTAGACTGTTTGCAACGGTCTGCAGTTAGCACAATGGTTTCAATTGTATAACTAGTTGTAATTTTTTCTATTCCTTGATTGTAATTTTCGTTGTAAATAAAGATGTTGCACATAGACATTTTCCATTTTTAGGTCCATACATGTATAATAACATCAGCAAATATATAGATTTAAAAGATTTAAATTACAGACAATGCAAAAATAAGTTAAAATCATATTTAATAAACCTTAACTATGATAAAACAGAAAGCCTACTAAAAACAATTAGTTAAAAACACACTCAACTCATACTCCACTCACTCACATGCATACACAACACACACCTTTACACACTGACCTACACACTGTATTTTACTTTTGGCCTAACTTTGATATAGTATTAATAAGTACCTATAGTTTTCCTATGTATCCTAGAAATAAAATACTTATAGTGTAAGCCTAACTTACTGAGGTAGAGAACCCTCGCGTCTACATCACAAGTCTAGAACTTAGTTAGAGCGAGGTGACGAAACCAATATGTGAAATAGGTCTAAGATTGATTACTTTGTTTTGTTTGATTTGTTTTGTTAACCTATAAGACCTTTCTTCTTGAATAAAAATTATTATTATTATTATGTATACGTTTATTCAGGAAATATATTTAGTATTGTAATAGTTTTTTTGTAATGATCGTATTTTCCTACGTTTGTGACGCTTTTTTAAAGAGTCTAAATGAATGCGCGCGAGTGGGTTTAAGGCTCTCCTACACAGCATTTATCTTTATTGAGTAACGTTTCGCAAGGTGCGCCATTGGAACTATAAACGCAGTAAATGATTGCAAAGTACTAAATACCTCTTCTGCAGCGAACGTGGCAGATAATAGTTAAAAGTTAGTACCAAGTAGTTTCTAGGTAGTTGCGCCTGCTTCAACTATTTTGCTAACATTATTGTAACTAAGTGCGTTAATATTAAGTATGTAGTTACAAAACTACTACTATTATATGTATATACAGTAATAAAGTCTTTACAGCCAATAAAGAATTTTTTTAAAATTATTTACATTCATTACCTGAAATGTCTGACACACTGCCAATAAGAAGCTTGAGAAATGTTGTTATAAAAGCCAATGCAATATTTCCTGTCCATTTCTTCGTAAGTGGTGTGCCTGCCTTTTCGATAAACCTGATAGCTTAAATCTAATGGTGTATTCACCGTGTTATTGCATATCTATTGCATAAGTATTCGATAATTCGCTCTTCTTAAATAAATACCGCTGGACAATTCACTCAGCAACATCTAAAGAAGCTAAGTTGTGTTTTGATTGATATACTTCCCATATCCCATACTATATGTATAAAGTCTGGCCAAGTGGGATGACGATCTGCGAAAGACTGCTAGCAGATGCTGGATGCGTCAAGCTGAAGAAGACAGGGCGCTATGGAGTTCTATGTCCAGCCGTGGATTAATATAGTCTGATGATGATGATGATGACTATATAGAGTTTTATGACTATATACGGTATGTATGACACTAGTCCCATGGGAGTTGGGGAGGCCCATTGTGTGGGACGCTACATGCGTCAACACACTTGCACCTTCCCATCTTTCAAGGACATCCACTAGGGCTGGTGCGGCAGCAGATCTGGCCGAGGATCTCAAGAGGCGCAAATATGCAGGTCTCGACAGAACCTACGCATTTGCTCCCCTTGGAGTCGAGACCCTAGGTCCGTGGGGTACCGAGGCTTTCCGGGTTTTTAAAAAATTATCTGGGCGTCTGGTCGATGCGACGCGTGACTCGAGAGCTGGTGAATATCTGGCTCAGCGCATCAGCATTGCCATACAGCGTGGTAATGCAGCCAGTGTCTTGGGGACCCTTCCGACTGGTATTGACATGGATCAATTGAGCTACCTTTAGACTGTTTGCAACAGTCTGCAGTTAGCTCAATGGTTTCAATTGTAAGTACTAGTTGTAATTTTTCTATTCCTTGCTTGTAATTTTCGTTGTTAATATATAAATAAAATAAATAATTCCTGACAGTCCACACAGCATCATTTAGCCCCAAGCTAAACAGAGCTTGTGTTATGGGTACTAGACGACTGATATACTTAATACAATATACTACTAATAAAACTATATAGAGAGCTATATAGTTTTATTAGTAGTATATTGTATTAAGTATATCAGTCGTCTAGTACCCTATATATTTATATTATACATAGAAAACACCCAGAACCACCCTGAACAAATATCATACAGACATTTTATCTGCGTCGCAGGCGGCCCTTCGCCCCGCAAAGGCCGTCAAATCATGCCAACGGATCATATTAAAAGAAAGAAATAAATTAAATGTAACCTCTATCGCATCAGCATTGCCATACAGCGTGGTAATGCAGCCAGTGTCTTGGGGACGCTTCCGACTGGTATTGACATGGATCAATTGAGCTACCTTTAGACTGTTTGCAACCGTCTGCAGTTAGCTCAATGGTTTCAATTGTAAATACTAGTTGTAATTTTTCTATTTCTTTGCTTGTAATTTTCGTTTTTAAATAAAATAACCTCTATCGAATGAACTTGTTTACAACAAATGCCTACTACACTATATTATGGAACAGACGGTCGTTTCTACCTGGATGGTTCACTTTATTGGGGGCAGCCGAGCTTGAAACACGCAGACGATCGTTAAAAATAAAATTATACAATTTTAGCACCCTCGTAGATACCTATTCGTTTTGCACCTTCGTTCGTTTATCGATCAGGAGCACTTTGTGGCGCAGATAATGCAATATTGTTGTTAAATTTCTCTTGGGTCGTGCGATCTTGTCGAGAGAAATGGGCAAGTTGAGATTATTACAAATATCGGTACAAGCGATACGTGATTTGATTGATATCCCCGTAACTAGACACATAATAATATGCCAAATTCTAGATCTTGATTATTGGTTGTAAAGTATCTTGATGCAAAATTAAATAACTAGTTGCTCCCCGCGGCTTTACTCTCGTGAAAATTGATGAAAAGTAGTGTTTGATTCCAGACCAGAACTATGTCTATTTAAAATTTCATCCCGATCCGTTCAGTACCTAGTTTTGATATGAAGAGGTAACTAACATCCATCCATCCATCCGAACTTTTGGATTTTTAATATTAGTGTGAATAGGGGGCGCTTCCGACTGATATTGATGTGAGTCAGTTTTAGCTACCTTTAACTAGACTGTTTGCAACAGTTGTTTCAATTGTAATACTAGATAGTTTTAATTTGACGCAGTTGATTGTATTTTTTTTGTAAATTTACCTAATTTCTTTTAAGAACGGGCTTTTAAAGAACTCTTACAGGATCGAGGAAACCAAGTCCTAAATCAAAACAAGGCGGTATATGAAAAACCAGTTTAGGTTTGGCCGCCTGGCACAATGCGTGCAACCTTCAAGGTCGTCAAAATTATCTTCGCAACACATCAAAAACAACCTTTCTATGTGAAGGGCAACTGGTGACTCCTTAATCACTTTTAATTTCAGGTTCCGGTTGTCTTCCATTTACGATTATTTAAAAATCGTAAAAAGAATGACTTCCACTATTCCCAAGCAATGGTAGAGTTCAGGATTTTAGATCAAGGTTTCTTTATTATCTGGCTCTGCTCTTTTTTGTTAACAAAATTTCCCGAGTCTGTTTCAATCCAAATCCTCTTTACGTATCTTCATAAGTAGGTTTGTGTTCAAACAACCTAATTAAACAGCATTAATAATCAAGTGTTGCCATTGTCACTTAGATTGGGATAAAAAGCATAATCAAGCAAAAACTCTGAATCAGATCAATGCAATACAAAAACCCCAATCCAATCACACATGAACAATGCCCATGCAAAACGAGAGCTCGCTTACCTGTCATCAATCCACGTCGTCGTCTGTTCGCGGTGTGAAGTTCGCACAAGATCTTCCTACATTTTGTATTATATTTTTGTAGCAATTTGTTCGGTAACAGTTACATAATTATACCTTGGTAACGGTTAACCATAACTAAGCCCAACTTAGAGTTTATCTATTATTATTTTTTGGATCCGTGATTTGTCTGACATAAACACTTAGACGAATAAAAATATACGAATTATACGGAAAAAGATTTTTCGATTTCTGTTTTTTTGGTTTAGCACGTTAATCCTTATTTGGTCCGATACAAAAGTCAGATCAAAGATCAACAATTTTATCGGTCTACTCGATCAAAACTTGCTCATTAAACTGAGTAGATTAGCATTAAAAACTTTTTGTATAAAATGGCCATTTTCTTTTTAACTGTGGGTTATAAATATTTTTAAATAAGGTATCCTATTAAACTTGCCTACCTCTTGTATATGTACATGAATAATCCTAGATCATCAAAATCTAGACCAATTTTGAACATAAATATGAACTTAATTTGACGTGTAGCATATCTATATTTTTCTTACTCTATGTTAAAATTCCAAGCGCCCATCCAAGATCGCATAACAGCTCTGTTTAGTGAAATGATATGTCACCCGTTATAATATTACGGTTGAGGTAAGCTAGAGGCACGCGCTGCGTCCGAGGCGGCTTTGAGGACGTAACTCGTGAACAATATTGTACTCGTAGAGCAAGATTACTGCCAGCTTCAAATTACAGTTAACTAGCGACCCGGCAGTCGGTTTTATTATACGTATAAACCTTCCTCTTGAATTACTCTATCTATTAAAAAAACCGCAACAAAATCCGTTGCGTAGTTTTAAAGATTTAAGCATACAAAGGGACATAGGGACAGAGAAACCGACTTTGTTTTATACTATGCATGTAGTGATGATGCAGAAGTTTAACGTTTGCGATCTTATCTACACACGGTTTAGTTGTGCAGTTTATTTCACGTTGAGTTAATATTAAAATTTCAATTTCGGGAAAAGTTGTTACCAAGTTCTACTGACGCTCATTCACTTCAAAAGGTCCTCGCTAAAAGTTTATTATGTTAATATACATAAAACTGAGCCTTTCCACGCCTGAAGCCAAATAAATATAAATAATACTTATAAAAGATGGATTTGAATGAAAATCGAGCGAGTTGAAGACAGGCCACTATGGCGTTCATTAGGGGAGGCCTATGTCCAGCTGTGAACTAATATAAGCTAATGGCTGATGGATGATGATGAATGAACTAAACACCGACTACGAATTTCTTATACTTACTACACTATTTTATTTCATTTTTCGCGACAAACACAAAATTTTATTTTCTATTCCTAATTTGCCTTTTTTATTCCATTCATCTCTATAAGGTAAATTTAAAAAAAGGATAATTTCCTTACTAACGACAGTTACAGAATCCGGTTGCTATTATTCTAGATTCTATAATAGATATAAATAATAAGATTCATAATCATCTTGTGGGCGGCGGCAGTAGATACGCCATAAGAACTCAATGGCAATCAGGCATCAAAAAAATCAGCCCACAACTAGGAAAATATGCTGCTGTTCACATGGTAGGTGGCCTCTTTTTGATCAACCTTTTTAGAAAAGTTCAAATTAAACCGTCATCAGGTTCTTTATCAAAGAAGCAGTCACCACTCAACACTAACCAAATCGTATTTAATGCGAAAAACGGGAATACTTCGACATCTCACAGTAATGAGTGAACTATTGTTTAAGGGTGTGCCATATGCTTCGAAATCGTTATTTATCTCAGAATCTGTGAAAATAAATACCTACCTTGATTATTGGGGAAATTTATACTTTGAACTTTTATTTTTGTTTGCGTGTTATAAAATAACGATTGATGATCACACACACTAGTTTTCTTTGATTTATCAAATGTATATGTCAAATGTTTCTTTTATGTCTTTTAATTTATCTATTGGTTGTTTAATTAACTGGAAATTATGTAATAATCAGCTCTGGCGCCAAAATACGTTGTTGTCTTTAGTTCTCACTCAAGAGAAACCCATACCTCGCAATCCCGCTCGTCAGATAAAATTGTTTTATAAAGGCACGATGTGCCCGTGAAGCGATCCACTGCGACAAAATTTCTGAGAAACAAGCTAGAGGACAGACCCCTCCACGCGCCTCGCATGGCGTTCACACGATGTTAGATTTAAATGTAAATGAATTCATCCCTGTGGATTTAACCGCGATACGACTAACCTAGTCGGCAATATCACCACAAACATACTCTACGTAAGATGAGTTGTTGGTGTTTTAAAGTAAATAATTGGTACAGTGTCCTTATATAAAACTGTTTTCTCCATGCCAAAGTGAGTGAGAACCAACTTAATTTTTTTTTAGCTTAGTGGGCATATTTTATCGTACTTCACTACATAGTATCAAACAAAGTCGCTTTTCCTGTCCCTATATCCCTATGTCCCTTTGAATGCTACGCATATTTAAAACTACGCAACGGATTTTGATGCGGTTTTTTTTAAATAAGTACCTAGATTGATTCAAAAGAAGGTTTATAATAAAACCGTGTGAAGCCGGGGCGGGTCGCTAGTAATATTATAAACGCGAAAGTTTGTAGGTATGGATGGATGGATGTTTGTTACTATTTCACGTAAAATTTTCTGAACTGAAATGGTTGAAATTTAGCACAGAGATAGATTATATTCTGGAATAACACATAGGCTATTTTTTATCCGGGAATTCCCACGGGAACGGGAATTACGCGGGTGAAACCAGGAGGCGCTGCTAGTTTTTAAATATTTCAAACCTTCCTAACTTTCATCTATACTTTGGTTGGTATCTTCATAAAAACACTAGCCGAGTGTAGAGAAGATTGGGTAAGACGAAGGAAATTGCTCCGGAAAAGGGACCCTAGCCATGTCGTCAAAACATAAAAATACCAACGACTTACATAAAACTGTTTTCTCTATGCCAAAGTGAGTGAACCAACTGAATTTTTTTTTTAACTTTATTTACTTTTTGTCTGGTAGCTGAGTTTTTTATACATTACCAAAACTGTGCTCCCTGACATGAAAACATTCACAAAATCTGAGGTAATATAAATACTAGATTGGACCCAATATCGGATCGAATAATCATTAAGTACTTTTAGATTTATTGCAAAAAAGAGTATCATCATCATTTTTTATTTTACTTTACCTATGTTTTGAGTTTCCAAAAAATTTACTATATTTTTACTTTGGGTTTGTTTACTATTTTAACGTAGTTTTTTGTCAATTCACACACTAGAGTCGATTGCATTATCCCTTCAAGATTATAAATTATGAGAATGTAATCAATATTAGAGTTATATACCTACAACACAACCCACAATGCATCGCTGATAGCTGCTGGTTCATACGTACAATCGTGATTCAGACAAAGCCGTACCGAGAAACGATCCGAGCCTTAGAAACGGAGATGTGAATAGGACATGGGATGAATCAACAAACAAGTATACAACATACCTTTTGCGGAACAAGTTCACCTCAAGAGTTGTACGGATTTAGCATAAATACCAGTGTTTATGCATTTTTGTTTACTATTTGCGGTAAAGCGTGATACTTCAAGGTTGGTGACGTAGAAAGCTAAAATACTCGTAGGAGGAATGACGAACGACGTTATGTGACTTTGTCGTGCTCTTCACACTTGGTTGATATAAACCACAAAAAGTATAAAAACCAGTAGAACTAGCCAGCATTCGCTATGAAGCGATTTCATATCTACAATCGTCATCGCTCAAACGATAGCCATAAGAATAAATATGTAATAAGACCGATAACAAAGGTCGATTTGTAGACGATTTGTGCGAGTTGACGAAATCGCTTGTCAAAAATGCCACTTGGCTTGACTTACCTTCCATACTAATATAACAATACCTAAATTAAACATATACCTAAATCAAATCCATAATTCTTTTTATTTTTCTTCTATCGTTAGTCGAATGTTACGATAAATCTGTCAGTTAGTTCTTCTGAGGACCTAGTTGTCTAACTGACAGATTTATCAAACAAATCCAAATAACTGACAAAACAATCTACTCTACATTTAACATTAGCAAGTTAGTTAAATATTGCACAGTACATGTGTGTCCACAATCAATTTATCTTCTTTAGGATGGTAACAAAATGTATCACATCAATAGAACCACCCACAAGTAGTTCTTATATTAATTAGATACATTTTATGTAGATTATGTAGGTATCTACTAGATACTTAATAATGTATCGAGTGACGAATCAATTTCAAGAGCTACAGCCCACGCCAGCGAAAATATATCTCATTCTTAATTGTTTTATTTCAACAGTAAGTTATTTCAAAGATATTTTTTTAACTTAGTAAGCTGTTTAGTTGAGTTGACAGAGTTCTTTGTAATTAAGAGAACACTTGTGTAATGTATTGTGTTATATTTTGTATTAGTTTGTGTTATCTCTAATTGAGTGCCCCTGAATAAATAAACATGAATAAATAAATAAATAAAATAACCAGTGTGCTTGATGAAAATTGTTCACAAGTTTTGTCTTTTTTTTTGTGAATAAAGTGTTTGGAATTATACTGAGTGAGTATAATTTTACTGTAATGCTGTAAAGCTTAGTAAGTAAAACGAATTTATTGTGTTTGTTAACCCTTACGGTTAGAATTGTAAAATCTGTGCCCTTAAAAACATTACCCCACTCGATCTTTTAACTACATATACATACATATAACTACTTAACTTCAAAATTCGCCCATAAGGTAATTAATTTGTATTAGTCGTAGGTACTCCCTACCTTCATTTTATCCCGTGATTTTAATGGAGTCATAACGAAAAGGAAAACCGTAAAAAATAATTTGCGAAATAAGTATCGAGTCCGAGAATTCCTTTGATAATAAATGAAATTGGTATATTTTCGTGCGCGAGCTTCCTTTTCGAAAAGAGACCACGGCAGGTAATCAAAAGCTTCCTAACGCAGTGATTTAAGATCCTCCCGAAATCTTCCTTGCCGAATCTCTCGAGGATTACCAGGGGACTTCAAGTCTCTGCTCTCATTTATTGTGCTGCTTTTCCTTTTCAAATAAATTGAGCCGCTTCGGCTTACTTTATTGTGCTATCATATTGTGCGAATTGCTAAGTCGTATAAATAATGTAATAATTTCGTTGCAATTTTTTTGTAATTTAAAAAGATGAAACAGACAAGGAAGTTCTTTGTCGGCTTAGCGGTGCATTATAAGTGGGTTCGCACAACTGGTTGGTTGGAAAGCTCATCAATCATAGCTGAAGAGAAGCCTCATCAATCTGCTCTAAACTGGAGTGAGCTCCATTGCCATTGCAGAGTTTTTCACACAGCTCTTCAAAATTTGTTATGAAAATCATCATACAATCATCATTTAAGTATGCAAAATAGAAATACATGACGCGTCAAATTGTTCACAAAAGAATTATAACGCTAAATTTATCAATAACTTGAGATGAATTAAAGACTTCATAAACATGGGGACGCTTCCTACTGGTATTGACATGGATCAATTGACCTCTACACTGCTTGCTACCGCCTGCAGTTAACTCATTTTTTTTCAATTGTTTATACTGGTTTTAATTTTTTTTTATTCTTGATTGAATTTTCGTTGTTAATAACTTGACGAAATAGTATTTTAACCCTAAAGATGTTTTTTGCAATAAGCTTAGCTAGCTTAGCTGAATTTACCTAACCCGAATATAGTCCCTCAAGTGTTTCCTTATAAATAAGGCAATAAAAGGTGAAAGCCCCTCTATAAAGGGCCTTGACCACGCGTTTGTACAGAGATTTCCTGTTTGTGGAAGTCAGAAATAAAGATTTCGCATTTAATTTCCCATAATACTTGTACATTTCTGGGAAAACTCACTGATTAGATTTGCTACTGATGTTTCACGGATTATTATATTATGCGAAATAGGTTTTTATTTGCTCTTCGTTTATCTACGCTGTGGATCATGTAAATTACCTATATATGATTAGAAACTTGCTGTGCCCCGCAGATTCTCCCGCATGAAAATTGGTGAAAAATTGCCTATGTCTCTTCCTGACCTAGAACTACGTCTATTTAAAATTTCAGTCTAACCCTTTTAGTAGTTTTGGCATGAAGAGGTAACAAACATCCATCTATACATCCAACCTTTCGCATTTATAGTGTGTTAGGTTAGATACTAATAGCTACTGCAGACGCGTGATATTCAGGTTTTGTTAACAATACTGCAAACTAATGAAAAGAAAAAATAATACCATGACATCATCCACAACTCGACTTCAACTTCTGTTGGGTTCAGATCTCTAGATCTTCAGACTCTCGTACTCCATGCTAGTCTAAAACCATAATACCATAATTTGTTTTTTTTCTTGCAGATGACAATGCATAGCATCAAAGCAAAAGTGAAAAGACATTCTATAAGCTTGTGACGAACAAAAACACCATGGAGGGTGTCAGGGTGAGCCACCAGGGCCTGAAGGCTCACACCCCAGAGGGCTCCGCAGGACGGATCACCCAGGCGGGGCTGGCAGCCAGGAGCACGGCGGGGACGGCTGCGAAAGGCATGGCCATCAAGGGGCATGAGGACCTCTGGGTCGAGATCCAGGCCAACACCTTTAGGAACTGGGTGAATGAGACCTTGAAGCCCGTGAATATTAAGGTGAGTTAATGTTCAAAGTAAAAGTCTCGACAGAACCTACGCAACCCCAGAGGGCTCCGCGGGACGGATCACCCAGGCGGGGCTGGCAGCCAGGAGATTAGCAGGGATGGTTGCGAAAATCATGGCCATCAAGGGGCATGAGGACCTCTTGGTTGACATCCAGGCCAACACCTTTAGGAACTGGGTGAATGAGACTTTGAAGCCCGTGGACATCAAGGTGAGTTAATCAGTGATGCAGCCAATGTCTTGGGAATGCTTCTAACTTAATAATAGTTTTAATTTGTTTCTATTCCTTCATTGGAATTTTCATTGTTAATAAAGAATGTATTTAGTATATGAATTTCTGATGAAATCTAGTACCATAACTCAAGCTCTGCTTAGTTCGAGCCTAGATTTTTATGCTGTGTGACTGTTCAGCATTATTAACGAATACATAGTCCTCCTTGGACTACTAAACCTAGCAAAAGGTAGTGCTATCTTTATCATCTTCATCCGAGGTAATCTACGTCCTCTGCTGTACATAATACTCCCCCAAAGATAGCCACAATGACCGGTCCTATGCTTCCCGTATCAAGCTGCACCCTGCAACCTTCACCAGTTCTTCGATCCCCTTCTTGGTATACCGTGCTAAAAAAGTTTGGTAGTAAAGTTTTAAGTTTATACGCAAGATATAAAAGAGATGATGATTAGATAAAGGCAATGGTTATTGGTTATGTGCCTCTTAACATCAGGTGGACCATTAGCATTTTTTGTCCCAGAGTTAGAGGCGTGTATAAAAAAACTCGTAAAAAGTAGAGTCGAGCTTCGAAATTGCCATCTTCTTTGTAACAATAAAAGCAATGTAGACTTTTCCTCATCTCAAAGGCACTAAGAAAACGGAAGCAAGGCTTTCTGTTTTTATTCAAAAAAATTCAAAGTAAACATGCGCCTTGTGTGATTGTAGTTAATTGCCAAAGTTTCCACAAAACATCTGGTACTTTATGATTCAACTTTGATACCATAAAACATAATAAGATCATGATTATACCTACCATTACATTTTGGGCAAAATGACTGTAATATTACGGCACTTAGAGAAATTGTAAAATGGAACATTACCTTCATATGGCCCTATTACAAAACATTCTGCCCTTCAAGACGTAATCATTTCATTTGCTTTTAAATGTAGTTTTCATCTTTAGTAGTATGTGCCATAACATAAAAGTTATTTTTTCAATTAGTACAGTAAAGAACAAAAGGAATTAAATGATTATCAATTGGATAATAAGTATAGTCAAATAAGTATCTACCACAGGAGCAACCACGGGCGAAGGAAGATCATTTACATTGCTTTTGTTATAGTTCAGTTAACCAGTGTTTTATTTATCTGAAAAAATTCAAACTCAACGCACCGCACGTCCGAAGCGAAATGTTTCAATTACCTATGCCACGTTTATTAATAAAAAGCCTGGTATTTCACCTCACACTTGCGTTTCATTCAGTAATGTACTTTAACTCCAATATCTGTTATCTCATCTAACTATTTTATGTGTTTTTTTTGACATCAAATACCGCCCGTACCGTCACTAAAATTAAAGTCTTTGCCTCAAAAACAGCGTTGAATATCACAAGTTCAACGCACGCTGAGCCAAACCCTATATCGGCACCCTGGTCATGGATGAAGAACCACTATATATTTTGTTTTACTACTATCCTTTTGTGTCAATAACCTCCTTTACACTGTTTCAGTTTTTTATTTTCATATTTTCTTGTTGTACATGTGCCTAAATAAATGTTTATTCGTCTATTCTAGGTTTCAAATTAACATTTTTAAACGAACTTTGATTATACAAGGCTTCATGATTTTCTGAATTCTCCAGGTTAGAGATTCTCATAATTCTCCAGGATAGGAGATATTCTCATACTTCTGTTATTTCTCCAGGTGATGGACCTAGTAGAAGACCTCCGAGATGGCACGATCCTGTGCGCGCTGGTGGAGGCGCTTCAAGGGAGAAAGCTGAAGGGATGGAGTCACAGCCCTACTAATCAGCACCATAAACTAGAGAATGTAACCACCGCTCTTCAGGCCATAGAGGATGATGGAGTCAAATTAGTCAATATTGGTAAGGAACCTACCAAATATGTAATAATGTATAAGAAACTTTTTTCACTTTTACAAAACAAAAATCCAATCTTAGCTTCAATATAAACAGGCTTAGCAGGGCACTTGGCAGGCTCGACAAAGGACTGCGTGAAATATTCATTGACATAAAAAAATTCACTACGTTCAACATATGCCATCATTGGCGGTCTTATCGCTCTTGAGCGATAAGACCGCCAATTGTAGCTTAAGTTTGTATAAATTGTTTCTGTGAATTGTTTCTTAGTTTTAAGTGTGCAATAAAGAATTTTCTATCTATCTATCTATGCCATCTATCTATGCCATATGGAAATATTTGAGTACCTACCTATGCGAAATTAATATTAAATCAGGAAATAAATAACTTTATTTCCTTAGGCTTACAAAATAAGCACTGAGATAAGTCAAGTTTTTCTTTATTTGAGAGAAAAGCTTGTCTAGGTTATCCATACTCGTATGTGAAAGACCACCATGGGGATTATGCTAGGCAGATCTTCCATTTATAGGTTGGTTCATCAGGAATGCCATTTGTTCTGATACCCCCTGCCTTTAATCTTATACAAGTCAAGGGATTTGGCCAACTGTGGAACAATCTAGAAAATCTGAAGCTTATAAAAAATCTTACCAGCAGCCTAACCTATCCTAACAGAACTATTTATCTTGCAGGTAACGTAGATATAGTAAACGGCAACTTGAAGCTGATTCTAGGATTGATATGGTCACTTATCGTCCGATACCAAATAGGAAAGAGCAAGTTCCCGCCGAGGTAAGTTTTTCACTTTCAAATTGAGTTTGTTTAAAAGTGTTTCTAACAGTTACCTAGTTTTCCGCTGGGAAACGATAGATCTACTTTTTCTCCAGTGAAACATGAATCTAACGGTAGAAAAATTACATTGCTCAGTTTAGCAATGGAATGTATCTTTTACAAATAAAAGACCGTGGCTTACTTAGCTCTGTGTGATAAACAATTTATTAATTGTCAGCGCACAATCATAAAAGATTTAATTACTTTAACTAGTATAGGATTTACGAGTTTTCATAGGTCTTTGTTTAAGAAAATCACTTCTACCAAAGGTAACACAACCCAAAAAAACCTATTCATTTGCTCAAAGGTTCCGATTTGCCGCGACTATGACGCAATGATTTATTTTAGTCTTCCTACGCTAGAAGCCTTGAGTCCGAAGCTAACTGTATCTAAACAGCTGAAAACGTTTGCTTAGAAGGTCATAATTATCATGCGTAGGAGCAGCTGCATTTAACTTGCATACGTGAGCAAATAGAACATTGAAAACCAACTTATTAGCCAAGGGTTCGGTCTTCATTTCTGCTAATTGGTGTACTAAGATCGATAATCAAATTAAGTGGCTAATTTAGATCAGTAGGTTAAATGCTACTTAATTTTAACCGACTTCAAGAAGAGAAGAAGGTTCTAAATTTTACTGTTTTTATGCGTATTACCTCAGAAAGATTTTTTGCTGAATCAGTATATTGATAGTAAGAATGTTTTAGTTGAAAGATGCTTCTCACTTGATGCTTCCTATAATATACATTTAATCAAGATGTGACTAGTAGTTTTTGTGTTACCATTAATATAGTTTAATATTATTTTATTGACTTGGACTGCATTAATAATAAGTATTCTTATTTAAGCTTTAAAGAATTTGAATTTAGTTTTTATAACACGCCAAATTATATCATATCGTAGGACAAGGACAACACATTATGTCTCAATAAGTAAGACGATTTCTGAGAAAGGAAAATATTTGGAAAAAAATATAAATTTGTCTAACAGTAGTGGGACAAGAGATTAGTAAAAGAGTTTTCTCAGTTTTCTCTTTTATAAATATAGACTTGAATATCAACTAAGATTCTAAGGTGTCTGATTGTTGCAGAAAGCTGATGATGTCCTGGCTGCAGTCAGCTCTACCAGAGTGTCGCGTCGGCAACCTCACCACGGATTGGAACTCTGGCGTGCTACTATCGGCCCTCGTCGACCATTGCAAACCTGGGACCTTCCCACACTGGAGAGAACTCAGTTAGTTACACAACTTTTGAACCTATAACATCGAGTGTTCCAATTTTGAAGCGGTTGTTTTGTTTTTCGAGTTCATGAACGCTACCATAGATTTATGTTTTTTTGTTGGTATTACTGACAACTTCTAACTATCAGTTTGATAATACCTATCATTTCACTTTGCGCGGGTTTTCTGTACAATTTAAGTTATTTCTTTCGTTTTAAAAGTTAAATAGCTGTATCCGCGCGACTTCATCCGCCAGGAATAGTCACTTTGGACAGTCGTCGCTTAAAGCTTACATATTTCATATTTATTCTTATACAATCAAATCAAAAGCCTAAAAAATAAGTTCCAGGCTTCTAGCTTCAAAAATGACGAAACTCCTATACAAACTTACTTCGCCTATTTTAAACCCTTATAACCTTTTTACCCTTTAAAAAGTAACTTATGTAGCCTATGTATATCTTATATTATCCTTTCTCACTCAGGCTCTAGACTATGCATGTACCAAATATCATCTAACTAGGTTCAGTAGTTTTGGCGTGAAAGTGTAACATACTGACAGACAGAGTTACATTCTCATTTATTAATAAAATATTATATAGGTAGTGGATTTTTTTACTTAGAAAAAGGGTCAATTTGGCACCCTTTATTTACTCTCTGGGTACGGATTCCTAGAAGTGCAAAATACTATATATAACTATTTTGCTTGTGTTTCCATGAATATTACTTTCAACCACCTAACCTGCTCTTCTCGGTAGGCATAATTATAATAAAATATCTGTGGTACAATAAGGATGCTGCAAAAGAAACATCATTACGACGAATACCTAATTGGAATCAGAATCATATCAATTATCCTTTACAAACGAATGGAACAAATACAAAGCCAGAAAAAGGTTCGCATTTTTCATGACCAAAATATATTTTTCAGTGTAAATTATTTAGATGCAGACTGGAAAATTTCAAGCTTTTTTTATTTTATAGGTATTCGTTTCATCTGGCATAGAAAAAATATAGGTGGAGGTAGTCATAGATGATTTTTCCATTTCACTTCGTATTTTCCATTTTCTTACTAGGTACTTATACCTACCCACACACTTTTTGAAATTGGTTTTGCTTTTAAGGTGTCCTTGATGTAAATTTGTATTGAATTATAATATTGCAACTAGACTATTATATTTCAACCAGACTATTGAATCTACTACATGCGGTCCGCGGTTTCGCTCGCGTTGATTCTACAGAAACGTTGAAATGCTATTCTATCACATGGTAACTCATTTAAAGGTTAAAAGCTATGTTTGATTCCTGGTTTAGATATACATATACATACGCTTAGGCTCAGTGCTCTGTTTGTTATGTATTATTAGCTGATTAAAAAAATTTAAAGTTCGAAACACACTGAAGCCGGAGGCGGAGCGGAGGAAAAGGCGTGGCGGTTTTTCCTATGGCACCGCGCCGCCACGGCCTGCGGTGTGTGTGTAGGCTTTCATAGGATTCCATAGAATACAACTCGCACGCCTTCGCCTCCGCTCCGCCTCCGGCTTCCGTGTGTTTCGAACTTTAGCGCGAAGAAAGTTTCTTATTTCAAATATTATTGTGATTATTTTTTAATGTTTGATTAAAAGTTTTAGATTTGTTAAACTAGAGCTTCTTATTTATTTTTAATTAGCGACCCGCTCGCCTGGCTTTATTGTACATAATAAACCTTTCTCTTGAATAGGTCTAGACTAGACTATGTAGTGATACTGATTACTTATATATTTTTTCTCAGACCGCCACGAAGCTGTAGAAAACTGCCGGCGTGCCATGAAGCTAGCCCACCGAGAGCTGGATGTGCCCATGGTCCTGGAACCAGAGTACTTGGCCTCTCCCTGGCTGGACGAGCTCTCCGGCATGACCTATCTCTCATACTTCATGAAGCCAGGCTCAGCGGGCACCAAGTCTACTCTTGAGTGGGTTAACTCGCGGCTGGAAAGGGCTATCACCAACTTCACGGTAAATAAATGACCTAAATTCACAAACTTTGTCCGCTCTGCCTTAGTCATTCCAAATTTAAAATCTTTTTCGGCCCGAATACCTTTCTATCTGTAAACTACTATTCCAATTTCAATTTTCAAATATCCATCAAAGAGATCCAAATCAATGACACTAAACCTTTTTGTTGAAACATAAACCTACTTAGCTCTCCTGAAATCACAATCGCCTGTGTGCTATGAACGTGGTCGTTGGATACAAGATGATGATGCTTGTCTAGTTATGGCACGAATTTGTGATATCACATAGGCTAGGTAGTGACCTAGCCGTGGAACGTGGAAACACTAGACTGACCAGTGGGTCAGTCTAGTGTTTCCACGTTTTGACAGTTAGACATATGTAAAAAATTCACAAATAAAGAAAAGAAGAAAGCGGAGCGGAGCGGTGGAGCGGTATTCGATTTCATTGAGCGGGAACCGAAGTCAGTTTTAGGCTTTAGCACGGAGTGCGTAGGTAAGCATCGCTAAATGTCCAGTTATTTGATTGGCGCTACTCGGTAGCACTCGAAATTTGAAAACAAGATATTGCCTTTCAATCCAAGCCAGACCCCTGAATATTTATTTGTATGTTAATTAAAGTTTGCTGTCACACATTATCTCGAAAAGTAATGTTATTCATTACTTTTCGAGATAGAACGATAATAGAACAAAACAAAGGTGTTTATTTTGTAAGACTAAAGAAATAAAGATATGGATTTACTTGATTTAGTTGATGTACGATGTTTTTTTGATTGCAGACGGATTGGAACGACGGTCGCGTTGGTAATGAGCTGGTACGATCCCTGGGAGGGCCAGCGCCTCCAGCCAGCAGGCTGCGGCGCGACCCGGCGCGTTGGGAAGAGAACAACCAGATGGCTATTGATGCTGCTAAGAAAATTGGTAAGGAGTCTGGTCAAGTCTCTGGAGTTCATGAAATGTATCTGCTAATGATGTTGATAGATATCGTCAAGCGCTCTGCTAACGTACTATGTGGCCTGCAATGTACAAAGTATTGCTCTAGCTAGGCGAATCTACTTGCCTATCTGCAGCTTCCATCAATTTTATCAATGAATGAATCAATTGAGCCTTAGACTGTTTGCTAGCGTCTGCAGTTAGCTCAATGGTTTCAATTGTATATACCTACTAGTTTAATTTTTTTCAATTCCTTGATTGTAATTTTCGTTGTTTATAAAGGTTTTTTTAGAATCCAAAGCTATGTATTATGTAATAGTATGTATGATTTGTAGCTATGTGTTATATACGCAAATGATTTGTATAAAATAATCTTAAATTTTAAAAATGTACTTATTCAATTTCAATAAATGATGCTATATATAGGTGACTAAACTGAATGACCAGCTTCACTGGAAATTTGCAGCTGTATCCATAAGAAGCGGGTCACTTATTCAGACAAATTTTTGACAATATTTTTATGTTATTCATCCACTAATTTCAACCATTTAAAAATGAATTCATCAAAACCCCTGCTATTTATTGCCCGTGTTGAATTCTGTGTCAGTCCAAAATCTCAATAATTAATGAATAATATATTACCCAGGTGTCCAGCCAGTACTATCAGCTAAAGACATGAGCTCGAGCGACGTGGAACACCTGGGCGTGCTGGCGTGGGCCTCGCAGTTCCGGAACATTCCACCGCGACCGCCCGTCCACGACATGCTGCGGCTAGCCCTCGACTCTACCTCAGGGAGAGTTGGAGAACCTGTGAGTTACTCAATACTATATTTTATTACGTACATGTGTAACATCTTAAAATAATACACGTCCAGCATGGAACCTGCAAGGGCACAGCAATCTCATCATCATAAATTCTTTTAGGTATAGCTACATACAAAACTTACATACTGACCTATACTCTGATTTAGAATCATAAATATTTTTTGTAAACAATGGCGTTTATGAATGAAAACTTAACAAAAACTCATAGAAATAACAGACAACAGCAGGGTTACAGCAACCTAACAACTAAAAACCAAAATAAAATCAACAAAAACGGATATTTGCTCATGCACAGCGAAAAAGATCCAAGTTCATTTTCGATAACGAATGAAAGACCGATGGAATGATGAATGAAAACTGTCAAAACCACGAATTTTTTGGAGCCACTGCAGCTTAATATGATGATACCAATATCGTAAAATATGTTACATCAATATTTCTTTGGTTTTGTAACTCTATTGTTATCAAAAAATATCTATGTTTTTGAATCGCGGTATAGTGGACGTATGATCAATCAAAAGGCAAAAGCTTACACATGAACTATAAATAGCAGACAGGTACTCCTAAGCAAAGATAAAAAACAACACCAAATATACATTTACATTATCTACTCTATAGGCGCACTTTTGATGTCTCTATTGATACTGATGTGATTGTGTGGGCAAATCAAGTATCGGGTTAACCCAGTTGTGAGATAGTTCGATTATAGCACACGTCACGCGAGACGCGTTGCGTTGACAACGCGTCAAAGACTAGCGAAAGATGTGGTGAATGGCACTTCTTAACTACCCTCAGCAAATTCCAAATGCGGATAATGAAGACGATTTAAGCCAGGTTCATACAGCCAGACAGCGGCTGACGAGACTGCTTTAAAAGTGACGTAGGTTCTTTGGTTTACGTACATTAGTTTTATATAATATAATAGTTCCTTTTCTTATTTCATGTCGTTCGAGGTGATGTAAGTTTACTTGTGTTCACATGTTGTTAAAATGTGTCTAAACGTGAAAATCTTTAATTGGCTCTCTGTTTCTATTACTCAATTTCATTAAATTAGTTTAAGCCTTTGATTTTCCAATAATTCACTTCATCATAGTATAAAACAAAGTCGCTTTCTCTGTCCATATATCCCTATATCCCAATGTCCCTTTGTATGCTTAAATCTTTAAAACTACGCAACGGATTTTGATGCGGTTTTTTTTAGTGATTCAAGAGGAAGGTTTATACTTATAAAAAAACCGTGCGAAGTCGCCGGGGCGGTCGCTAGTAAATAAATATTTCATAAAAGCACAAGACCTTAATGTATATCTAAGCCTCAAAATATCACGCGAATCGTTAGTAACGAGAAAGTGCTGCAGGGTATTTGCTGGCAAAATCAGCTATGCTCTCGTTATTCCTACAACTTCGAGTACAAAAGTTGTGAACATGTTTTAATGTTGCTGGAATACTAAGTAATACAACGATGCTACATTATAAGGAACTAGCCAAAAGTGAATTGATGATAGGTTTTCGTTCGGACCAAGTTTTGGATCGGAAATTAAATTTTAACTAAGTTTGCTTTGAACTTTTACAAAACTCCAAGTCGATATCACTGTTGGTTCTTTAAATGAAGTTTTTCTACGGTTTGATTTTTTATTTTTATTTTTCTTTTTATTTGAATTAAGTTAACCAAAGTACAAATATTTTTTATTATTTTACATATTATTAGACTAGCAGCGCCTCGCGGTTTTACCCGCGTAATTCCCGTTCCCATGGTAAATCCGGGATAAAATATTATTAGCCTAAGTGTTATTCCTGACTATAAACTATATCTGTGCCAAATTTCATCCATATCCGTTCAGTAGCTTTTGCGTGACAGAGTAACAAACATCCATCCATCCATAATTACAAACTTTCATGTTTATAGTAGGTATTAGTAGGATTTATTTATAAATATATCTTCATTTATCTCATGCCAAGATAAATAAGTGTTAAAATATTGTCGACTCCCTTTCTCACTATACGCATAGCTTATTGTTTATGTAAATTTTTGTTATTATTATTGCTTGTCCAAAGATTGTTTCACTGGTAATTTCAGTTATACTTTACAGTACGATAGACTTAATAATATTTCGTATAATATTAGGGAAGGCATATGTCCAACAGTGGACTAATATAGGCTGATGAGGATGAGACTTATGTTGTGAAAATCTCTTACAGACGTACATAAAAGTGGAGAGCATATCGAACGAGTTATCAGTCTCCGACGTGAGGGTGTCCATAGTGAATCCCCTGGAGCAGGAGTCCAGGCTGAAGGTGGATGCAAGAGGCGCTGGGGAGTTCGTGCCCGAGCACGCGGGGATGCACGAGATCGTGCTCACTGTCGATGATGTCAGGTAAAAGTGGAGAGCATAGCGAACGAGTTATCAGTCTCCGACGTGAGGGTGTCCATAGTGAATCCCCTGGAGCAGGAGTCCAGGCTGAAGGTGGATGCAAGAGGCGCTGGGGAGTTCGTGCCCGAGCACGCGGGGATGCACGAGATCGTGCTCACTGTCGATGATGTCAGGTAAAAGTGGAGAGCATAGCGAACGAGTTATCAGTCTCCGACGTGAGGGTGTCCATAGTGAATCCCCTGGAGCAGGAGTCCAGGTTGAAGGTGGATGCAAGAGGCGCTGGGGAGTTCGTGCCCGAGCACGCGGGGATGCACGAGATCGTGCTCACTGTCGATGATGTCAGGTAAAAGTGGAGAGCATAGCGAACGAGTTATCAGTCTCCGACGTGAGGGTGTCCATAGTGAATCCCCTGGAGCAGGAGTCCAGGTTGAAGGTGGATGCAAGAGGCGCTGGGGAGTTCGTGCCCGAGCACGCGGGGATGCACGAGATCGTGCTCACTGTCGATGATGTCAGGTAAAAGTGGAGAGCATAGCGAACGAGTTATCAGTCTCCGACGTGAGGGTGTCCATAGTGAATCCCCTGGAGCAGGAGTCCAGGTTGAAGGTGGATGCAAGAGGCGCTGGGGAGTTCGTGCCCGAGCACGCGGGGATGCACGAGATCGTGCTCACTGTCGATGATGTCAGGTAAAAGATGCTGTGTACTATATATGTGTATAAAAATATATAATTATATTTTTAGGTAGTTAGGCTATTATTAGGTACATATAAGGTATAAGGTACGGATACCTCAATATTTTGAGGGTAAAACGGAACATACCTATATGTATGTATTACACAGACTCCGATGTCCGTCTGTACGGCTGTCACCACGATTGTATCAATATTACCGAGTGTATTTAGTTAAACAGTAGATTTTTTTTTAAATTTGGTGATGTATTTCAGTTGCCGCTAACTATAACAAAAAATTAATAATAGAATATGTATAAAAAAGACGTGTTTTGTTCTTTCTAAAGTACCTACCTAAATTCTTTTTTCCTAGATTTTCACTAGGGTACAATCTCTCTCGATTAAGTAAGCTAAGCAATTCATCAATTCTCAAGTAAACTGTGCAACGGACTATCTAATCAATAACCATCCAATCAATCAGTTCAACCAAAGTTGAACCGATGCCCTGATAAGAGCATCATCAGTTTCCCCACCAATTTGATAATAAAGCGAAATCAAATATTTCTCGAAATCACGTAACTTCAAGTTGTTTATAGCTGTTAGCAGCCCCCGTGACCCCATTTCTGTAACAGATGCCACATAAATAGCACTCCAAATCCACCATTTATGTGAGGTAACTATATAAATCACTAACTAAATAGCTACAATGAAATTATTACCTTTGTTATTGCTAAAATAGATACCGTAAAATATAGTGGTTCGTTATCAATTATTGGGGTTTGTTCTGTTATCTTTCGCTAGCCTTTCTGAACTAGGCAGTAGGCAGTTAAGCCCCAGCCGCTCGTTACCTTTTGTTATTGTTATTTAGCCTGTGAGTACCCAATACTCTACATAACTTCAGGTATACCCGTACCTTTCCATAAGTAGTTATAAAACTTCAAAGCTGCCTCAAGTAACCTAGAAATAGACCAGCTAAATTTTATATTTGAATAGTTTTTCATATGAAAAAGCGTAAATTTTGATAAAACGGAATAGTACTCAGAAGTTCGCTCCGTGAAAATCATAAAGGTTCAATGCGCTAATATGGCAGTTGAGTGAGAGCTGCGCCCGTCTGATATTCACAATGAAAATCAAGGGTCTAGAATATTCGCTTTCGAATGCTCTTTCAGTGAAAAGCGCGGCAGCGAAAGCCGAAGCATAAGCGGATATTTGACAGTTTTGAAAAGGTATAAATAATAAAGAATACCACTATTCGCTACTGCCTCTGCTTCTACTACCCACCTTAAATGCAGCCTTAGACAAATAATTTTCCAGAATAATTATTATTCTAATGCTTTGCTCGAATGAAAACTTGTGCCTTCAACCTTGTTCAGTATCTACCGTTCAAGTTGTTATCCTTCTAAAATATATATGTGCTTAGTTTAGGGAAAACGAGTTTAGACAGAGTAAGTCAAGTACCTGCTTGTTTTACATCGATGCCTAGGAATCACTATTTTATGCCCCAAAAACAATTTATTCAGTACACACTTAGTAAACATAATGAAAGCTGCTGCAATAAAGTGAAGGGAAAAAATATTGTAAAGAGGCTTGCGTTTTCAGAGCTAAAAGCCTGCTGTGACCGAAAATATTAAAAGTGGTAATTTTCTTGACGCAGGGTGGATGGGAGATACTTCTTCAGAGTCCTGCCGAGGCTGGTGTCGGTGCCGCCCCCGGGAATGGCACCCTGCGCTGCCGGAAGCATCGTCGAAGTACTAGTCAGTGCCACAGGTTAGTTAAAGGCTACCCTACTCTATGGTATGGCAGGTAAGTTTCCTGGGTAAACAAATGCGATTCTATTTAGTTCGTCAGTTAAACGAAACTATTTGACACGACACTTTTCTTTGACAATCTAATAGAAAAATGATAGAGGCTCGTGACGTCACTCCATGTTAATAACTATCTATTACACGGCGTGACGTAATGAGGAAGTTTAACGGGTGATATCTTCATAATTGTTTGTATGATTGACAAAAGAAAGCGAAAACTAAATTGACGGACTAATTCTAATTATTTATGAAACAATCCAATTTTTTTACAACCTACTCAAAACAGAATAAAAATATATAGGTATTTAAGGGGGCTCCCATACAACAGACACTTTCTGTGTAATTTTTTTTGAACTTTTATAGATATTGGTACGGATAAAATACGGAAGACTTCGTGTACTAGTCTGACTCGCACTTGGCCAGTTTTATTCGTTAAATAATCTCAACCTAGTTCAACAAGAAAAAAAAGAAAGTTTGATGCGTCAAAATTTAATAAACTCTAAACCTTTTTACCAACTTCTCCCGACTTCTACATTCCAAATGGAGCGAAACCATTTCTAGCTAAGCCATGATTATCTCGCGCGATTCGCAACTTATTTTCATAGCTTGGATGCAGCCGCAAAAGACGTTAGTGGTAAAACGACTGAAGCTAGAGTTTGCTCATTCTTTTATCTTCGCTTACCGTGGAGCTTGGATTATGAAAATCGATGGTTTCGCTTTTTATGTGTTGCGGAATAATGAAGGCTTTGTATGGCCGCGCGCAAACGTGTCAAGGTTGTTTTGTGTTAAATTATTTTCAAGAGAAACAATTTTGTATTAGACAATATTTTCTTTTGGATGTGAACTTTGTAATTTTTTGTAGAAACGCCTTTCATATGAAACTTTAACAATGGCTAGGATACACTAAGGTACATAGCTAGGCGCAAAATCCTTATTGACAGACAAAAATATCTATCTATGTAATGTATTGTATTAAGTATATCAGTCATCTAGTCCCCATAACACAAGCTCTGCTTAGATGACGCTTTATGTCCGGGCTACACGAGGCTAGTTTTTCAAGCCAGGATAGCAAGCTAGTGTCAGTAAGCTAGCAAGCTAGTACTTCTGGCTTCGTGTAGACAAAACTAGTTGTCCGGAATATTTTTTTTTGAATTTATTTGTTTACGTTCAAAGGCTGAATGTACCGGAACGCTTAAAAAAATAAATGTGAAAACACGTAACAGGGTAACTTCCATAAAATTTTGTGTTTAAGCCTATTTGGAACTCAGGAACAAATTAAAATTCTGTTCAGTGCAGTAATTATCTAAAGCCTAGCGGAATTCAGGACAGGGTTGTTTTGCCATGCGGCTTAGTAATTAGGTGTCTGCCTACCTAAGCCGGTGTATTAGAGAGTAAAACTTTCCTGAACCTAAAAATTGGAACCAGCGTTCCAAACCAGACAACAACGAAAGTAAAGTTCAAGACTTCGCTTCGAAGAGCCTTATAGAAAAATCAAAATGATATTTTTTTAATCCTTACCTACTAATTATATAATCGCGAAAGTTTGTTCCTCTTTTTTTACACACAAACTAGTCCTGAATATATCAGGCTCAAATTTTGAAAAGACACCTAGTTCTAGCCCCGGAATACATAGTATAAAACTAAGTCGCTTTTTCTGTCCCTATTTCCCTTTGACTTGAGGACAGATGGCGCTGCTATCTTTCTTAGTAAACATCGACTCCGTAACAAAATATTCTTTAAAATAGTAAAAGTGAAGTTTTTGCGCTACTTGGTGCATAAATTGTTGTCCAAATAACGGTGTAAATTGTTTTCGGCACAAACAATACATCTGCTGAGAAGAAATCAACTAAGAAAATAAGTGTCAAATATCAAGCCAAGTAGCGTATAGTCCAGTAAAACATTTAAACAATACAATAGTAAAAAGCCTATAGAATACAAAGCCGATCAAGAAATACATATATTTTGGCAAAAAGTGAGTAAATTTTCAAATATTCTTACGTTTTGATCCGTTACAACAGCATAGAATGATTCATTGTTTACCTCACACTACACCTATTAAACTGACCTTTGGACCTAAGTGCATTGAACTTCGTCAGCAGACCAATGAACGGCAAAGGATACAACTTTTTTAATTGATAATTTTCGATCAATTGAATGAAGCTTTGGTGGTCTGAAGGTAAGTAGGCCAGATTGAAACCTCTACGTAGAGGTTTCAATCTGGCCTACTTACCTTCAGATGTATGATTCTGTTGTAACGGATCAAAACGTAAGAATATTTGAAAATTTACTCACTTTTTGCCAAAATATATGTATTTCTTGATCGGCTTTGTATTCTATAGGCTTTTTACTATTGTATTGTTTAAATGTTTTACTGGACTATACGCTACTTGGCTTTATATTTGACACTTTTTTTCTTTGTTGATTTCTTCTCAGCAGATGTATTGTTTGTGCCGAAAACAATTTACACCGTTATTTGGACAACAATTTATGCACCAAGTAACTCAGTAGCGCAAAAACTTCACTTTTACTATTTTAAAGAATATTTTGTTACGGAGTCGATGTTTACTAAGAAAGATAGCAGCGCCATCTGTCCTCAAGTCAAAGGGAAATAGGGACAGAAAAAGCGACTTTGTTTTATACTATGTATTCCGGGGCTAGAACTAGGTGTACGTCTTTTCAAAATTTGAGCCTGATATATTCAGGACTAGTTTGTGTGTAAAAGAGGAACAAACTTTCGCGATTATATAATTAGTAGGTAAGGATTAAAAAAATATCATTTTGATTTTTCTATAAGGCTCTTCGAAGCGAAGTCTTGAACTTTACTTTCGTTGTTGTCTGGTTTGGAACGCTGGTTCCAATTTTTAGGTTCAGGAAAGTTTTACTCTCTAATACACCGGCTTAGGTAGGCAGACACCTAATTACTAAGCCGCATGGCAAAACAACCCTGTCCTGAATTCCACTAGGCTTTAGATAATTACTGCACTGAACAGAATTTTAATTTGTTCCTAAGTTCCAAATAGGCTTAAACACAAAATGTTTTGTGAACTTGAGTCTTTCCACTAGTATTTTTCCAGAGGCATTGAAAGTCTCAATAATAAAACCATTGCATAAAAAAGAAAGTAAAAAGAAAATGGAAAACTACAGACCGATATCCCTTATTCATGTTATAATAAATAGACTGTTTTAATAGATAGAGTGATTCAAGAGAAAGGTTTATACGTAAGTATAATAAAACCGTGCGAAGCCGGGGCGGGTCGCTAGTATAGTTTTAATTTTCATCCTATAAATCATGGGACATAAATTGTTAATAGACTTTTCCATAGAAACTACGCGTGCGAAGATACGGACAGATTGGTTATATTGTCTTGTTCTGATCGCGTAAGATTGTTTCTAGTTAAAACTAATGATGAAGATACCCCCTTAATTATTTACGAGTAAGCATGTAAGCTGAAGACAGGGCGCTATGGCGCTCATTAGGGGAGGCCTATGTCCAGCAGTGAACTAATATAGGCTGATGATGAAGCACTAAAGTCATTGTATACGGGATATTTACCATGACCTGATTTAGATTTTTTTTTAGTAAAATGAGGGTCTGTCGATATATCTGCTAATAAAAACTCACTAGCAGTGACCTCAGTTCTTTCGTGATCATGGCGCTTGAAACGGTGCCAAAATATCGGAAAACTCAAAAGAAATCAAATCATGGTAAATATCCCGTATGACTTTAGTGTTAAATACCATTATAGTTTTAAAAGTCACATAATATTTATTAACAACCAAAATTACAATCAAAGAATAGAAAAAATTACTACTAGTTTATACAATTGATCCTTTTAAAAGTTAAAGGTATATGTACCATTTTTTAGTTGTTAGTGTGGAAGTTATATGATGATGGAGCATGTCTAGAATATTTTCATAAACAATTGGAACTAAATTCCTTATCGCGCGTTGTGAAAGGGGGCTAGACGGAAAAAATTCTTACGAAAAGTTGTCACGACACTTTTTACTAAACAAAGGAACTTCGTTTTTTTGGAAGATCGTTTGTTTCGCTTTTTGTAAACAAAGGAACTTCGTTCCATCCGGGTGTCCCTTGACACCTCTCAATTTTTTATTCTTGACAGGAGCCCCTCGCAGACAAGATATAGACGTGACAGCGCACTCGCCGAGCGGCCGCGCAGTGCCTCTAGAGCCCCGGCATCCTCCGCCGTCCGCTCCCGGCACCACGGCCTCCAGTGCCACCTTCCAGCCGGATGAGGCTGGCACTTGGACCATAGCCATCACCTACAAGGGGGAACATATACAGGTACACTTACATTTTTATACCTTACCCTGACAGTAAAAAACACAACAAAAAGGACAGGCCGTGATGGCGTGAACAAGAGAAATAGGGATTCATTTATATATGGGATGTAACATTTAAAACGGTCATACGTGTGAATGCAGTTTTTCTTGTCACTAAAATCGATGACATGGTTCCTCAGAAGAGATCTTCGTATGTCTTATAGTTTCAGACTTTCCCATACTGACCGTTTTAAATGTTACACCCTGTATATAGATAGAGACTAGCTGTGCCCGCGATGTCGTCCGCGTGAAATAGTGGTCTTGGACTTGTCACATAAGCTTTACATTTTCCCATACAAATTTTCATCCCATTGTTTACCTCCTTAATAATTTTACAAACTTTGAATGTCATATTTATTGATATGCAATCAAAATCCAAAAAAATAGATTTCAATGCCGAACAATATTTTTCATACACACTTTCATACCCTATTTAACCCCTTACAATTCTGTTCCGCATTTAACTTTTTCTTACATGTCCTTTTTCAGGCTCTAGTCTAGACTATCTCTGTGCCAAAGTTCATAAAAATCGGTTTTGTAGGTTAGGCGTTTTCACGCTTTACAGACAGAGTTAATCAAATTCCTGTACTTAGGTACCTTAATTATTTTATTTTTGACTAATTTATACTCTATTAGAATGTGCAAATAGCACTGTTTTATATTTCATTTTAAAAAAGGACGAGCACTTATCTTGTACCTACTCAACCTTGCGATTCCGACTTATCAACCTTGTAAAACAAACAAATAATTAATAATGCTCGACAATTCACACGGCATCAATTAGTCCCAAGCTAAGCAGAATTTGTGTTATGGCTTTATTTGATAGAAATAATACATTATTCCTACTGAGAATGTAATATTTTTATAACAGGTAAGTACGGAAAATACAGGGAAACTGTAACACGAGAAAGTGCCCACCAAACGTATATGTAGTTAATAAACCTGATATTTACCAAGTAATAATAAGGTGTTAATATTTTCCGGCTTCATTAAGTAATTTATGTCTTATACTAGCATCTGCCTGCGACTTCGCACGCCTTATTTCTATGAATATGTTTCAGGGTTATTTCTATCCCGTTGGAACTGATTTATGGGATGAAAAGTAGCCTATGTGTTACTCTGGGGCTAGAACTATGTTTATTTAAAATTTTTGCCTAATCTGTTCAGTAGTTTTTGCGTGAAAGAGGAACAAACATCCATACATCAAAACAAACATTCACGTTTATAATATTAGTAACGATAAATAAGTAAAGATTTGATTGAAAAATCTCCCAATAACCAAGTACTCACATAATTTTCCTTTTGAATTTAATATTTCCATCTGCGCCCTAGTTGATTAGTTCGGAAGTTTATATCCCAGAACCTTTTTAAGGTTGATTGGCCAGGCGGATGTTAGGGTCTTGAAACTGCTTTTTAAAACGGTTTTTTAAATGTACTCTTAGTATCCGTACATAGTTTGATAAATAAAAGTTAGCGAAAGCCCGATAGACTTCTATCTCGTTTACACGTACAAAAAAGAAAGATACGATACCTACATCTTTCATTCACATCCTGTGAAAATAACCTCTGTCAAATTTCCAATTCACAAAGCCATTCGAAATCTAAAATCGAGTTCGTATGAAACAAAGATTCTAGTGCTGCTATCGAAAAATAGATCATCTCTATCTTGTAAAGGCGCTGCAAGCCTCAAACGAAAGAGACATCAAATTTTTTCGTCCTAATAAACGAATGCACTACCATTTTAAGGATTCTGATTTTAAAATGTGTTTATTGGAAATGAAACTAGTGGCCGTTGGCCGCATGCCACCCGTGACACTTGCTTATTAAAAATACCATTTAGCAAAACAAATTGAAAGCTTTCATGGAAAATGAAACTTTAATCGATTGTGGATGTAAAGAGTTGTTTGGTTTTTTCGCTTCCATTTTATATTCAAGTGTATTTTTATTAAAATTCTCGTTGTTTTAAAGGGCTATTGTGTTGATGCAATATTTTTTACAGGATAACACGGTAGACACATTAATTTTAAGCCCAATATTTTTATCATAGACAATTTATTTAAATTTTACCAGCAGGTCAAAATAGCGTTTCTTGTCTAGAGTAAAATAGATAAAAATGACGTCACTTCGTTACCGAATGCATAAACATTTGAAGTGCATTCTTTTAATTATTTACGCAATGTATACTGAATTTTTGTCTATTATACCGAGACAGCAAACGCTTTACTTAGCTTGCAGATTCTACTTACTAATTTTATCTAGGTACCTACTGAGTTTTCTAAGTCACTTCAAAAAGAACAACTTCATTTGTTTGAAACAAAGCTAAGTCGTATAGGTATAAGAATAGACAAAAAATATTTATCCTTAAGGTATAGGTCTATAGAGACTAGAGAGTCAATCTAAGAAAAAATCCTTGTTCTAGGGGGGTCCATTCACGTGCGAGGTATTCGACCCAGCCGGCGTCCGTCTCAGCCAAGGGGCCCTAGATGGCGCTGAGCCCCTCAAACCTCACTCCTTCGAGCTGGACACCAGCGGCTGCGGAGTCAAGGGAGACCTCCAGCTGGATATCGTTCATGACAAGCGCAGTGTCATGTGTGCGCTCGAGAAGCTGTCAGCTACAAAGTATCGTGCGACGTTCATGCCTAAAGCACCAGGGAAACATAGGGTAAGGATAGTAATTGAACCTATAGTTAACAACGTGCAGCTTGCAATTTTTAAATAGCTTTAACTTTATTGTTATGTATTTTCACATATACATACATAACACGCATCTCGGTAGCTCCTGTTGCCCGGACTCATACGAGTTCGATTTTCTGAGCAGCACTACTCATAATAGCAAACACACATCACACACACATGATGTATCCTGTTGCACATACTCTTATCTACCAGACTCCTGAGAATGGTTTCCTCAGGAGACCCCAATTCTCGCTACTGTTTCACTAGAAAATAAGATATCGTTAGTTTTATAAGAGTTATTAAAAGAACCCAAGAAAGTAAGTCCCCATGATACAGATTAAATGCTCATTTGGGGAGCAATGATGTAATTTTAAGTCCTTGATTGTTATCGATACACTTTATTATCATTATTTCACTAAAAGCAAAACAACGACTACAGTAAGTACGAGTACCTACAGCTTTGACCGTATATACAGTTGTACATCTACTTCAACGGATACGATGTCCACGGCTCGCCGCACATGTTCCGAGTGGGGTCTCGCTCTAAGAAGCCGAGAGACAGTTCCAGCCCGGCGCCCCCTTACGCCCGGATATCCAGCCCAGGTATTTACACAGACCGCTCCCTATTTTGTCAACTGAGACAGTTATCCTCGGAATACAAAGAGCATTTCTATTAAGGTGGGTACTGACCAACGTTACGAGGTGTAATGTAACATATTACACCGCGATCATTCGTGCAGTCAGTACGTCGTGTTACGGGGAAACCGGCGAGTAGCGAGCCGCTCTTTGCTCCACCCGGATGTCGGTTTTTTGGCGAATCCTTTGACTGTTACGAGCGGAGCAGAGTTTTGACGAGCATGTTACGCGGATTTTAGAACACAGCTTAACATGGTCGATGCGTAACACGCTCGATGCGAATATTACATTATACATCGTAACGTTGGTCAGTACCCACCTTAATATTTGACAACCTATATGGTGCGGTGGGTGAAGTTCCACCTGCGACGCAGGAGGTTACGGGTTCGATTCCCACCTCGGAAGAAATTTGAGTACGATGCAGAAATTTGTTCCGTTTGTCTGGGTGTTTTCTATGTATAATAAAAATATCTCTCTATGTAATGTATTGTATTAAGTATATCAGTCATCTAGTACCCATAACACAAGCTCTGCTTAGCTTGGGCTAGATGATGCTGTGTGGACAGTCCGGAATTATTTATTCATTCATTCCAGTGACGCGACTCCGATCCGAGAGCCCAATGAATCAGTACAACTTATACGATTCAAAACAAAATACGAGCTCCATCGATCGACGCGAAGAAAGACGTGACTCGAGCGATTATTACAAATCCTCCTTTGGATCAGATATCAAAGAGAAAGGCTATGACATTGTTGACTCCGCGTACTCGACCTCGAGAGTTAATAAGAAGGAAACGCTGAATACTAGATACGGCTCAGAGAGTCCTTTGAACAGGACGGCGAGCCCGATAACTAGCAAGCATCTGGGGAACGGGTCTCGTCTAGAGGTGAACAGGTCTTCGAGTCCGTTCAGGTCCAGTAGTCCGTATCGAGCGACCAGTCCTTACCGCCCAACCAGTCCGCTCGCTCGGAAAGATAGTCCACTGAATAGGACTTCAAGCCCAATTAACAGGTACGGAATCCTACTAATAATAATTGTGAGAGTCTGTGTGAATGTTTGTTACCAAATATCTAACCTACATATGTATCTCCTGCTCGAGTTATTTGGATAAAATTTGAAATAAAGATAGTTTATGTTCTAGCATCCTTCTACTATAGTAAATATTAAAGTCCGTGTGAATGTTTGTTACCACGTATCTCCGTAACTGCTTGACTTATTTAGATGATATTTGATATGTAGATAGTTTATATTCTAAAATAATAAATAGGTAGCTAATTTTGAATAACTAACCACTGCAGGGTTAAAAAAATCGGTTAGTTTCTATGTAACATTATTATTCAATGATTTTCAAAACAATAAATAATAAGATAAATATTGTTTCACCTATTTCCGATTTTTCCAAAATTACCCCCGGAAGAGCGCAAAAAATTTCTGAAATATCAACGCGGGCGAAGCTGCGGGCGCAGCAAGTATCGAATATGGCAGTGTTAGCACAGTATACATTTGGTAATCAAGTCAATATTTGTTGGGAGCAAAGAGAAAATAGGCTTTGAATGTTTTCTGCTGTAAATCAATTTTCAATCAGCTCTCAATAGGGCTCAATAGGGTGCCTGTGCCGGGCGAATAAGTGCCGTTTTTGTTTTGACGAGGGCCTTTATATTCGCTAATATGCTTAATGCAGTTCTGTAGTACGCTATTTATATTAATTAACCTTTGTTATGCCAACTTGGGACGTATGTTAGGCGTTATTGCATGATGGAAACAGGTTGTTAGGCAGGCTAAGGCATTTTGTATCTTCAGCCATGTCATCATTATCTTTGTTTAACGGTCAGTATATAATAGTTGTAATCAATTAAGAATTCTAAATAAATTACATACGGAATAGAATAGAATAGAAAAAAACATTATAAGTACAATACTATGTACAGGGTACAGTACAGTCACATAAACCATACATATTTCCATACAAACTATTATCCCTTATTTCAACCCTTTTTTGCATTAAAAAGTAGTCTTTATTCTTTTTCAGAGTCATTTAAATCGGTTCAGTAGTTTATAATATCACTAGTTGCGCCCCGCAGCTTCTCCCGCATGGAAATTTATTTAAAATTTAAGAAACTCTTCCCGCCTCTTATAGAGGTAGTTTCGTAAAAATAGAAAATAGGTGTTTATTTATTTATGTTGCAGTTTATTTATACCGAGTTTTGAGTGCATCAAACCAAAGAAATATAATTTTCACTACGATGTTAAACACCCTTTTTAACCCCCTCAGACGTAAAAAATTCCAAATTTTAATATCCTATGTGTTATTCTAGGTCTTAAACAATCTACGTACAAAATTTCATTTAAATTACTTAAGTTAGTTACGGAGATTACTTATAACAAACATTCTCACAGACTTTCCCATTTCTTATATTTATAATAGTAAGATAATTATAGTATGTATTATTTTATTGTATTCTTACATAAATTTTGAAGTACTTAATCTTTGAAGAACAAAATCTTTTTTCAATCCTAGGGTAAGCAGTCCAACAGAGCGCTACAGCCCAGTGACGACGACTAAGCGAGTGGTGGAGAAGCGATCTAACTACAAGTACAGTTCGTTCTCGGGCTCGCAGGACAACCTCGACCAAAGCAGCCCGCTCTCCTCATTGGAGGACAGGGGGAGGAGACTTGGAAGTCCCAGTAAGTTATCCTTAGAAGCGATCTAACTACAAGTACAGTTCGTTCTCGGGCTCGCAGGACAACCTCGACGAAAGCAGCCCGCTCTCCTCCTTGGAGGACAGGGGCAGGAGACTTGGAAGTCCCAGTAAGTTATCCTTAGAAGCGATCTAACTACAAGTACAGTTCGTACTCGGGCTCGCAGGACAACCTCGACCAAAGTAGCCCGCTCTCCTCATTGGAGGACAGGGGGAGGAGACTTGGAAGTCCCAGTAAGTTATCCTTAGAAGCGATCTAACTACAAGTACAGTTCGTACTCGGGCTCGCAGGACAACCTCGACCAAAGTAGCCCGCTCTCCTCATTGGAGGACAGGGGGAGGAGACTTGGAAGTCCCAGTAAGTTATCCTTAGAAGCAATCTAACTACAAGTACAGTTCGTACTTGGGCTCGCAGGACAACCTCGACCAAAGCAGCCCGCTCTCCTCCTTGGAGGACAGGGGCAGGAGACTTGGAAGTCCCAGTAAGTTATCCTTATAGGCGCTCCACATTCACACGAGAACTTCGTGAGAACGCGTGAAACAGGCGAGAAGCGTGAATGTGGAAGCGATTCGCGTATTCGTCTCACGTTCTCGCCTTGTTCTCGGGCTGTTCTCCACTTTTTGTCGGTTTTTTGGCGCGAGACAAAGGAGCGCGAGAACGTGAGAACAGGCGAGAACGTGTATTGACTCCACACTCGCATGTTTCTTAGTAGCGCGGGTCATCGTCATTGAGCGCGAGAACTGTAGCGAGAATTATTTGAGAAGTTTGTGAGAGTGTGTACCCAAAGAAGTTCGCGCTACAGTTCTCGCTGAGATTCTCCGGAGATTCTTGTGTGAACGTCTCGTGTGAATGTGGAGCGCCCATTAGAAGCGATCTAACTACAAGTACAGTTCGTACTCGGGCTCGCAAGACAACCTCGACCAAAGTAGCCCGCTCTCCTCCTTGGAGGACAGGGGGAGGAGACTTGGAAGTCCCAGTAAGTTATCCTTAGAAGCGATCTAACTACAAGTACAGTTCGTACTCGGGCTCGCAGGACAACCTCGACCAAAGCACCCGCTCTCTTCCTTGGAGGACAGGGGCAGGAGACTTGGAAGTCCCAGTAAGTTCCAAGTCTCCTCAATCATTATTATTAGTAGGTACACATATTTAAATGACGATGTCTTCCTAAAAAATTATGGATAGGGCGGCCATTCCCAACAGATACGAGCCGTGAGCACAGGATATACAACTTGTATAGCCAACTAATTGTAGCAAATAAAAATAAGTGTGCGCAAACACAGGTGAAAGAAAGAAAAGAAAATATGTTTATTTACAGGCTTAACATAAATCACAGCCCTTAATTAAAATACAAGTTACTTATAAAACTGACGGCCAAATAACGTATTTAATTTCCGGATTTCCTTAATAATATGTATATCCGACATCCTATATACGTATACTACATACATCATCATCATCAACCTCATATTTGATGCTCTATTCAGTAATTCCTTTTAATCCCATTATTTTCAATTTCAATGTAAATTAGTTTGTGGGCATAAATCATTGAAAGCTATTTTTCATTAACATTTGGCCCGATCGCTCCACAGAAATCTAACTATTTATTTAGATTTTTGAAAAACGAACGAAAGACCAATTCTGGATGCGGCAAGCTGAAGACAGAGCCGGGCGCTACGGCGGTCATTAGGGGAGGCCTATGTCCAGCTGTGGATTAATACAGGTTGTTGATAATGATGATTTCAAATACAACTCTCATTCTCATTCTTCATTTACGCTTCCACTCCATGTCCATCCAAAGGTTGCCTAGAAGAAAGAAAGAAATCGCTCATAGCCATAAAGCCGCCCATTGTACAACCTTTTATTTGTTTTTTCCTCTTCTGTGTTCAATATTTCTGGTGTGCAATAAAGAATGTTTCTATTGTATTGTAACTCTATTGCTTACAGCCACAGGAGACCCGGGTGGGAAGCCCTATAGCCCTCGCCGAGACTCATGGGACACTCTCGAGAAGACCAGACAAATGATGAGCGCCTCCTCGTAAGTACAAACAGAAGGAATTCTACATTTTCGACAGACTTCAAACGTAGAAGGTTGTCAATACCACTTTGTTGTGTGCTTATTTAGTTGTAAAGAATTTTCCAAATTGAAGGCTTTTCCAAAATAAGTCAGCCAAAAAAAATAGGCTTAGATAAAGCTTTTTCCAATAAACGTCAATTACGGACTTTTTTTAGTTTTTTTGATCAAAGAAAACTATAGGTTTTTTAAAAATAGAGTGATTCAAGATGTAGGTTTATACGTATATAAAACCGTGCGAAGCCGGGGCGGGTCGCTAGTAGTATATAAAACGTCATAGTTGTTCTTACACAAAGTCTATTCCCAGGTTGGGACCAGCCCCGACTGAGAGATTCGGCAACACACTGGAGCGTGAGACCAAGAGAAACACACAACTCAACAAGTTCAGCGATCTGTCGAGGGATTCCTTCAACCGGCAACTCGACCGGTTGGCCGACGAGCGTGACTCGGACACTTATACTAGTCGAGTAAGTACCATTGATTTATTAACCTCTATTGTTAATAAATAATACCTACGCGAATTTAACGTAAAGATAGATTAAACAGGGTGTAATAAGACGACTACTTAACAGAAGGGGGTCGGTGGCCGAATAGAATTTGCTAGCCGAGGATAATATTTTTAAAGATTTTAAATTACTTTGCTAACTAGAAACTGTACTTAAACACGTTAATTAACGCTTGCCGTACAAATAGAATATAATCTAGGCAGTAAAAGCGATTTACTAACTAAAGCATAAAATAGGAATTTTATAGCACTCGTAGCATTCTTATGGCGACTAGTAGTAGTCAAACTAAAGGTAGCAATGAGAAATTTCAGAACATAAGTAGGTATATTGAGAAAAAAAATCATTTTTCATATTCTTATTACCTACAACACTAGGAAAACCTATCAACTCGATTATATAATTTTAGAAAAGCAATAATTAATAAATTTAATAAAAGAAGCCATTTTGTATTCCTTAAATATTAAGCTGATTTGGCGTTATTTCTTAGAACATTTATAAAACCAATCAGAACTTAAATGTAAGCCTAAATACGATATCGAGAGTTTCGTTCTCAGAACAATACTTGAATATTGTACTTATTTTCTCTTTACCTACTTCAAATTATGCTTCGCTAACTAATTGAGGCATTATTATGGAAATCCGAGAAAACGTATTACCAACCTATAATATAACAGCTGTAGGTATTTAAATGCTATAGGGAGCTTTGTTTTCCTGAGTTATTATAAACAAATAAATAATAGTACAAAATTCACACAGATGCAGATCGTAGAAACATTTGTCCGAGGCGGGAATCGAACCCGCAACTAAAATCAGCAGTACGAACTGTCATACGCCGACCGTATCTAACTACGCGCGCCGAACTTTCAGTCGCGCGCTATGTGCGTGATGTATCGCTTGCTAAGCAAAGTACACGGAAATAATCGAAGGGAGGCTCGGCGCTACGCTGAACGCGACGTAATTTCGGCTATTATAGAGAACTTGAAAAACACTGCAAGCTTGATTAAAACGATCGTCGCTGTACGTTCCGCAGATGTGTCGCGACACTAGAATCTAAGTCCACTATATTCAGTTATCGCTTAGGTACCTAAGATGGCAAGTCGCGTCGTTACAGTTGTTGAGTTCCCGTGGGCCCTCTGATTGGAAACTTGCTAACTGACAACTATCTTAAACTGACCATAGAGCGAGCGATTAAAGTCAGCTAATGTGAATAGGATCGTAGTCAACTATGCTGACCGCCTGACCATTAGGATCTTTGGAATTGTCAAATCGCTGACACTGACAACTTTACTAACAAGTTGACGTGTTTTAATCCTACTAAACTAATATGATAATATTAAAGCGAAAGTTTGTATGTAAGGATGTTTGGTACTCTTTCACTCAAAACTGAACTGATCGGGCTGAAATTTTGAATAGACCCAGTTCTAGCCCTGGAATTAAACATACGCTACTTATCATCCCATAATTTAGTTCTCATGGGATAGAAATAGCCTAGAAACAACACATGCACTATACTAGCAGGCATATACTATTAAATAATAATAGAGGTATCAAAGTAAATCGATGAAGCTGCTAACTATCCGATTGTCTTTTGATGAACATTGCTTGAAGAGGCTTACAGACAAACCAAGTTACGGTTTAAGCTATTAGAATAGAATAATTATTTATTTATAAACTAGCGACCCACCCCGGCTTCGCACGGTTTTATTATACTTATAAAACTTCCTTTTGAATCACTCTATCTATTAAAAAAAACCGCATCAAAATCCGTTGCGTAGTTTTAAAGATTTAAGCAGTCAAAGGGACATAGGGACAGAAAAAGCGACTTTGTTTTATACCTCTACTATGTAGTGATAAAAATAAATTACACAGTATGTGCCTACATCCCGTCAAGGACCGATGTGGCGCGGCGGGCGAAGGTCCGCCTGCGACGCAAGAGGTAGCGAATTTGATTCCCGCCTTGGGAAAATGTTTGTCTGTAAATATGTTTTCCGGGGTTCTGGGTGTTTTCTATGTATAATAAAATCTATGTAGTATATTGTATTAAGTATATCAGTCATCTAGTATCTACCTATAACACAAGCTCTGCTTAGCTTGGGTGGATGATGCTGTGTGGATTGTCCAGCAATATTTATTTATATTCATCTGTTAAAATTGAGACTAAATTAAAGTTTACAAAACTTTCAAACTTTTTCCATTACACGACTGCACTGTAATAGAAAACGCACATCTTCCATTACAGTCGTTTCCCATTCCAGTCGTTTTCTTACAGTCAGTCAGAGGTGTTTTCAGTTCGCCCAGATCTCAAGATTCGCCCGGGATGGGATAGCGGAACTTCCTTTAACGAACATTGTTTCGCCCATTAGTTCAACGTCCTGGCTATAATATTGTGACCCAAATACTTTCGTTCTTGCGGTACACTCTCATCCATTACACAAAATAGTTAATGACCCGTCTGCCTTTTATCCTTTATGGGTAGGGATTAAGGCTCTGTTATCTCAATAGAAAACCATCGTTATTTTATGTTTGAGAGTTATATTTTACCTATTTTCTTAGTAAGTAAATATTTGGAGCTCGCTGGTCCGGTCAATAGCCCCGTGGACCGAAAAAGGTCGATTTCTTAAAAAAATATTCGTATTATTTTTGGCTGTCTTTTGTGACCCAAACTAGACTATTTCATACGAATCACTTGACCAACGATATAATGATAACTTTCAATACCTAATTCAAACAATAATTATCGGCTTACATTAATAAATGAATATATCTTTATTGCACCATCAAAACCTAAAAAAAAAAAACTTACGTACCTATATAATAATTTAATTAATTACAATTGGCTGCCTTATCTAACAACGATATCTTCTAGGCGAGCTTTGGATGGACAGGATTTGATGAAAAATTTAAGACGGCGGCGCATGGTGTTTCTGATTAATTTGCCTGGAAAAAATCGCGATAAGGCTAGCAATTCCTTTACTCTAGATTTAAGGTCGGTTCTTGGATACAGAAGTATCCATTATAGATACAAATTAAATTAATATTTGCCATTCCCACGGGCCATTCCCATCTCGTAACAACCATAATAGGTTTTGATTTTTGCAATTTTCATTTTAAACTATTTTGTATTTTGTCAACAGCACCAGATAAAGCAGGAAGTACGAGAGAGCTCGTACATAGTCCGCGACTCCTCATACAGTAGTGTGGAGGAGAGCAAACAACAACAGCAGTCTTTTTTATCCAATAGGCCCCCCCGCGACCCTACCGGGGGGGCCCTCTCTGAGACGGACGCTGCACACGCCCGTTTTAGGTAAGAACCAATTATGTAAAATATCCGAATCTCCTAGATCTTTGGCTTCAGTTACAGTTACATTGTGGTAGAGTTGCAAAATTTTATGCTTCGGTTCGGATAGATCATAGAGTTAGGAAGGTTTACATGTTGGTCGAGGAAACATTTTTTGGGATCACAGATTACCTTTTTACAAACCAGAACTGGCCAAGGCTCGACCAAGATGTGGACGGACTAATGTGTGTTCCTTGAATTCCACGCATAAATTCTACCTCTACATTTGAAAAGATGTGAGATGTGGACGGAACAAAATGTTTGTTGCATAAATTCCACGTATAAATTCTACATTTGAAAAGATATAAGATGTGGACGGACCAAAATGTTTGTTGCTTAAATTCCACGTATAAATTCTACATTTGAAAAGATATAAGATGTGGACGGACCAAAATGTTTGTTGCTAGAATTTCACACATAGACTCTACATTTAAATTGATTGAAGATGTGGGTAGGCCAAAATTTTTGTTGCTATACTGTATACATGTACTGTATACCATTAACAATTTGGAAACCAGCTTTGCTACGAATAACTAGAATATTCTCTGACCTCACAAGCGAGACAAGACAATAGATATAAGTCAATATCGACTGTTGATGGTTGCTTGGTCTTTGGTCCTTGGGGTTCTGGGGCACACTCAATTTATAAAAATCTTTCTGAACTTGTTGGGTCCCGGTGATTGGAATACTATTTTATATTTTGATCATAGAATTAACATTGCCGTTCAAGGTGGTAATGCTGCCAGCATTCTGGGCACTCTGCCTTGACGATATAGATTTTTAGAAAATTTATGATGTTCATGTGAAATAATAGTTGTAATTTGTCGTTTTGTTGTTTTTGCTTTATATCATGTAATTTTTTATATAATACCATTTTTATGAGCAAGGATTACATGATACGAATTGTAAGTTTAGTGTGATAAAATAACAAAACAAACGAATTCTTATTCTATTTTTTGACCTTGGAAAAAGGAAAACGTAGATACGGACGGTTTATCGGTTTTGATGACTAATTTCAGCGTTTATGTAGGTTCGGTTAGTATTAAAAAGTAGTATTAAAAAGTAACTGGCTTTAGCGCAACTGAAATAAATTACCAATTATGTCGCGAATTAATGCAAAATGTACATCCGGAGACCGCTAAACTTCTTGATGATAAGCATAAAAGTGTCAGTGCTATGTTCGCCGTTGCCCTTTCAACTCAAGCATGGTGCTTCAACCCGCTATTTTGTTGCAGACCAATCCAAAGGGATAATAATAGAGGTGCCAAAGGAATAAACGTAAAGCCAGCGTACAAAGGAGTCGTTGGCAAACCTGTGGAGTTTATAGGTGAGTTACGATCATTGTGCCGTCCTGTCTCTATGTGTTAAGGAGTCTACACATTAATATCTCCAGCCGACTGATAGGCTGTTGACATAATCTTGGCAGTTAAGTCAACGACGACGTGTCAAAACAAAACGCAGTCAGCGGCTTGTAATATTACTAAACAGTTAATTGAAAACAGCGCTTTATCACAACATATGACTCTAGGTGTGTTAGATTAGGTTAGTTGGTAGAAAAGAAACGCTTCATTTCCCTAGCCTGTGCCCTAGCCTCGGTCAGCGCAGCTCTTCTATTAGTTCATTACAAAGGCATGTCTCGCTACGCATCCTTGCGCATCTCTGGTGGGAATGCAGCCTTACGCTGAGTCAGGACCTGTTATGCCTACAGACAAGCGTTCGTCAGCTTGTGGAGTGGGCTACTTAGGTAGTTCTTTCACTCTCCCAATGCAAACTTGAGTTAATATTATTTAATAAACACTTGTGCTTCATCTAGAGGTATATTATCGTGCCCATTGCCTGAGAAGTGCTCCTCATTTTTTGTTTATTTATTTTTTATTATCCAAATTTGTGTGTTATATTTAAGTCTAATCAACAATTGTTTTCTTTTTCTTTATACACTGATATATCACATTAATTTGAGGACTTGTTATGTCGTTGATATGTTCTGTAAAATTAATAAAATTAAGCTGCCGACACTTATACCTGCCGCCGCGCGCCGCCGCCGCCCCGGGCTGTGGCTAGGGCGGCGACGTTGATGGGTTCGGTGTGTAAAGGCCATAACAGATACCTACTCGTTCGTTAACTGGGAATCGCTACACCTCTGGCATCAATATTGATATGTTACCGCCGTTTTTCCTGATTTAGGGGAGATTTTTTGCGGCGAATCGTGTAGGATCTTAGATAAGAATTTATGTCTGTTTTTCATATATCCTATCCTCGCAGCTGCTTACGGTTTCCGCAAATTTTCGGTTCTGATTGATCTCATTGTAATCCGGTATATCTGTGAAATATGTTTTGCTCCCATGTTACATCTGATAAAGAAAATTTTAGGTTTCGTTTTTTTTCGCTTACTCTATTTTTATCAGGTTTATGATTCTATCACCGGGATTTTATATGTTCATTTATAGGTAACATTTTATTCACCTTAATTTGTCTTGGCATTTTATAATGCGTACACGAGAAAATCCTTGATAATTATAAATATGAATTTTAGATTTGTTTTTATCGTTTTTTTTGTCCGCTTTTGGATCTCACAAAAGCACTTCCAAGTCAAGTTGTAAGATGAAGCCCGCTATCCATAAATAATTGAACAGCAACATAATAATTATTTATTAATTTAATTATTAAATTGAAAATGGTAGATCGTTTGGCTATCTATCTCACGTACCTAATAGTGAAGATGTGGCCTAAGATGAACCACGTTTTCCCAAAAGGAACTGTTGTGGACTGTATTGGGTGTTTTCAGGATTCTTCAGGATTTTCAGGATTTCCAAAGACTTCTTTTCTTCTTCACTTATTTATTTCTCACTGTCACTGGAACCACTGTTCACAACTTAAGACTGAATCATTACTTCGCTGTGTCTAAAAACTGAATGCCTTTCCACGCACAAGGACGGCCTTTTATATCTCTGTAAAACATTCCAGAATACTCGACAAATATCTAGAAATAACTCTATCCCTTTCATTTAATAACGCCGTCCGTGTCTTACATTTCCACGATTTTCTAGAAGCTATATCTATCTCTGTCGTACCTACCTGTCTCTGTCTTTCCTTTCGATTCGTTCGAGAACAATAGTAGGTACTTAGATCGGTGTCCAACAACTATCACTTAATCTATGGCCCATTGTTGTCGGACTTAGACAAGTAGGTACTTATTCTACCTATGTTTAAGTACAAATTATGTATGTTTTTAAACACTATAACTATATCTAAAGAAATATACTAGCAATCTTAAAACTACTAGACTTATCTAGACGTTGTCCTGAACAATATTCACAGAGTTCTAGCAATTCTTTCTTATAAACAATTTCCTAAAACTATGTACAATCTATGATGATTCGTCGTGTCCAGGACATCCTCCCCCCGGCGTAGCTCGCGTAGCCTCTTCTTTCACCAACACGACGAGTTTGCTGGTCGGCCGCTTGAAGACGCCAGTCTTCGTCCGGACGTCTGCTACTCGAACGCCTCCGTCTGGTCCCTGGTAGGTGCGCTCGACGACTCCCATTGGCCACACGTTTCGAGGTAGAGTGTGATCCACGACGACAACGATGTCTCCCTCTTGTAGTGGTCGTCTGTTGCTCGTAGGCTCGCCGCGCGGTACCAGTGTAGGGAGGTACTCTCGAAGCCAGCGCCGCCAAAAGTGGTCAGCAAGCGCCTGGCTTATTCTCCATGTTCGCCGATCTGTCTCGCTGCACGGCCCAGTTGTAGGTAGACCGTTGGATGATCCCAACAAGAAATGGTTAGGAGTCAACGCCTCGGGTTCCTCGGGATTTACGCTGACGTGCGTAAGTGGCCTCGCGTTGATGGAGAATTCCGCTTCAGTCAGGAGGGTATTCAACACTTCTTCTGGTGGTTCCTTCTCGTTCAGGGTGGCGGCTAGTGCGACTTTGACTGAACGCACTAGTCGTTCCCAGGCTCCCCCCTGGTTCGGTGCGCCCGGAGGTATAAAGCGCCATTCCATTCGATGCAGTTGACCTTCATCTCGAAGTGCTGGTGCCCATTCCGCGTAAGCAGCCCGTAATTCTTTGTCTGCTCCTCGAAAGTTCGTTGCGTTGTCGGACATCATGACTCGTGGCCAGCCTCGTCGCGCAGCCATTCTTCTGAGTGCCATGATTGCAGAGTTGATGGAGAGCGTCGGCACGACCTCTATGTGCACGGCTCGCGTTGTGAGACACGTATAGAGGGCACCCCATCTCTTCTCGCGGCGTCTTCCAATCTTCACCATCATGGGCCCAAAGTAGTCCGTTCCACAGTAGCTGAAAGGGCGCTGAAATGGCTCGAGGCGGGCTTTTGGCAAGTCTCCCGTGGCTGGTGGTTGAGGTTTCATCTTCCGTACATGGCAGAGTCTGCATTCCTTCTCGATGCCACGTACTGTCGGTCGCAGATGAATCACCCAATATTTCTGTCTGAGATCGTTAGTCACGCGCTCCCTGTTGGCGTGACCTGCTGCGCAGTGCTCTCTCAGAACGATGAGTCGTGTGATGTGGTGACGGCCGTCGAGTATTATAGGCCGCTTCATCTCAATCGGTGCGTCGGCGGCTCCAATGCGTCCTCGTACTCGAAGAATTCCGTCTTCTAAAACCGGGTCCAATCGGAACAGACGACTCGATTTAGTGATTGGCCGAGACGTTTTCATTCGTTGCAGCTCGTCCGAGAAACTCTCTCTTTGTGCGCGGCGAATAAGCGCACGCTCCGCGTCTTCGATGTGCCGGGTTTCCATGTTCGTGGCGCGTCGTCGACACCTCTCGATGAAGAAGAGTACTCGTGCAGCGGCTCTTACTAATGTCTCGTACTTGGAGAAGCGTGATGGATCTGGCAGCCATCCATCCGTCGTATCTTCTTCCACTCGCGTGTGCAGAACTTCTTCGTCGTGGTTGCTGTCCGACGTCTCCTTCGGCCACTGATGTTCTGGGCGGTAAAGGAAGTCGGGCCCTCGGAACCATCGATCTTCTGCCGTGATGCGAGTGTTCGTTAGTCTCGTCGCGTCGTCTGCCGTATTCTCGCTCGTCGGTATCCACTTCCAGTCTTCTTTCTGAGTGAGTTCCGATAGCTCCCCCAGACGATGCGCGACGAAGGGCGTATATCTTCTTTCATCGTGTCGTATCCAATGTATGACTGTCATTGAATCGCTCCAGTAAAATGTTCTCTTGACTTCGACACGATGTTCCTTCCTGATGTTGTCGGCCAATTTTGCTCCGATAACAGCTGCTTGAAGTTCCAGGCGTGGGATGGTTTGTGTTCGCTTTGGAGCAACCTTGGACTTGGCAGCGACGAGGCGAACGCTGAAGCTTCCATCAGGTCTCCTGCTTCTCCAGTATGCCACGGTCGCGTAGGCCTGTTCACTGGCGTCGCACAATATGTGAAACTCCAGGTCGGTGTGGTCTTGAATCGCGTAGTGTCGCTCCAGCCGTAGACAAGTCAAGTCGTTCAGTTGTTCCAACCATGCGGCGAACAGCTTGTTCTCTTCTTCTGGAATCGGTTCATCCCAGGACATCTTGATTCGCCATAAATTCTGCAGCACGATTTTCGCTCGTATTGTGTAGTGGCTCAGCAGTCCGAGCGGATCGTAGATGGACATTACCGCGCTGAGCGCCTCTCTCTTCGTGGGCGCGCGGACTTGTGCACGTACTTCGGCGGGAACTCTGTTCATGGAGGTGTTGAATCCAAGTTCATCTCGTTCAGCGTTCCAGTAGAGTCCAAGGATCTTGTTCTCCGATCCCCTTCCGTCGAATTGCGTCGGCGTTGTAGCTCGTTGTTCAGCCGGTACATCTTTCAGCACGCAGTCCTCGTTGCTGTTCCATCCTCGCAGTGTGAATCCGCCAACCGCATGCACTGTGCGCAGTTCTGTGACAGCCTGATGGGCTTCCACGACGTCATCGTAGCTCGCTACCAAATCATCCATGTAGTGGCTTCTGGTGATGGCTTCGCAGGCAAGAGGGTGCGTGTGAGCGTATATCCTCGCGTTGTGGTCTCGAACAAAATGCGCCATGAATGGAGAACTCGCAGTGCCAAATATCATGCTTGTCATCTTGAATCGTTGAGGTGTCTTCTCTCTCTCTTTGCCTCTCCACAAGAACTGTTGCGCTGGCTGGTCCTCTTGACGAATCTTGATCTGTAGAAACATCTCTTGTATATCGGCCGTCATCGCGACTTGCTTCTCTCTGAATCTGTACAGGATTCCAGGTAGGGACATCAGCAGATCGGGTCCCTCCAAAAGGTGGTCGTTCAGGCAGACTCCATTGCTCTTTGCTGCTGCATCGAAGACAAGCCTTATCTTCCCGGGCTTGTTGGGGTTGCGTACTGCGAAGTGAGGTAAGTACCAGCAGACGGTGCTAGACTCCTCCGATCCATCACAGGGTTCAGCATATCCCTTCTGCAGCAGGTTTTCGACTTGCTTCGTATATTCTTCGGCGAAGACTGGGTCAGCATCCATCTTCCTTTCGATGCTTTGAAGACGACGAAATGCCATGTTGTAGCTCTGAGGCAGCTTCGTATCTTCTTTCTTCCATGGTAGACCGACTTCATATCCCTTGTCAATCTTCTTGATTGTCTCCTCGACGATCTTTGTAGCCCGGAGATCTCTTTCACTCGTACGTGGCTTTTGGTTGATGCCAATTGCTTCAATGCTGAAATGCTTCTCTATCAGCTCATGCAGCTCTCGGTTCTGCTTCTCAATGGCTTCAGGTGTGTCAATGTGTAGCACGCTGTCTCGGTAAGTGATGATGCTGCGTGGTACGGTCCCGTGAATGACCCATCCCAGCTGTGTTCTCGATGCCGCCGGTTGATTCGGTCTTCCAACTCGTAGCTCTTGAGACACTATGTACTCCCAATGGTCAGCTCCAATCAGGATCCCAGGATGTGATGACTCGTAGCAAACTTCATCTCGTTGCAGGTCTCGCAGGTGGTCGTGATCCAACATTGTTGCAGGAATCGATTGTTGCAGCAGCTTCATGTTCTTGATGGTGCGTGCCCGAAGTGGATGTAGCTTATTGTTCTTGCTCTTGAGTTGCACGGTGACACGTTGGCTTTCATCTTCGCATTGTGTTGTGCTGATTCCACGCATTCGTAGTGGCATTGAAGGTCCCTTTGCTCCAATAGTTCGCGCCAGCTTTTCATCAATGAGAGTGACTGTAGCTCCTTCATCCAAGAGTGCGAGTGTTTCGATCTCCCCCCGTGGACCGACGACGGTGACTGGACACATCTTCAGCAATACTGCCTTGTTGCTCGGGGCAGCGTTGGTCACTGTCATAACCGCTTCGGTTGATCTCGAACTTGAATTTTCTTCTTTTCCCTCTTGATGTAAACTCCGATGATGTAAACGCGAACACTGGTTAACGCCACACGATTTTGCCTTGCAGTTGATGCGTCGATGTTTCTTCACTACACATTTGAAGCACAACTTGTTCTTCTTCACGTGTTCCCATCGCTCGTCAGTTGTCATTGCTTTATATTGGGGGCAGTCTGTCAGTTTGTGCCCCTTCTCGCAGCATGAACATTTTTCTTCAGCTACAGTTTCTTCAGTGGTGTTGTACACGGCGTTCGTCTTCTTCTTGAATGCTGTGTTCGGTTTCGGCGTGTACTCCTTCTTGCTGGTCGGTGGTGCATAGCTGTACCTCAGGGCTCGGTCCGCTTCGCGCATAAGGAAGTGTGAAAGCAAAACGATCTCTGGCTCGATCGATCCTTGCTCACTTGCGTAGTCACACCAGCGTGAGCGAATGTGTGGGCTCAGCTTGTCCAAAGTGTCTCTGGCCAGCGTCGGATTGTACAGGTAGCCTCTGTTCCAGATGTTACTCAACACGCAGACCACGTTCTGAAGTTTGACGGCGAATGAGTTGAGTTCTATTGCAGAAGGTCCTGGTTTCGGCAGTCTTCGGAGTTCATCAATGGCTCTGTCGATGATGATTTCCGGTCTTCCGAAGCACTGTTCCAGGGTCTTCATTATTATTTCTGGATCGCTTGCGGTGTACAAAAGTGAAGCAACCAGTTCTCTTGCTTCCCCTTTGAGGCTGCTTCTCAGTCGCTGGATGTTCTCAGCCGGTGTCAGCCTGTAGCTTTTCGTCGAGTCCTTGAAAGCAGCTTTGAAGGGTAACCACTCGTTCGGTGAACCGGAAAAGGTGTGCAGGTCTGGGCACCTCATCCTTGGTCTTGCTAGCTTCTCTATTGCGTCAGCTAATGCATCGATGTTGGCAGAACTCTTGGTCTTGACTGGCGTAGTCGATACGTCCCTGACTTTGAATCGGATGTTCTTCTCGGTTCTCGGAATGGTGTCGCTTTTCTCCCCTCCAGTTGTCTGCAGCCACTCCTCGACTCTCTCGTTGTGTTCCGGAAGGTCTTCTTCATGTACACTTCTTTCCTCGTCTTCCAGTGCTGCTAGGTCGGCAGCCAGTCTCTTCTTGACGAGGTCCGCTTCTATTTGCAGTTCTTTACGCTTAAGTTCGGCCAGCTTTTCCTCCGCCTCCAGTTCCGCCATCCGCGCCCTGGCCGCTATGCTCTCGTTCGATCGTAGAGAGCGCGCAGTTCGGGCAGGAGATCGTTCACTCCTGTGGCGTTCCATTCTCGTGTCGGCGTGGTTTGTCGCGGACCCTATGGCTGGGTCGTGCTCGCGACGTCTGGCTACTTGATGCGTAGTGGGTGACGCAGGTGGTTCGAGTGACTGTCTTCGTCTTCGTTCGTGCGCGATTGCTTCCAGTTCAGCGGCATGCTGACCAGCCCCATCCTCAGCTTCGCGTCGTTCGGACGCATCAGCCTGGCTTCTGGTTACAACCATACTGCGCGAGCGCTTGATTCTTCGTTCTTCAATCCGTTTCGGAAGGACCAGGAACTGTTCACTCCGACCCGTTTCAAATGTTCCAAGAAACGTGAACGAGCGCTTGATCCTTCTTTCTTCAATCCGTTGAGCACAGGATCTCTTCACTCCGACCCGTCTCAAATGTTCCAAGAAACGTGAACGAGCGCTTGATCCTTCTTTCTTCAATCCGTCTCGGAAGGATCAGGAACTGTTCACTCCGACCCGTTTCAAATGTTCCAAGAAACGTGAACGAGCGCTTGATCCTTCTTTCTTCAATCCGTCTCGAAGGACCAGGAACTGTTGTGGACTGTATTGGGTGTTTTCAGGATTCTTCAGGATTTTCAGGATTTCCAAAGACTTCTTTTCTTCTTCACTTATTTATTTCTCACTGTCACTGGAACCACTGTTCACAACTTAAGACTGAATCATTACTTCGCTGTGTCTAAAAACTGAATGCCTTTCCACGCACAAGGACGGCCTTTTATATCTCTGTAAAACATTCCAGAATACTCGACAAATATCTAGAAATAACTCTATCCCTTTCATTTAATAACGCCGTCCGTGTCTTACATTTCCACGATTTTCTAGAAGCTATATCTATCTCTGTCGTACCTACCTGTCTCTGTCTTTCCTTTCGATTCGTTCGAGAACAATAGTAGGTACTTAGATCGGTGTCCAACAACTATCACTTAATCTATGGCCCATTGTTGTCGGACGGAGACAAGTAGGTACTTATTCTACCTATGTTTAAGTACAAATTATGTATGTTTTTAAACACTATAACTATATCTAAAGAAATATACTAGCAATCTTAAAACTACTAGACTTATCTAGACGTTGTCCTGAACAATATTCACAGAGTTCTAGCAATTCTTTCTTATAAACAATTTCCTAAAACTATGTACAATCTATGATGATTCGTCGTGTCCAGGACAGGAACTAATTCACTCTTGAATTAAAGACTCCGAGATGGTACTTATATAATTTTTGTTTTGTAGTTGATGGAAGCACAGCAGGCGCGGGACATTTGGAGCTGGAGGTATCAGGTGGGAATGGAACCCTGGTCCCCAGCTCGGTGCGCGCGCTCGGCGGGCACCGCTACGCCGCCTCCTTCGTTCCTCGCCTCGCGAAGACGCACACTGTGCGCGTCACTTTCAATGATGAACACGTGCCAGGTATGTTAATATCACTAGCGGACCGCATCGGCTTCGTATGGGTTTATACTATCACCTATGTTCATCAGGGATAGGCTGTGTCCCCAGTAGGCAAACGGTGAGAAGCCGACTGAGTTTGCGGCGTATCAATTCAGTACGCTCTTCCATATATTTTAAATTGAGTGTTCACAGTTTGCTAGTTTGCGCTCACTGTACGCAGTTTGCACGCAGTTTGCAGCGATACTTGCGCCGACTGTCTCAGTTAGCGGCCGACTCGCAGGTTCCAATGCTTGCGATACGCGCGCAAACTGATCTGAGTTTGTAGCTGTTCGCCACAAATTTGCGGCTCACTCAGTCGGCCGCTCACAGTTTACCCACTGGGGACAAAGCCATAATGTAGGATTCTAATGTTGAAAGAATTTTTGCGTCACTTTAAATGATGAACACGTGCCAGGTATGTTAATATCACTAGCGGACTGCCCCGGCTTTGCATGGGTTTATACTATCACCTATGTTCATCAGGGATAATGTAGGATTCTAATGTTGAAATAATTTTTCCGCATCACTTTCAATGATGAACACGTGCCAGGTATGTTAATATCACTAGCGGACCGCATCGGCTTCGCATGGGTTTATACTATCACCTATGTTCATCAGGGATAATGTAGGATTCTAATGTTGAAAGAATTTTTCCGCGTCACTTTCAATGATGAACACGTATAGGTCGCGTCACGTAAAAAGAGCGCTGGAAGAAAGTGGAAGGGGTATGTTCGCGCATGGGTACACTCGCGTACGATAGTACTATGCCAATTTGCTGTGCCTATTTTTAACTAATATTTCACTCGCGGCTTGGTGTTGGTTATTAGTAAATAATATTAGATAACATTAAAAACAAGTACGATTCAGTTTAGAATGTTTAATCTAATTACAAAAAATAATGTAATGTAGCAACTCCATCCATTAAGTCGTCTTGGGTGACGTGAAAACCAGATGAGGACGCGGGATTGATACTGGAGGTGGCTATTTCATCATCGTCGCTGTCGTCACTTGAGCTTTCATCATTATTTGAGTCAGAATCATCATCCCTTACACGAATAATAAATGTTTCTGTAATCATATCTACCAAATGATCGCTTTTACAGTTATCGGTCTCTACCTCTATTTCCTTTACCTTTGTGCATAATTTCCAAAAACCATTAAAATGTAAAACCATTTCGTAAACTTTTGTGCGCGATGGTATTTTGACAAGAAACGTGACGTGTGACAGCAAATGTCAACTGACGAACCAATAGCGCACCGGCAAGCATGCGGCGCATGACCCTTCCACCCCGCGCCCCACCGCCTACCTCCAAATAGACCCATAAATCGCCTTCTGCGCAGCTTGACCGCCAGCGTTCTTCTTACATGACGCGAACTATACCAGGTGTTTATAAGATCTGCTTAGCTTGGGGCAAGATGATACTGCGTAGATTGTCCGGCATTTATTTATTAATCTACATTATAGAGGTACAAGGTAAGTAGCGAAAGGAGTTTTGGAGACCGGCCCTCGTAAGATTTTTATCAAAAAACCCAAACTGAAAGTGTGTTTCTCTTTTTAAACTATCATTTAGATAGCACTCAGCAAAACGAATAGTTGAGCCGAATTCATATATCGAACTAGGTAAAATCATGGTAAGTTTATGCTTTAGGTACATAATGGTAGTGTTAAGATGTATACAAGTTTAGTCTAAAGTATCTTCTACGGTTCTCAAAAACGTCTTCCATCTTCAATATTCTTCTCAATCATAACTTGCATCCATCTTCTTAATTTTATTGGTTCATGAAATCTTGCTAATACAGCAGTTTATGAACACACGGAGTCGTCATGTACCTAATCTCGTTATTAAAATCTCGCCAGTCTTGCATAAGCGTGCTCTCGCATGAGCTATTTAAACTTAACTGAACCAAGCTCATTTTCTAGCTGTGGGTTAGATTAGGTGGACTACTAAGTGGTTCCTTCGTTAAAACTTGCTAGAAATTCGAAATTATTCCAAAATATGTCTATCCTAAATTACTTGAGAAGACTTCGAAGGATGAATTGTACCTACAAACGACCTACCTACCTACCAAAATGATTTGTTGATTTTCCACCATATTAAGCTGTTTTTTGTATTTTAATAGTAGTTTTACAGATTTCTAACCTTGAAGGATTGTTTCTTTTCAAGACAAAAATGAATTTTTTTCTTCTTAATTCTTTCGAATTAACAAAATAAGTAAAAAATTACAATCAAGGAATAGAAAAAAATTAAAACTAATAATATACAATTGAAACCTTTGACCTAAGGTAAGAGCGATCCGACGAATTCTTAAAAGACAAAGTTTCTACAATAAAAATAAAACCAAAAAAAAAGCCGATAAAGGTTTTAAAATTATCGATATAGCGAGACAGATTTATAATATCCTACTTCATGCAAATGTTTAAGCGTAGGTAGAATTTCTCAGAAAATATAAGAAGTAGGAACCTACCTACGTCCTTACTAATAATAACTTAAAGCAGAGGTTCCCAAACTCTTTTGTTACATAGACCACTTTCAAAATTTTGCTGGATCCGGTGGACCCCCTGCACAGCACATTACTTTGAAACTCTTAATCTCGAAAAAAAGTGAAGATAACACCCATGGAAACTTGCGTTGTCGCCGAGTTTGAAACGACGAATTCAGTTTTCGAAAAAAAGGTTGCAATTGATGCTTGAGAGACAGGGTTAATTATTTGATAATAAACTCGACTTAACAAATTTTCAATTAAATTTTAATTGATTATGCTGTGTGAGTGGATGTCTAAAAAGTTGGCCAATTGAAAAAGTGACTCCATCCAACTTTATTTTATATAAGTAGATAGAAACCAAATTAATTTTCATGCACCCCCGCTTACAATTGTGGACCCCCATTTTTTGTCACACTTAACATAGATCCCCGTCGATCCCGTCGGTCCCACCTGGACCACTTTGGGAATCACTGACTTAAAGTGACATTGTAGCTCACTACATTGAAAAAAGGAGAAACAAACTTCTTCCAAGAAATATAACAATCGCTTTTTTCTACTAATTTGAAATCACTGTCTGCCATTCCACGCTGCTTTGTAAAAATCTCTCCGAGAAAATTGATGCTAAATTTTATTGCAAAACATTTAAAAAAATTCAAAGAAACCAACTTGGTAGTTTTTCAATGGGAAATGAGCATTACTTCCAACACTGCGTTTAGCCGTAGATTTGTTATATTTGTTTAGAACGATTTTAATAGAATAATAAATAAAGTCATTTATTTCGAACAACATAACAAGTAGATAGATACTTAAACTATTTGTGAATTAAGGCTAACGCTGATTTTGATAGTTTTTATTATTCAGTGATATACCTATTTTTTTTATTATAAAAGTGCTACCCTTCTCTTACATAAATATATTTTTCTATCCAAAGGTGTAGAAGATAATGTATTTTTGTTATATTCTTTTTTGTAATACAGTAAAGCATTTTTATATTGAACTCAAGGTTTAGTAAGGGTGTTTACGATTAAGTTTCAAGTCAAATTAGAACTGTAAACCGTCAAACTACCTTTTGAAAGCAGAAGAAAAGGTAATGAAAAAACTCTTGACTGGTTTTATATCCGTAGTAATGTGTTCACGTTTTCACGTTTGTAGCCCAACACTTATAAGTTTCTCTCCGAAGGTAGATGCAGACGGAGTAGAAAGTGCACTAGAGTTGTCACGGTGCGTGTAATCCGCCTTGATTATGACTGGAAAGAAAAGCATTTTCCTCCAGAGGTTTGATTGCGTTCGTGATGGTGGCAATGGGTATCGCTATCGGAATGTTAATATTTAAAGAAAGTGTTGGTTAAATAAAGTCTTAGGTATTATGAACATTACATTAATGACCATAATGATTGGCTAGATGTCAGTCGCCAGCAATAGTAGGTTTATAAGAAATTCAAAATTGTGCTAAGCTTTTTAAATATTGACATGTTCATTTAATCGCATTATTATATGTAATTAGTTATATATAGATATAGCAAGTAACACAAACATGTAGCATTAAACATAAATATTTTAGATATAAGTAATATAAACAAGTATAAAATCAAGTACCTACCTATAACTTAATTTTTAGTTAAATTTTAACTGAAAAAGTTTTACTTATTGAAGTGCTGGTTTTCAATTGATTTCAAAAAATAACGTTCTCAATTCGAAAGATTGTTGTAGTGGTTTAAATACCTACATATCTTATTTTGGGAACACCGTATTTTTAAAAAGCTGGTGTTTATCATATATTCCCATTTTAAATTCGACCAGTTTTTTTTTGAGTTAACTATCATAATTAATGCATAGTTTTTGTTTAGAGAATCAAATAATCCCACGGTGATCGTATTGACCAATACTTACCAAGTGTTTGAGCTATTCTTAAAAATGCGTGTAAGTTGAAATCATTTGTTAGTTTTCGTAAAAAAATATATACATATTCCTTAACTTTATGACACAAACTTTAGATTGTAATTGTTATGGTAGAATCACTGCTTACGTAAAAACCAAACATTTAAGCCATGATATTTATTTTCAGTTAAGATATCCATAGCCATTGCCTTATACAATTAGGTACAGCAGGTGTATTAACAGAGCATACCTCATGAAAGTGACAACTATGACAGTGACATTAAGCTGCACTGCACTTATCAATAATTTTTTTTGTGGCTTTCCACATTTCTTCTTGAAGACCGATTACCTGGTAGACGGATAAAAAGTGTGTTTCAATTTATTTTTACCCTCCTGTACAGAACAAAGGCGAAATTATTCATTTTTTAAAACAGAATCCAATGTTCTTGTTTATCTTCCAAACTGTTCAAATCTGTTCAATCGATTTTAATCTATATCTAAGTACCTAAGTATTTTTTTCGTTAGATATCGTATATTTCAGGAAGTGTAAGATTTCAGCTAGTGCATTTAGCTAATATGTAGATTTGATGAAAATCGTTTTCAGGTGTTCTATCTAATTTTTTTGCTGGTCTGAATTAAACTTTTATTTTAATTAACTTATAAAATAGCCTTAAACATGATCATTTTCATACATGACTACAAAAAGAGCTGAATTGGGAATTGAGGAATAAACAGGGTACGACCAGGTTCTTCAAGGAAAAAACATGTTTTTGCCAATTTTCTTATAGGCGCTCCACATTCACACGAGAACTTCGTGAGAACGCGTGAAACAGGCGAGAAGCGTGAATGTGGAAGCGATTCGCGTATTCGTCTCACGTTCTCGCCTTGTTCTCGCGCTGTTCTCCACTTTTTGTCGGTTTTTTGGCGCGAGACAAAGGAGCGCGAGAACGTGAGAACAGGCGAGAACGTGTATTGACTCCACACTCGCATGTTTCTTAGTAGCGCGGGTCATCGTCATTGAGCGCGAGAACTGTAGCGAGAACTATTTGAGAAGTTTGTGAGAGTGTGTACCCAAAGAAGTTCGCGCTACAGTTCTCGCTGAGATTCTCCTGAGATTCTTGTGTGAACGTCTCGTGTGAATGTGGAGCGCCCATTAAGACAAGATTAGGGTTTCATCGGAATGGTTTCAAGTGTGTCTCAACATTCAATTAGAGTACGCACAAAAAAGAGATTTTCTAGAAAATACGCCTTGGAATTATTAACAGTTGACCTAGTTCTGTAATTAAGTTTAATGGGGTGGTACGCGCTGTGGAAAATATTTTTTCCGCTCGCTCTCTAGCCCCTACATAATTATAGTTAGGTATTCTATTGCAAATGAATTATTCTTTCGGTATCAAACGAGTTTTTGCACGGATTTCCTGGGGCGTAAATATTTAAGAGGATCTACATCGTTTCGGTCCGTCTGCAGCACTGCTTGAAGTGGTAAATTAAGAATCCTTGAATTGATTGATAAAATAGGTACTAATATCATCATGACAAAATATCAAAAATATATGAAGAACATTGATTTTATAAATGAGCACAAGCACCACTAGTAGATACTTTAATTATTAATCTGGGACGAGCACGTCGAGCACTCACTGCAGCGCAAGAGAAGTATATTAGTTGCAACCAACCAACGCAACGTGACTAACCAACCGCTTTTGCCACTAGTGTAGGCTCTCGAATTCCACTCCGCCATTTTGAATACCTGCGTGACGTCACGCAGGTGGGCGCGAGCTGCGCCAGCGCACTCAACTGACATTTGTGTCGCGCGCGCGTCGACCGGAGGCTCTGCCTCAGAATTATCAAAAATGCGATTGCGTCGCGTAATCTTCCGCATTTATAGAAATTGAAGAAACTTACCGTATCTCTCTGATCTTAGAATCGCCAAGAACAGTAGAGCTGCGTCGCGGCTTCGTTTTGTGACAGTGATTGTTGTGAACATAAGGGTGTTGTTGTGATTTCTTTTCCCCTGTCTAGTGGAGTGTCCTAGAAAGCTGTCAGTTTTGGGACACGAGATAGTCTCCGGAGGTCGCATCGCCCTCGATAAGTGAGTGTATTTGCATACATTGTTTCTACATCCGTAATCTGGTCAACTTGGTACGAAGTGGGCGAGACACGTCATGTCTGCTGTGCTATGCCTTTTAAAGCAGTAGTGGTTTTATTTAAGAAACTAGATGTGAAAATACTTTAGAACCATTTTATATTAAAAAATAAAACTTTAATTGACTACCGACCTACTAGTTTACTACAAAAGATGATAATCAAAGCTTATCATTTTATAAAACTACTAGCGACCCGCCTCGGCTTTGCACGGTTTTATTATACGCTTAAACCTACCTCTTGAATCACACTACCTATTAAAAAAAACGCATCAAAATCCGTTGCGTATTTTTAAAGATTTAAGCATTCAAAGGGACTTTGTTTTATACTATGTAGTGATGAAGCACTTCTACCTATAATACCCCACCTACACGTCTTTATTATTAATGATGATGATTATTAATCAGCTTAATCCATTATCTAACTACTTATTCAATTGATTGATACATTCGGTAATACCAAATAGCTATAAAATTAGTGGGTCATACCTACATTCATAACATAACAGTAGTTAACTGCATAATCGGTCAATTACATTCCACTTACAGATGAAACATAATGTAGATACGTATGAAATAAACATGCAATTTGTTTATAAGGTTACAAAACATAAACGTATTATCCTGTAATCTAAAGGGATTTTCATTACACTACATTTACGTTCAAACAAAGTATCTCCAATAGGTAGTTGGTACAAACCGTGCGTTGAACTCTTTTGTAAGGGCCGTTTCTCACGCACACACCCTCTTTCACCGGCTCGCACAGCAACCCAAACTGTACTTTAAAACTATGTAGGTTAGTGGTTATTATCAAAAATATTCATTCATTGATCAGTTAACGGATATTGTAGGTTTTTATGGCGCTCATCACACCCAATCGGTCGCTGATGCCAAACAATATAGCGTGACTGGCACGACGACGAGCTCTGAGAATTAATGCGAAAAAGCTTGCGAATATAGGTACAATCAATCAATGATGATTAGCTTATTTTTAGTATATAAAAAGCTTTCGTGAATAGCTCAAAGACTTCCTATGACATTAATACGTTTATGTAGATAGTTTATATAAAAACTTTACGCAAAAAACTAAACCGGCAGACTATAGACGAGAGCAAGCATTGAAAGCAGCGATGTAGGTAATTTGTGGTGTCAAAAAAAACGCAGAGAAAGCACCCGACCGTACATAGCAAAGGTTAGTACTTGCGTAAGTAAAATAAACCATCGCAGAGTAGGTAAACTATCACTTTCTTGTTATATAACATGTGGCTAGAAGATGGAACGGTGAAATGTTCATCGACCACGAAATTGTGGTGAGAACTGACGACGGAAACGCCGCCGTGGAATTGAAAACGATAGGAAACTTGTTCCGATCACCCTAGGTACCAACCACCATATCTAATAGGTAGCCTGCCAATTAAACAGATCCTAAATTACCTTTTTGGATACCTAATAGCTAACTAAACTAAAGTATACCGATATACCTATTCTGAAAACTAGCGTCGTCAGTCGCAATATATAGTAAAGTTAGACAGTTACGTGATATTAATAAAATAGGAATCCATATTTTGTAGAAATCAAATCATAAATATCGAAAAGAAAACCGTTATCTCCATACCAGCTGATTAGAAAAATAAAATACGCATAATAATTAAGGGTAACTCACTGACGACTGATCCGATCTTAATCAGATTTATATCATGAGTAGCATTTGCTTCAAATAAAAAAAGAATCATCAAAATCGGTTGACCTAGAAAATAGTTCTGAAGCACACATAAAAAATACAATCAAATCAGCGCTAACGTACCAGCTATTCTCGAACCGAATGGTCTGTTCCGTGACGATGGCAAGAGGCCCGACGGTATGACACTAGTCCCATGGGAGTTGGGGAGGCCCATTGTGTGGGACGCTACATGCGTCGACACACTTGCACCTTCCCATCTTTCAAGGACATCCACTAGGGCTGGTGCGGCGGCAGATCTGGCCGAGGATCTCAAGAGGCGCAAATATGCAGGTCTCGACAGAACCTACGCATTTGCTCCCCTTGGATTCGAGACCCTAGGTCCGTGGGGTACCGAGGCTCTCCGGGTTTTTAAAAAATTATCTGAGCGTCTGGTCGATGCGACGCGTGACCCGAGAGCTGGTGAATATCTGGCTCAGCGCATCAGCATTGCCATACAGCGTGGTAATGCAGCCAGTGTCTTGGGGACGCTTCCGACTGGTATTGACATGGATCAATTGAGCTACCTTTAGACTGTTTGCAACCGTCTGCAGTTAGCTCAATGGTTTCAATTGTAAATACTAGTTGTAATTTTTCTATTCCTTTGCTTGTAATTTTCGTTGTTAACAAAAAAATGAACAACAATTTTAAAGTTCATATATCAAATCAATAGCTGTTTTTTTGTCTGTTAAATACAGTAGGTCATCGTGGTTTATCAACCAGGCGTAGAATACCTCTATAACTACCTACCTCTATTCAAAATTTCAGCCCGACCCGTTCAGTAGTTTTGGGGGAAGAAGTAACCAACATCCATATATTCCAAACTTTTTCATTTATAATATTAGTTAGATTAGTGTGAAAGCAAACCAAAATTAGTTAACCGTTAGTAATATTTATTTAAGTTCGCGCATACCTCTTTTCCTTCACTTAATGAGTGATTTTAGTACTTTCCAACGCAAATAAGTCCTCAACTTTAGACAGACGGACTACCAGAGAATACTAAAGTCATTGAAAACGGGGTATTTACCATGATTTGATTTATTTTGAGTTTTCCAATATTTCAGCACCGTTTCAAGCGCCATGATCACGAAAGACTATCTTGAAACGGTGCCGAAATATCGGAAAACTCAATGGTAAATATCCCGTTTTCAATGACTTTAGTGTTATAAACCATGATGGTTTAAAAAGTTATACCAGTGAATAAAAAATAGTACAGACTAAGTATATATAAACCGTTAAATGAACCAGTTCGTCCGTTCCAGGCTTTGCACTTGGGTGATTGCGAGCACCTAGCTATCATGTTGCAACCACCTCATTCCCTGGGAACGGGTTGATAACGAGCATCAGGTTTTATTGTGTTTGTTTTACAGCTATCGGTTATCTGACCACGGCAAGGATTACAGGATAGATAGTACCGACGTATACGATGAGGGTAGGATGACAATTAGTAGAGGTAATTTGTTATGAAAGTTTACTGTGATTTAAGCAGTGAGTTGACATAGTAATAATAATTCAGTGGATTTAAGTTATTTTTTTACAAACTATAAGTACTTAGTTACATTTTAAATACTCTACTGTAAAGTCGAGTCTGTAAACGATCCGGCAGACAATCTTTACTCAACCTAAATTTGACTGCATTGTTGTCGATTGTTGGCAAAATGAAAAAGTAATCAATTTTCGATTTGAAATACTTTACTTCAATATTATTAGTACCTACATATTGTTAATAGTATGAGATCCACTGCAGAATTAGCTCGTTCATCGCTTTTTGCTTAAAACCAAAATTTTATGTTTATTTGTAAGAAGGAGAATGTATCTACCAGGTTGCCTATCAAAATTTTAGCCGCAAGTATTTTAAATTAATATTTATAATCTTTAACAGCTGGCAACCCTTATTTACGACCGGTTTTTACTAGGCAACCATTTATGATAATAAAGAGAATTTTTTTTTTTTAATTTGATTTATAATTCATAAATGTACGTTACGAATAAATGTTTAAAAATTATACCTATTTATACCTGCCTTGTGCGGCCAGCTGGTGAGCAACGACAACCGTGATTTTTTAGAATCTTTACATAAATTTCCGTCATGTAGACGTTATTTTATTAAAAAAAAGTGAACTTAATTTTTTTTCCAAAAATCTATGAAACAAACAAATACTTACGGCCAAATTCTGATAAGCAACCTAGTAGATACACACATGTCACTTATTTCCCAACTAAGTGTTTACATTCACTCTAAAAGTTGGCGTTTTTAACAAGAATTCCAATATACCTTTAGATGAAATACACTGCTACGCTACCTAATACCCAATCTAGCAAATAAATTGAATATTTTTTTACAAGCGAAGCCGAGGATGCGTCAAACTGAAGGATTGGCGCTATGGCGCTCATTAGGAGAGGCCTATGACCAGCTGTGGACTAATATGGGCTGATGATGATGAAGCGAAACTGCGGACTATTCCATCATTTAACCTGATACTTAGTACCTACCGTGAGAACTAATAAGCTTAAGCCTCATAAAAATGCCTGCAAGACATTTAAGTATCACTTAAACCTTAGATGCCATTCTTAAGGGCCAGCTGCGAAGCCTTCTAAGTATTTCCGGCAGTTCGCAAACAAACTTGAAAGTTTAACCAAAAGTAGGCAACTCCACTAGCAGAAAACAGGTTAAATACCACATTGCATCAGCTTTCGAAACACGGTGGAAACCTGTTATTTATAGGTATACCTTATTCCCTTTAATTATGATAATGAGTGTTGTGAAGGTAATTAAACGTTAAAATGAAACGGCTTGTATATTCTAGGCATTCATAACACGACCCATATTCGTAAACATATTTGTATTCACCACTAAGTCTAGCAGACCCAACCATAGACTATTCTTATGTTACAAAGAAATGAAAAAGCAGCGAATTTGTCTAAACAAGAAATATGTCTAGTTTACATTTTCAATAGTTATAGAATCAGTACCTCCCTATCGATTTTCGGAAAGTATTATTATAGAATTAGAATTGTCTATTATAATTTTAATCTATTGAGCTACCACTAGACTGTTAGCAACCGTCTGCAGTAAGCTCAACTGTTTTAATTATTATATATACTAGTTATAATTTGTTTCTATTTGTTTGTATATTATATACCTCTATAATTTAATACCTGAAATAATACTTTCAATGTATGGAGTAACTATACAAAAATGCGACAAATTTACGTAGTGGCAAATGCACAACACCCGTCTCACTGAACCGGAAAAATTAATACTCTGGCTTTACATTATGTAAAGTTATTGGTGCGACCGACTATTGGGATGAAATTAATTATATATACAAACAAATTCGAATGCACATAAATTTCTATAAATTTTGGCAGTTTGATTGCGCTTAACATCTCTATATTTTCACTTGCTAATAATTTATTTAATTATGATGTGATGACCAATTAATTTCATGCTTCAAGAAACTTAGTGAAATGAACTTAAAATGTTGACGAGTAAAGCCGGGGATGAAAGAAGTAGGTAACAGCTAAATGCACACATTTCAATTAGTTACATCAATGTTTAATATTCGGTTTGTGAAACCTAAGCACATTTTTTTCAGTTACTTTCAAATGTCTTATCTAGATTGAAATTTGAACCTATAAGTGTAGCTACAATAAAGTATGTCATTTATTAATTTATATAAACGACAACTAGTATTACACATGAATAAATTCCTAAAAATCTAAGCTGTCACCAAAAAGCAGAGTGCCCAGAATGCTGACAGCATTGCCTCGTAGAATGGCAATACATTAATTTATAGACCGAAATAGAAACTATCATTCCGATCACCGGACTCTATGAGAAGTTTGGTAAGATCTTTGTTAATTTATAAATTGTCTATGAAAAGATATTTCAATAAAAACGCACGTATTTTATCATGACGACTGTTATGCCAGAAGACCAGCGGCGGCGTTGGTTGTGGTTGTACGTAAATAATCATGCTACTATAGAAACTGTTTTCTGACTCAAGCAAACTGTTATGATTATGACGTTATTATGTATTACGCGTTTGAAAAATGTGTTTATTTCTACAATTCTATTTAATTAATTCAAGCTCCCTTCACAGTGCTTGACAACTACTATAATGTGTTAAAATATATAATAATTGAGATATAAGCAAATGAATAGAAAAATTACAACTAGTATTTACAATTGAAACCATTGAGCTAACCGCAGACGGTTGCAAACAGTCTAAAGGTAACAACTTGACAACTTGCTCAGTCGACACGGATGTTATAGCAGCGGTAAACTACAAGTCAATGCAGTTAGTGCCCATGCCTAACTAGTTCTGAATCCTTTCTGAGGCCGAATGGCAGCCGATGAAACTGGCATACGAGGACAACGGGGCTAGTTGTCAAACTAGCCTTTCTAGTTGCCCAATGTTATGACATGCCAATCTAAAAATAATAAATAGGTAAATTACTTTAAATTATGTCAGAGAATTCAAAAACTAAATTCAAGCGGTCTTTCATCTGACCGAGTTTTGATTGCGCAATACCTATCGTTAAAATATGATACCTACCTATCGTTAAAAATGATTACTTAGAGGTAAACACTTCAGTGGCAGTTAAGCGCAGGCATTATTTCTTTTTTCGAGTATTAAGACACGTTTATTAATCAATTATGTACCTACAAGAATCTTATCCAACTGGTCTGTTCTTAAACCTTGTAAAAACTATAGCATTGAATTACTTTTAAAATAATTTCACTCCTTGTTTGGAGCTTGCGTTCTTGTATGTTGTTGGTAAATGGAAACCAGTAAAATAGGTAGCTTTATTAGTAAACCACGTTTGTTCCTTTTAAACTTCATTGGCTAGGCAAATAAAAAACCAGAGAAATCGTTTAGCAACTCTGTGGAATGAAGATAATTAATGTTTTTGTAAGGGAGCGAACACAGAGCGAACCATTGAAACCTTATTGGTAGAAATACGAAACACAATAGGTATACCGGTACGCGTACCTATATGTTTTTTTCATACGTTTTTTTATGGTAAGGTTTTGATGGTTTAATCTTTATGAGATTAGATTACTTACAATTATTCCAGATTTAAATCTAGGCACATCTATGAAAAATGACAGCCCGATCTATTTATTAGTGTTGGCTTGAAGAATAAATGAACATGATTTCATCTGTCTATCCACATCTATACAAATTTTTGTGATTTTAGTGTGAAGTGATTTCAGATAGTTTTTTTTTTAGACAGGCTGGTTTTTATAGTTGGGAGTGAATGGCCAAATCCAAAACGACGAAAGTCACAGGTTCTATTTCAGAAAAAATAAAATTGCATCCATATTTATTCAGTTTATTTGGAATACTTAGATATATTTTATCCAGAATAAACCCTATTATACCTACAGGTTAATTATCCTACACCAGTTGTTCCAAATCATCATCATCATCATCATCATCAACCTATATTAGTCCACTGCTGGACATAGGCCTCCCCCAATGAGCGCCATAGCGCCCTGTCTTCAGCTTGACGCATCCAGCATCTGCCAGCAGTCTTTCGCAGATCGTCATCCCACCTGGCCGGAGGGCGTCCTACGCTACGTTTACCGAGTCGCGGTCTCCACTCAAGAACACGTTTACCCCAACGGTTGTCGGTTCTTCGCGAGATATGGCCGGCCCATTGCCACTTCAGCTTGCTTATTCTTTGAGCTATGTCGATAACTTTGGTTCTCTGTCGGATGTATTCGTTACGAATTCTATCCTTCAGAGAGACTCCGAGCATAGCTCTTTCCATAGCTCGCTGGGCGACTTTGAACTGGTGGACCAGCCCTACCGTGAGTGTCCACGTCTCAGCTCCGTAGGTCATTACGGGTAGGACGCACTGATTGAAAACTTTCGTTTTCAAACATTGCGGTATGGATGAAGAGAAGACTTGACGTAGTTTCCCAAATGCTGCCCAGCCTAGCTGGATCCTCCTCTTGGCCTCCTTCTCAAAATTGTTTTTACCTAGCTGTACAATCTGCCCAAGGTAAGTATACTCGGAAACAATTTCAAGAAGGTGACCATCTACGACGATCGGTCCCGGAACAATGTGGCCATTGATCATGACTTTGGTTTTATCCAAATTCATGCCAAGACCGATACATCGCGAGGCTGAAGCTAGGCCGTCCAGCATGTGGGTCAGCTCCTCTAGCGACTCCGCCATTACGACTATGTCATCAGCGAATCGCAGGTGTGAGATGTAATCGCCGTTTATGTTAATGCCCTTACCTTTCCAGTCCAGCGTCTTAAACATATCTTCCAATGCGCTCGTGAACAGTTTCGGGGATATGACATCCCCCTGTCTCACTCCTCTGCGCAATTGGATAGGTTTAGACTGCTGGTCCTGTACTTGGACACTCATAGTGGCAGCTTCATAGAGACACCTCAGCACTTCGATGTAACGATAGTCTACTTGGCATCGCTGTAAGGATTCCAGAACAGCCCAGGTTTCGACGGAGTCAAAGGCTTTCTCATAGTCCACAAAAGCGAGACACAGGGGCTGATTATACTCTTCGGACTTCTGTATAATCTGCCTCACTGTGTGTATGTGGTCTATGGTGCCATATCCTCCGCGGAACCCGGCCTGTTCCGGTGGCTGGAACTCGTCAAGTCTCCTGGCGAGACGATTCGTGATCACTCGTGAGAACAGCTTATAGATGTGGCTCAGGAGTGTGATGGGTCTGTAATTTTAAGGAGAGTTTTATCACCCTTCTTAAAAAAGAGCACCACCAAACTCCCGCTCCACGCCTTAGGAGTTCTCCCACTGTGGAGGACGGTATTGAAGAGGTGTTGTAGCTCCTGTATAACGGAGGCTCCTCCTGCCTTCAGAAGCTCTGAAGTTATACCGTCCTCACCGGGGGCTTTTCCATTTTTAAGCTGCCTCAAAGCTAACACGATTTCGTCTTGACTGATGTCTGGCAGTTCGTCGGTGTAGTGGCGTGTCAGGGTGGCTCTAGAATCAAGGTCGTCTCGTCGGGAACGAGGGGCATGTGCAGTGTACAGACGGCCATAAAAATCCTCTATCTCGGCTGAAATCTCCGGTTTCGACAGTACGGTCCTCCCATCGTGCGTTTTAAGCTTCGTCAGGTGGCTCCTGCCAAGCTGCTGAGTGAATACTTTGGACCCTCGGTTTCGCTCTATCGCCTCTTCAATGAGGCGTGTGTTGGAGCTCCGAAGGTCGCGCCGTACCATCTTCGCAATTCGCTTGTTCAGGTCTGACCTCTCTGCCGAAGACACTTGGGTGGTTTCCCGTCTTCTTGTCATCAGATCCAGAGTCTCATCCGAGAGTTTGGACTTCTTGCCAGTTCGCTGTTTTTTGCAGAACTTGATGCCCTCATCCCTCAACGTTTCGACCAGATTGTGTAGGCTCTCGTCAGCGTCATCAGTGGGTTCCAAGGCAACAAATCTGTCTCCGAGTAGCTGCTCGAACTTCTCGGTGCCCGCCATGATTTGGATTGGATTTGGTCGGAGCGTGGACTTCATCAGACGGTGTCTTTCAAGCTTCAAGTTGATATTCAGAGTGCCTCGGAGCATTCGGTGATCAGATCCGGTATTGAACCTGTTGATCACTGAGACATCTCTGAATATGTGCTTGCTATCCGTCATGATGAAGTCGATCTCATTTCTAGTCACAGTGTCGGGGCTTTGCCACGTCCACTTCCTTTGAGGCTGTTTCTTAAAGAAGGAGTTCATTAAGAACAGTCCCTCTTTCTCAAGGAAGTTGACAAGCATTTGCCCCCTGTGATTCCTGATTCCATAACCATGCGGGCCTATTCGGGATTCATTGCCAGTCTGGATTCCCACCTTGCCGTTAAAGTCCCCCATAACAACGTTGAAGTGAGCCTTAGTGGTGTTGTGTAAGGCTTTGGATATGTCTTCGTACATATCCTCCACTTCATCATCCGAGTGTGCCGAGGTCGGTGCGTAGACCTGAATTACCTTCATGCTATACCGCTTGGAAAGCCGAAGGATCAGGTACGCTACCCTGGTCGACACACTGGAGATTTCTTGAACGTTGCTAGAGAGGGCCTTATTGACGAGGAAACCTACTCCACCCTGGGATGTTTTATCACCCTCACGAAAGTAGAGAAGATGGCCTGAGTCTAGGGTTACGGTGTCCTCCCCCTCTCTACGGACTTCACATAACCCGAGAACATGCCATTTAATGTTCTCTAACTCCACTTCCAACTGCGCTAGATGATGGTCAAGCCTCAGAGTGCGTCCGTTAAACGTTGCCAGGGTCATTTTAGAAAGCGTGTGGTAGCCTGAATACCGGTGATTCTTAGCACCCCCTGCCCCGCCGTTACCATGACCGCTACCATGGCCAGGAATAGCGAGGCGGCCGGGAACTAGGGGCCGATTTTTGGCTGTGTTTTTCATTAAGGGGTAATGCCCATAATCCCCACGCTGGGCATGCGGGTTGGGGATCGCAGTTTGATGGTAGGGTTGTTCTAGAGGGGTGCTGCTGCCCACCCCCCGGTATATCCCTTAGTCGCCTCTTACGACACCCACGGGAAGAGTTGGGGTAGTGCTATTCTAAGCCGGCACCACACGGTTGTTCCAAATGATCATTTAAAATTTTATTGATGCTTGTTGAGGGTGTTTACAAACAATTGTAAAAATAAGCGACTTATTTATTTTTTCTTTTCTTCATTTCTTTCTTCCTTCCTAATCCTTATCAGCAAACAAATTCGTTAGTGCAAATATCAGTCATAAGTCATCCGTGTCAGATCTGATATCTCCAAAAATCATTAATCAATCGTTTTATTAAAAACCTATATGTATTTTTTTTGGTTTTCCTATCAAACGATTTGGCCATCCACTCCCGTCTAAGCAACCTTTATAGCAAGATAATAAATCTTTGTGATTCTACTGCACTTGTGACTTTGTAGATGCATGCAAGACACGCCTCTTTGCCACAAACTTATAAGAGTTAAATAACAATGCATGCATGTAGCTAGTCCGTAATCGTAAACCATTGTTAGAAGAATAAAGCAGGTCAGACGAGGTGCGGGCGAAACAATGCCAAATGCTACAATAGAATCGAATTTAATAGAAATAGGTAAAGGCAGGGCTTTGAGCCTATCACGGTGTTTGGTAATAGACAATGGACGCATGCTACAAAAGCCAAATTCTATATAACTAAAGATATGACGACCGATGTGGCGCGGTGGGCGCTTGCGACGCAGGAGGTTGCGGCTTCGATTCCCGCCTCGGAACAAATTTGTGTACGATCTAAACAAATTTGTTCCGTTGGTCTGGGTGTTTTCTATGAATAATAAAAAAAAATATCTTTATAATTTTTTGTCTAATGTACATATTAAATATACAAACTTTTGTGCTAGATGGTGCTGTGTGGATTGTCTAGCAATATTTATTTAATTTTTATTTGATTTTATCGTTTCATTTTAAACGAGTTTTCCTGAGTTTTCTTGATGTTCATTTATTTTATTTTTGATGCTTTTATATACCCAGGGGTAATTTAAACTTTCACTCATAATTTGTAAATGTCAGTCACATCATCGTCTTGTTTGGTACTATAACTTTTATCTACCTATGTATAGAACTCCAACTCAAATTATATAACGATAATCAAATTATCAATAACTCAAAAACGCCACCTGTATTCTGCGCCTAAGGAACGATATGAAACAACGGAGGTCATTCTACAAAATCTTAATGAACAATTTGTTTTCACCAAGATTATTTTCTAAATCGAACAACCGATAGGTACTTACTACTGAAACCACTGATCGGTAATCCAAGCTGATCCATCAGCCTGTTTATACATTGAACAGTCAGCCGGCGAATGGTAAACAATAGGTCACCGTGACGTCCTGTCCGCTGCGGTGCATTAGGAAATGGACAATCCCTGGCAACCCTGATACTGGTTGGACGCCAATCATGGAAAACTTTTGTTATTTAAGTAATAGTGTTGAATACCTACTAGTGATTTTTGTTACCATAAAGTTCAACTATGGTGTACTATGCTACGTTAGCATCTATTCTTGAACTGAATGGTCTGTTCCGTGACGATGGCAAAAAGCCTAATGGCATGACACTAGTCCCATGGAGTTGGGGAGGCCCATTGTGTGGGACGCTACATGCGTCCGGCTTCCCATCTTCCAAGGACATTATCATGTCAGTGTTGTAATTATGAAATTACATGGAAATAAATAGACATCGAACTATACGCCGTATTATATTAAATGTTTATTATTAAAGCACTGTGTATAGTACCTATAAGCCCATGTCATAAAGTCCAATCCATTCGTAGAAAACCAATGAGTTCATTTTAACATACTTAACTTTTTGTAGGTACAGACATAAAAACGTGGTATTGCAACAGATTGAAATGTTTTTGATTATCACACAAGATGATTCGTTTGAGCCTTGAGATAATATCTAGCCGTTTTACAATGCATCCTACGTTGGTAGGTAGCGCTGCTTTTGGTGGGTGAATGAAGATGCCTAAAAGCCTTGTTTTGTTGATAGATGTAACTAGTATATTTTATCTTAACAGCTCCAAACTTATATTTTCCTCCATACGCAACTCATATTATACTTATACTTACCTACATATTTATTCCCCGCAACAATGCACTTGGTTAGGTAGGTAACTAATAAGATCAGCTACCAATTGGAATCTTATGAAAATATTAGCAAAATCGCAAATATTTTCATTAGATTCCCATGGATTATTATTTTAAATTAAATAGTCCATGGTAGACGCGAGCACTGACCTAGATGATAGGGACATAGGATTGGAGCTAAGACTACAAATATTATTTTATGTTCCTATGTAAGTTCTAGAATTATTTTAGTATTTAAATATATTGAATTAAGCTTGAAGTAAAACGCTGAAGTACCTTTAGGCGTCTGAGTCTTTCCTAAAATTTGGTTGTAAAATATATTTTTCTTATCTTTCTCCTATACAGGTAGACCCTGTTACAAACATGAGCTCGAGATTAATCTAAGATTATACATAGTTATAGCAGTGTAGGCACTTACTAGCTTCCTCGAGTGTTAAGATTCCGCGATAGGTAAAGTGGCTGAAGGATTAACCGCTAGCTAATCCTGGGATGTTGATGTAAAAGTCGAGTTTGTCGGTAAAAGCTATATTCAACTTATATACGTAAAACTACGACTAATGATGCTGATGATAGTGAGTGCGGTTGGTATCGCTGCTAGTGATGCACTGTCTGCTGAATGACCTAGAGACCGCTCGTTACCTCCGCGGTCACATAAGTACTAATTACCTAGTTAAGCTGACCTGCTGAGGCAGCTACCTAGTTGAGGAAGCTAGATGATCGATGTGTATCGAACATACTCCCGAGGGCGAGGTCTGAGATGAGGATGAGATGAGGCGCTACAATTGGGGGTTAGTAATACATCGGTGATCAATATTGTCTTAAGCTAAGTGAATGTTAGGACAATCGCTGATGATGATTACTAAACTATGTTTTCCCTATTGTATAATTAAAACTGATAGTCTGGATTGCTGCTTGCTGCTGGGTGTATTAATTGTGTCTCTATCACGTAAACTGGACCACCGCACGGCCCCACTGCTACCGTGCCCTAGCACGGGCTGCCTACGCGCACTAACTGCTCTGCTGGAGGGCGGCTCCCTCGGCGGGAGAGGCGCGGGGGTCGCGCGGCGCTGGCTCCGCAGCGCGCGCGGAAGGCGCGGACGGCTCGTCGGCTTCTCCTCCACAGGAACACCAGAAACACTGCGATGACGCCTGCTGCAGTGCTATATTGTGTTCTTGTATTGGAGGAATCGAAGGTTGTGAGGGGTCACCTCCTGCTGCGTTGATTCTTCCATCGCTCTGATTTGCTCCCCAAGCTGCTGTAGGTTGGTCCGATCTAGACCGTAAGCTTCAGTTGACGCGATGAACGGTAAGGTGACGTTAAAGGTGTTGTATTGGAGCTATATTTATAAGTAATGAATCCGATTTGAGTTGGAGCGTACTTTGTTATTGATACGAATAGAGAATTACGTTACGACCTTGAGCTGTGCTTAGTTTTCACAAGTGAATGAGGTTTTCGACCGCTCGCTAAAATGCTGATGGAGCGACAGCTAATTGTACTACATACTGTAATCATGTTTCACTCGTAATAGAAACATGTTACAATGACCTTGACCTAATCACATGTTTACTTTATCAACATGGTATAACGACATATTGCTACTAATTTGTTTTAAGTTGATAATGCTACTGGACCAAATGATAGGTGCTCATATAAAGGATCCATGCTAATGCTAAGTTAATGTGCTGCTTATTTCCTAGATACTTGCTAAGTGTGCTTTATATTCCTAAATAATATCCGTTTTCGCGTTAGATTTCCTTTTTGCTTTAGGTAAAATATAAAGATTCAAATGTTTTATTTTGCTACGTGATTTGACCTTGCTGCTAAGTAGGTACAATATGACATTATTAAATTCATTGCGCTGTAAATATTTTATGATACTATTTGCTGATCTAAGCTCGTGTAATGTGAGATACACTGGCTGCCTTTGTTTACTAACAATAAAGGTCAACACCCGTTGTATCCACGCTACTACACGAGCTACTATAGTAAACGAGCTGTGACGATTTAGTAAATCTTCGATTATGATGCTGCTGTTATCGGAGATGTTACTAGCTACGTTTACGTGCTCCCTGACTTCTTCGTTGCTAAGCTTCATGAGTTGCTGCTTTGTCATGAAGTTAGTCAACGTTAAGAAGGTAGGGTCTTGCCACCGCAACCGACGCTCTGTCAGCTGTGATGGCGTCAGACCTCTGCTCGCTACGCTGTCAGCTGGATTCTCGTTGCTGTTGAGATTATGCCAACAGGCAATTTTCCTCACCCGGTTTTCTGTTAACGGCTTACAGTGCTCCGGATGACTTTGAATCCAGCTAAACGTTTTAGTTGATGCGTCACAGAACCTGTATCGTTCGATGACGTCACCTTTTGGCTGCTCTAGACCCTGCTGTACGTTCGGACCTTGGCTATACTTAAGGTCGTTGAGGCTTGAAGAAGTTTGAGGTTGAGGCGAGACACCTGCTACCTCCGCATTCTGATTGCCGCTACTTGAAGTCGCTAACTTCAATTGATAAGGCTGCTGATGATCGCATTTAATTTGTATATTTTGCTTAGCTAAGGATTGTTCCTTAACTAACCTATGCTCTAAAGGACTAAATTCTTTGCTTATTACTACTATAGAAGGGACCAGTTCGTCCTTGATTACTGGTACCTGCGAGCCCTGGTCGATCGGTGCTCGCATCATGTGTTGGCTACTATCTACTGGGGTAACTTTAACCAAAGCAGTCTCTAACAAATTCTCTGAAGGCTCATCTCGCTGAGATGTATTAACATTTCTGTTACTATGCTGCTCTTGTTGTTCTGAATGTTCTAAATCTAAATAATTTAATGATTGAGATTGATTAAAGTTATCTAAATCTGAAAATTTCCTGCAATCAGTTGATATGTGACCTGAATAATCGTATCGAGAACAATTAACTGCTGACGATGAGACATGCATTGATTTCGTAATTTCGTGGAATTTATTGCTTTGACCTTCAATGTAATAAGGTTGATTTGTACGTTTTGAATGATCTTTGTGGACAGCTTCATTGAATAGATCCTTTTGCGATGCCCACTGCTTAGATTCGCCTGAGACAGCTTTTGAGCTTTGTAAAGATTTTCTCAGGCGGTCGTAGATAAGCTCGTGCTTGTCGTAGTTGTTCTCGTACGTTTCGTCCTCGAACAACTCCAACATGATCTCCCAATGATAGTTGTCCACCACCGTCCAGCGAGTTTGTAAGTCTCGCAGGGCGTTATCGTACTCCCAGTATTCTCGGTAGGACTCTATCTCTATCTCTATGCCTTCTACAGTTCGCATAAAAGCTTTGAAATGAACGAACTGCCTGCGAAGCATGAGATCTATCTTGCCGCGGTTACCTATCTCCGCGTCTCGCAGAACACAAGAGCTAGGCGGTGCTGGCGCCGGGGTCCGCGGCTGATATCTGCCGCTATATGGACCTTCCGGCTGGCTTTCTCCGGGCTCAGAGATACCTAATTGCTGCTCTAGGTCTATGCAATACCTATCGATCTTCGTTTTTGCTGCTAGGTACGACTTGTAAGTATCCTTAAACTCAATTTCGGACCAATTACAATACTTATGACTATGTTTTTCGTAGTTGAATTTATACTCTCTCCAATACGATTCTAGGGCATCTATTTGCCGTTTACCGTATTCGATCGTCTTACAGTCGTCACCATCCTTATTGAAATTAAAGAGGACCTTCAAAATCTTCTGCTCTAATTCAAATTGCCTTTTGTAATGAGCCTCCATATCGTCGGTGAACTTTGAATTAGTAAAAAGGAACGCTCTTACTTGAAAGCCGCGTGTCCTACGGCTGCTTCTATTGCTGGACTACCGATCGCAGTGCTGGCTGAAGACTGGGGCTGCTGTGGCTGCGACTGCTCGATGCTGCTGGTGCGTCGCGGGGCGGCTCGTTCCTCGCTGCTGCTGGGGCGCGAGCGGTATGCTCACTGCTGCTGGGGCGCGAGCGGTATGCTCACTGCTGCTGGGGCGCGAGCGGTATGCTCACTGCTGCTGGGGCGCGAGCGGTATGCTCACTGCTGCTGGGGCGCGAGCGGTATGCTCACTGCTGCTGGGGCGCGAGCGGTATGCTCACTGCTGCTGGGGCGCGAGCGGTATGCTCACTGCTGCTGAGGCGCGAGCTGTATGCTCACTGCTGCTGGGGCGCGAGCGGTATGCTCACTGCTGCTGGGGCGCGAGCGGTATGCTCACTGCTGCTGGGGCGCGAGCGGTATGCTCACTGCTGCTGGGGCGCGAGCGGTATGCTCACTGCTGCTGGGGCGCGAGCGGTATGCTCACTGCTGCTGGGGCGTCGCGGGGGTGGCTCACTCCCTTGACTGCTGCTGGTTCGTCGCAGGGGCGGCTTGCTCCTAACGACTGCTGGTTCGTCGCAGGGGCGGCTTGCTCCTAACGACTGCTGGTTCGTCGCAGGGGCGTCTTGCTCCTAACGACTGCTGGTTCGTCGCAGGGGCGGCTTGCTCCTAACGACTGCTGGTTCGTCGCAGGGGCGGCTTGCTCCTAACGACTGCTGGTTCGTCGCAGGGGCGGCTTGCTCCTAACGACTGCTGCTGTCCTGACTGGGTAGCTCCTCCCGTCAGGTGCGGATGCTAGCTCTCGTAAGCTCGCTGATAAAGCTTAGATCGCTGAACTCCACGGGTTGCTGGTGCGTCCGAAGCTCACAGTACGACTCTTCACGATCGCGCTATGAGTTCTCGAACGGTATCTCGAAAACCATGAAGATTTTTCCTGGCTCGGAGACACGTTTTCGCTCGAAGGACCATGAAGGATTAACCGCTAGCTAATCCTGGGATGTTGATGTAAAAGTCGAGTTTGTCGGTAAAAGCTATATTCAACTTATATACGTAAAACTACGACTAATGATGCTGATGATAGTGAGTGCGGTTGGTATCGCTGCTAGTGATGCACTGTCTGCTGAATGACCTAGAGACCGCTCGTTACCTCCGCGGTCACATAAGTACTAATTACCTAGTTAAGCTGACCTGCTGAGGCAGCTACCTAGTTGAGGAAGCTAGATGATCGATGTGTATCGAACAGTGGCATAACTTTCGTTTTGATAACTTTCGTAATAATGGTGTAATCGTGCAAATCGCCTTTCGACTTTGCCATGTTTGCTCGAGATGTCTTCCGCTTTTTAACGACTTAACACCGCCATTTGAGTACCAATGAAATGTGAACTGCTTGAATGGATTCTTGTAATGTCATATTAGGATAACATGATATTAAATCTGTTATAGATAGAAGATATATGTATAAGTATTCAAAATTTACTGAACGAGGGCAAAGTGCTAAAAATATGTTTTAGATGGATTTGTGGCTGAAACAAAAGATTATTTATTTGTTTACACGGATTCTGTGAAATAATGGACTTTATCCTACTAATATTATAAACGCGAAAGTTTGTTAGTATGGATGGCTGGATGGATGTCAGGCAAAAACTACTGAACGGATATGGATGAAATTTGGCACAGAGGTAGATAATAGTCTGGAAGTGCTGCTAGTAGAACAATAAAATCGAACGAAACCAGTAACAGGCAGACCGAAAAAACTTTATGTCTCCGTTCTGAAATAAGAATTCTAAAGAGAAAAATACAAATGCATAAACGCACTAGGTCATTCCTGCACATATCGGGAGAGCGTGGACAGAAGCGAGTAACCTAAATTTCAAGCTATTCATGTAACCATTTGTCATGTGCCAACACGCCTGTAAATGCTTAACGCTTCACGCGTCGCATAAGTAGGTACCTTCATGTTTTAGTTCGCATCTATTTGATCGTCACGATTCCATGATTTGTGAACCTAATAGGTATACCCTATAGGTATTACCTATTTGTCGGTTTTGACTTCGCAGTTCACATGGTAACTGGCGGAAATTTTAAGGAAGATATCGATGTTTGATAAATATTCTAATGTTTTTAAACTATTAGGTGACTGTATTATTACGTGTGAAGCTATTGTTTTCTGAGGCTTGCTGCGCGGTTTCACTAAATGATATTTTGCTTGCTGTGGCCGTTTGTTTATTCCTTTCTACCATGTGGTAAGAAAGCGTAGGCACTGGATTTTGAAGCTTTCTTAACTTGAACTTTTTGTTTAACACTAGGCTGCGATTTAAAGGGGGTAAAAAGAAGCGTCTAAGATAATCCGGATGATACAAAATATCGATATCTACTTATACAAAATCCCACAAAAAATCCAGCCCGACGCAAATAAGTAGTTTCGGCATTGTATTGTATGCGGACTCACAACACTCATTTTGTAAATTCAGCCTGTACCTACATGGATATCAACAAGTAACAATAATAGGTTCCTGCCTTAGTTCAAGCTCTGCCTAGGTAATAAAAAACCTGCAGACATTAAATCCCCTGGTACATACATATAACTTGAAATCATTAATGGAACTCCATCAAGTCATGCTTGGATAGCTCTAACGTTCTCGGAGATAATTACTGAGATAGATGCTTATCAAAGCCAACCGGTCTCTAGTTTAGGTCTACGTACCTATTAGTTTATCCAAAGTAGGTGAGACCTGGGACTTGAAATGACGGCATTGCAAAATTGTTTAGCTATAAATCCGTCTACTAATAAATTACACAAGTATGGATTTAATTTAGGTAAGTAGGTATTACTAAACTTAATGCGAATGATGTTATTTTCATTATTATCCTTTATCTACAAGCTGCGCCCCGCGGTTTCACCCTTGTGAAAATTTCAGACATTTGTTGTACATACTTCCTAAAGGTTCTTGTAAAAATAAGAAATACTTACGAGAATAAATATTTACTTTATAGTTTATTAACACTTAGTTTTGAGACGAACCTACGAATAAATACTCTAAAATCAAACCATAGAAACTTATATATTCTTATATTTTCACATTACAGCACAAGACTCGACGAAGAAGCGGCCACACAGATGTCGCATAGCGGGTCCGAGTACCCATACATACTTTACCTAAAATAAACCATTGAGGGGCTTGAGACAAAGGTTTATTTTTCAAAATTAGCCTATGTGTTATTCAATAACCTAAACTATCTATATACCAAATTTCATTTCAATAAGTTAACTATTTAAGGAGATACGTGGTAATAAACATTCACTCAGACTTTCACGTTAATTATATCAGCAGGATTCGTCGGCGCTTCTTTTTACTATTATACAGGGTGCCACGTAACACGTGTACTAAGCCGAAAAGGTGTAAGTAAATAGATCCCCTGGAGGATCAACTTTTATTTAGGACTTTTAGATATCAGTTGTTCGTTGGCACAGTAATTATATTTTTTGAAATTTTTATGATAATTTCAAACCAAAACGCTGGTTTTGCTAAAAACAAGCAAAAAACAATTTTATTCGTTTTAAATAGGTAACCAAAATTCTCTCAGTACATTATTTACATTATTTACATTATTTACAGTATTCTTCTCAGTACACAATGTTACTCGTAAGTGGCAAAGTGAAGTGATCTAGCCTTCTAAAAAAATACAGCATTCTATTATAACCTATATTTTTATTCATTTGTTGATAAATCATGCAGTAGAACCTATCCGAAACAGGTTCATTATTTCCCTCAACACACCGTTAACGGGCACGGTCGAGCTGTCACACGCTTTGAACATGACTGCAAGCCAAAATTGAACCCTTTATTGGACGTCATTCAGCTTGTTCATAGGCAGATAATTGGTATCACCGTCTATCATAGGTACCGACACAGGAAATCACCATTTAGCCTGTACGGTCTTTTACAATAACTTGACCAACCGGTTTTATTGATTAATTGTAGACAATTAAACCGGTGCGTTACCTTTTGGAATGTGGCTTAGCCTCCACCTGATGATGGTCGACTTGTTACTTTCGCTCCAAACTCCTCACAAAGGTTCTTAAGTTAAACAAAAATGTAGATGAAAAAAGAAGTGTGTAATAAATTACGGTGCAATTCAAACAACGTCTTAACTATGTTTATTGTAGAATCTGGCCTTAGTTCTTGAACAAATCTTACACCTACATTTTTTTTTGTACGGCGCCTGTTTCTTTTAGCTACCACTCTGCCAGTGTCTATGTTAGTATCATAAACGTTTTAATGAAACATAAATCGAATTTTCAAGTCTATATGTATTTTTAAACCTTATATCTTTGCTTCACTACAAAAAGTCCTTCAAATAAAGCTCACTTTCCAACATTCATAGGTAAAAGCAGTTCAAAATGAGGTGACCAATCAAATGTAATCGTGATATCTAGGTGGGATTTAACTGGCCGGTTACTCGATCAAGTTAATTGATAGGTATAGGTATATACCGTTATCAAGTAACGTTTGAGGCTCACTAAGAAGCCATAGCTAATGCTTTAGGGGATCTTCACAGAATAGTTTCTTGTAGCCAATTGGAATTATTGCCGTGTTGATTGATACCTATCGCCTATAGATCACTAAAAATTAAAGAGTATTTTAAATGAGAAATTGTAAATGAAAAATGATGCTGGACAATTCACAAAGTCATCTAGCACCAAGCTAAGAAGATCTTGTATTATGGGTAGGTACTAGATAGCATATAGGTATACTTATTACTTAAATAACATACACGTTTACAATGTTTTATATATAACTTATTGTATTGAAGGTACAGACACAAATTAAAACTAATACTTACAATTCAAATGAAAGTTAATACCGCAGACTGTGTCAAATAATCTAAAAGTAGCTCAAATGATCCAAAAATAATCATTCCTACTACATATTTACGTGTTGAAAATGTTGAATACACATGTGATGATTTGATAGGTGGTCGAGGCTCAAAATTCTATCTATTCTAAATGTAGTGCACTCTAAAATGTCTCTTATGAAACAAATCTCTTAAATTGGTGAATTCAGAAACTGTGCGCTAACTCCCTAAAATTATATGAAGAAATTAAAGTTTTTTTTCGAAAATTAAGTTTCTATTCATGGATCTTTAATTTTTCTATAGTAATCTTTTTACACCTTGTAAGTATATTAATTAGGGGAGGCTTATGTCCAGCAGTGGACTAATATAGGCCGATGAAGATGATGAAGTATATTAATATGCTAGGTAATTGTAAGAAAACTAATTTAGTGTGGCATCTATAGACAAGTTCTTATATGTTATTACAAGTTCTTAAAGGTGATATATCTTTGTACATATTTGGGGTATTTGCATTAATTGCAAAACAAAGTAGTAGGTCAATCAAACAAACATCTGTCCTGATACTCAAGCTCTGCCAACAAATCTCTAGCTCCAAAGACCAAGATTCTCTTGTGTGAACCAAACTAGCCAGCATTATTTATTTGATCTCACGCTGGGCTCTACAATATTAGAACAGGTGTTGGCCATTATGTGCTAGTTGGGCTCTACGTAGTGAAACTCGTTTTGAAATCGTAGGGCTACTAATAAATAGTATTTTATTGCTTTTTTATAATAAGAAAGCTGTAATAGAGGCAAAATTGTGGTTTTAGGTTTCAATATAAGTAATGAAATTGTTCGAAAAAATTAAAAAGATGCTTCGAGTTTTATGCAAAAGTTAGGTACTTAATTTAAACAATAGGTAGGTATACACAGGTACATACCTATTATGTGTACATGACAAGATTTCAGGTAAATCACTTTTTGATAAATGATTTAGTTCGATGTTCTCTAGTTCTCTACGTATACTTAATAAAAAATCTCAGATCAGTTACCCATAACACAAGCTCTGCTTAGCTTGAGGCTAAATTATACTACTTATGTGGATTGTCCGTAATTTTATTTATTTTGAATATATAACTTCAATCTGAATTATAAAATCCTAAAGGCCTAATGGAGGTTTAAAATTTTGCCAGAATGCAAAGAAAAGTAAAGTAATAGATCGATACAGGCGTTTGGGAAATGTATAACTGGAAATCAGAAGAGATTCTAGCAACCTGTTTCAAGGTATTACGGTATTACCGTTGTCAAGTTGGAAGGATGACAAATTACTCCAGCCTTTATTATGTAAATAAGGAGTATTGATACCGGAACGGTCGGATGGTAAGGCAAGTGGATAAGTTTTGAACGGTGATCAATAACGTTGATACAACGTTCAGCGAACTTCCTCAAATAAATCTACTGTACATCTACTATGAGGTTGCAAAATGAACATTACGATCAGTTTTTTATTTACGTATGGCTAGAAGTTTTTTTTATTCGATGCGATTTGCTGTGCTCGAAATAAATCTACTGTACGTCTATTATGAGTTTGCAAAATAAACATTACCTACAAGAAATGTATAAATTTATTATTTATGTAAGTATCTCAGTATCTATTTATATTAAAAAAAATCTACTCAGTGTTTTGCTGTAAGTCCGAACCGATTGGAGTCGCTGCAAAAAGACCTTAGATCCTTAGAATAATTACGCTTAGAACCGCAGTAGGGTCACGCGAAGCGTGGACATTTAAAGGTAGCCTGTAAAGGCTACGTACATCTCTTGACTCGTCAGTACATTATGTCAAGTCTTACGGGGAAGAGCTCCCTGAATTTCTAATAAAAATGACCTATTGTGCAGTGAAAGGGTGTCACAACTCATCACATAATCACCAAAAACAGTCGCAGATTCTATTTCACGGGTAAATACAACCTGGAAACTTATATTCTTGAGTAAAACATTAGTTTTGTCTCAAAAATAAAACGTAAACAAAACATACGTCAATACAATGAAATGTTGCAAGCTATTGAAAAAATATTTTACCCCATACGTATTTTTTCGTTTTACGATTTCCTTCTGATTAGGTTGTTGCTTCTCGATGGATTGAAAATTCAGACTGAATCGTACAGAATGTATACAGGGTGTAACAAAATTAAGGACCAAACTTTAAACTGGTATTGACATGGATCACTTGAGCTATCTTTAGACTGTTTGCAACCGTGTGCAGTTAGCTCAATGGTTTCAATTGTAAATACTAATTAAATTTTAATTATATTGTTTTTATTATTTTGGCTCCATATCTAAGCACGCCGCGCAGCTTACCCGCTTCTACTGCATTCGATGATGACTGATGGTCGATGACCGCGGCGGCCGCTCGTTAGGGCACCGTTGACGTGTTTAGGCTAAGAGATGTATACAGGTACGCAAGTATTTTTTTTTATTCCAAAAACACGATTGCGTGCATAAGATTTTATTGCCTAACGTAATGAAAATTCATTACTTATTTAATTTTCGAAAATTAAAGGGCGGGATTGTTTTAAAATATTTTTACTGAATTCAGTGTTCGGATCTACACCCCGCTTGAAAGTTTGGTCCTTTATTTTTGTTACACCCTGTAAATTTCTGAAATTTGGCAAATTAATTTCCATGCGGGTGAAGCCGCGGCGCGCAACTAGTTGATAATATGTAAGGGGTATGTTATACTAACGGGACGTTTTCTGAACGTTGAACGCTTCATTGACGAATGAATCAATGCATTTATGAAAAATCATCTAACAGAAAAATGATTAGCTATGATTGTACAAAATGTTAAAACTTCCCTACTTTATGGGGAAAAAGTTATGATTGCAACATTATTCGTGCGTTTGTGTGCGTGTCGGCTGATGTAATCACGTGCTGCTTACCCACACATTGGTTGTTTTTTGACTTCTAGATAAAGCGGATTTTTTTGTGAAATTATCTCTCTATGCCTTATTCCTCTAAGCTTAGATCTATGAAATTGAATCAAACGAACCCATTGTCCTGGAATTTTGAAGAAAGTTGTAGACACGTTTAGTTTATTAGATAACTTAACTCCCTACAATCCTTTCTTTTACTCACCATTATCATCTTCGACCTATGTATTTATATCAGTCCACTGCTAAACCATAGATACTCATTATATAAAGCAATAACAATAAATAAAATTTACTCATTTATTGAAAAAAATACTTTTATATTTGATTTTTATTGTACAAAATATTTGGTTGGCGACTGTACGTATGTATTCCAGTTGAGTTTCAAGATATTACTGGCTCGAGCATTTCAACTGTTGACGTGAGCCCGACGTAGACATTAGGGCTCCCACACAAAACTGCGATTTGATGCGATGCGATGTGATGCGATGTCACACGAACTTGAAATGCGAATTTCTGCGATGCTATTTTGTGCGGCGAACCGTTTGGTAGGGTAACCATACCTTGAAGTTTAGTCAGCCGTTGGACGTGTTTTTAGGAAGCGTAAGATGGATCGCAAAAAGATAATTGCACTGCTGTTATTGTTAAATAGATATGAAAGAAAAACAAGATTCTGGGTTCATCCATTTATTACGATTATGAACTCTGAAGGGAACTATTTTACTCGAAAGTACTATGGGTTGAGAAATGAAGCAGATATTTTTTTTTTACAACACAAAGAAGGCGGCTCAGGCGCCGCGCGTCTTTCTCTAAAGTTGTCTCAGAGCGGACTAAAAGGGGGGTCACCAAGTATGACGTAATATGACAGGAATGCGCGATGCAAATGAGATCGGACGTTATCGTGCGAGCTCGCAGATATTTGCGATGCGATGCGAGTTCGCAGTTTTGTGTGGGAGCCCTTAGATAGTGTTTTATTTTGGGACGCACAACGTGACAGACAGCTCTATATTTTTGAGTATAGTCTGATAGGTTTAGGTAATGTAATACCCGATATCTATTTACAGTCTTGGTCCTGGTCCATCAATTCGGTAAAAACTTATTAAATAAGAACTAGCATTGCCATGCATGCACCCAGCAGAGTCTATACTGTTTGCAACCGTAACTGTTAGTTTTAAATTGTTTCTATTCTATGATTACAAAGAATAAGTTTATTTATATCATATAAATTAGATATTTATTTCATATGTGAGATGTTTTAACGAAAATTACAATTGAAGAATAGAAACAAATTAAAACAAGTACTTATTTAGAATCGAAACAATTAAGCTAGGTAACTAAACATTAAAATGTTGCAACAGTAAACTGTTGCAACATTTTAATTTACCTCTTCAGTTTAATGGTTAAAGATACTACCTAACCTGTGTAATTTCCTACGCCAATCAATTGAAACTCGATCATAAAAGTTATGCAACAATAGATCGATTCGTCAGAGATTGGTCATAATAATGTTTCTGAAATGACTACTGTTGTATTTACATTGTTTTGGTATATGTTAATTTGGTATTTAAATTTTAATTTAGATTTTCATGTTATTCAAACAATTTCTTATTCACCTTTTTAACTTTTACTCTGTATGTAAACTTTATCTGTGACTTTATCTATTGTTACACACCTACTACTTTTCTCCATGACCAAGGTTCGTCTTATGAAAACTCTTTAGAGTTAAGCTCACCTTTGTTAAGTTTTGTGTATTTTTAGTGTACAATAAATGATACTTATGTTTTCCGATAAATCTTGTTAAATTCTTAACACACTTTATTTTCAAGTTTTAATATATTCAGTAAGAGAAAGAGAATTAGGTACATAATAAGTACAAGCCTGCGACGCAGGAGGTCGCGTGTTCGATACTCGCCTGGGGAAAAATGTTTGTACGGTCTGCAAATATTTGTTCCGGGGTTCTGAGTGTTTTCTATGAATTATAAAAAATATCGATCTGTGTATTAAATTTATTAAGTATGCCAATCATCGAAATGATATGTGGCCAAATATAATAATAGATATTTGATCACATATCATTGTTAAAATGTATTTTTTATGTTCATGTACCTTTTGCGAACTAAAACATAACTTACAATTTTGTTTTACACTGCTGCTGTTATGAAAAACAAGACTTGGCTCTCATTCGCACAAAATGAAAGAATACTTTATCTGCAGAAAGCACTCAAGTGGTGAATTTATGATAAATATTCATTGCAAACGAGCTAAAACTACACGTCTAGCAATACGACGTCTTCCCACTTGACTGCATTTGTACAAACATTTGCAATTATAATCTGATGTTTATGAACATCATATTGCGCACTCCGATTATATACAACTTATAGTTGAAACAATTATTCATTGACAAATGCTATTATAATATTAACGATTTTATGACAGATACATTTTGATATCACCTTATTTTACTACTAGAGGCGACCCGCGGCTTCGACTTCGAAACAGAGATTTTTAAAAATAAATTTCAGAAATTGATTACCTACACATCTCCTAAGAGTTATTTTGTAAAAATAAAAAATACGTGTTTAATCTCTTGCGTGGAGAATGTATTTTTTCGAACGAATGGTCTGTTCCGTGACGATGGTAAGAGGCCCAACGCGACGGTATGACACTAATCCTTGGGGAGGCCCATTGTGTGGTGTGGTACGCTACATGCGTCGACACACTTGCGGCTTCCCATCTTCTAAGGCTGGTGGAGCGACAGATTTCAAGAGGCGCAAATATGCAGGTCTCGACAGAACCTACGCATTGGCTCCCCTTGGAGTTGAGGAGATCCTATAGGTCCGTGGGGTACCAAGGCTCTCTGGGTTATTAAAAATTATCTGAGCTTCTGGTGAATGCAACGCGTGACCCGAGAGCTGGTGATTATCTAGTGCAGCGCATCAGCATTGTTTCAATTATATTCTACTTGTTTTAATTTGTTTATATTTTGATTTTATTTGTTAATAAAGAATTTCACATACAACAAGGTAAGGCAACGAATCTTGCAACAATGAAGCTGAAAGCTGAAGACTTCGCGGCTGAATGACAGTGAGGAAATTAAATTTGCTATGCAATCATATAATTTAGAAGTTGTTTCCAATAATAAAATTAGAGTAATCAATTATCAAATTTAGTTTATTATTCAAATGAAGTTAATTTAATAAACATATTGAAAATTGGAGTTCTAATCAAAATTACTATAAAAGTGTAGTTTATACATTGTAAATATGTAAATAATAGACCAAAAAATAGGCGAAGCTTGTGTTTAGTTCGATCCCAGAACAACTAAAGTAAGCAAATAAGTACTTAGTCGGATAAATATTTCATAGATTGGTAAAATCAGAACCTAAGCTAAGTCTAAGTGCACTCTACAGGGATATCTCGGCCAGACTAATACTAAAGCAGATACCTGCGGAAACGGACTTACGTCAGAGTTGTCCGCCAACAGATATGTTGGTGGCACTATAACTAGAGTTTTAAATGGAATCAGAGATTCTCAGGTGTGGTTTTAAAATATGTAAGAGGCGCAATTAACTTAAACGCGGCGATTTACATCATTTGTTAGTCATTACGGCCAATTTGGCGAATCATTACTGTATGGCCAATTTGTATGCCATTAGGATACAAGAATGTAGTCTGTGGAGGTGACCGGATTGAGGAGGTTGTGAAACATGCATACCCAAGTTTTATGTAGGTTTAAGTTTACTTAGTTGCATATTTCTGTATTTATGAAAGCATGAAAAAGCAGCAAATGATTGAAAACAAATGAAAATTATTGCTCAGAATGTTCATAAAATAACTGATTTTTTCAAAATCAACAGAAAACTGCGTCATTTGATCTCGTTCTAACTAAACCTTTTTTTATAGATTTAAGTCTGTTTCGGATGAATTCGATGGATGTAGGTATATAATGTTTGTTGAGAATGAGAGACACTGCATTGTGTTCGCGAATGCACTCAATTTGCGAATACACTTATGCAATGCAGTGTCCTGCGCAAATGGCGAGTCTGTTGATATTGACCGCCGCCGTAGTCAAAATTCTGGGGAAATTAATCTAGGAGAAAAATAGTATTTGTTAGCTATAATAGGATGACTAATAAGAGCATGTTCGTTTGTCCCCAGGGTCTCCGTGGTGCGTCGAGGTGATGGCGGGGCCGGCGGGCGGCGGCGGCGGCGAGCCCACCCGGCTGATCCCAGCGCGGGTGCCAGCCGCCTTCGAGATATCCACCGCGCCGGGCGCTGACGGCTTCTCCAAGAACGATGTAAGTCACTAGACCGAGGGGCTCCGAGCGTCGAGGTGATGGCGGGGCTGACGGCTACTCCAAGAACAATGTAAGTGACCAGACCGAGGGGCTCCCAGCGTTGAGGTGATGGCGGGGCCGGCGGGCGACACCGACGAGCTCAAGCCATGACGCCTTTTCTTGCTGGACAATCCTCACAGCATCATTTAGCCCCAAGCTAAGCAGAGCTTGTGTTATGGGTACATGATGACAGACGCCCGCTGCGCCACATACATAGGTGCCACATACATACATTACTCCTCTTTCCACTCCTGCATGAACGATGGGTGTCTGTGTCACCAGAGCGAGGCGAGAGCGTTGAGAAGATGACGGGATATGGCCATCATCGTCTATGACTGCTGAACATAGGCCTCCCTAACGAGCGCTGTGACGCTTTTTATTGTATTGCATCTAGCATTACGGATAATGTAATTTGCCGTTCAGTTCTTCGTCTACCATTACCGATTACGTCCAGCATTATGACGTTTATAATAAGCGAGTCCACATAATTTAGTAACCAAAACTAGTTGAGAGAATGCGTGACGATGCCAGCTTTGTTCTCTCATTGTAATTTAGTACTAAATAACGAAAATTACAATCAAGGAATAGAAAAAATTACAACTAGTTTAAACAATTGAAACCATTGAGCTAACTGCAAACGGTTGCAAACAGTCTAAAGACAGCTCAATTGATCCATTTCAATACCAGTCGGAAGCGTCCCCAAGACACTGGCTGCATTACCACGCTGTATGGCGATGCTGATTTAGTAAATTAAAGTGAAATATTAGAGTGTTAAAAGCGGTAGAGATCAGAAAAGCTCTACCCAATCGTCCATTAGTTGGCTAGGTAGGATACAAAGCACGAATTCTATGCTCAATTTAGTTGGCACTTGTGTATTTTTCAAAAACACGTTAAAACTAAAAGTATTCCAACGTATCGAAGCTGACACCAAAACGTTTTTCGAGTGAAAATTCTATTTTAAACCATTGCAGCGAGCTCTCTACTCCGTCCAATATTTTACATTTTTGAAGCATTCACTCGTACCAATTTGTTCCGTTTAATTAAGCTGTTCATTCATTCAAGCTTCATTGGTGCAATGATAAAAAGAAATGGTGCTGGTAACTGAACTACTGGCCAAATTAACCTCTATTTAGGATATCTAGGTAGGTTTATTCTGAATAACAAACATTTTGGGAGGGTAACATTTTGTCATTTTTGACTAAAGTTTTCAGACTTTATAAACTTAGCTAAAAGAAATCAATATCTTTATTTCTTTAGGCTTACAAAATAAGCACTTAGACAAGTCAAATTTAATACTATAGGTAGGTACATAATTATAACTACCAATCTACTAAAGTTCATATGCCATAGTTAATCAGCAAAGCTGCTGATCGTCCCATTATCATTCAGAAACCACACTTAGGCAGTTTCTTTTATTTAGTACCTTAGGTACTTTCAATCCCTTGCTAAGCGAAGTGAACCAATGGCACCAAGGGAATCGAATTATATAATTTGAATTAAACCTAGCTAAAGCTGCAATACATATCTTAAAACCGAATAAATGCTTTGAAAAATGCATTGCAGCTTTAGCCTACCTAGTCTGTCCTTTGTAGGAGTTATTGGAGTGCTTATAATAAGGTAAGTTTACCATCTCAAAGTCTTCAACGCTTATTACTCTGTTACGATGTCAATCGAGAAATTCCATTGAATTTCCTGAATCTTACTATTATAATAAATGGAAAAGTCTGTGTGAATGTTTGTTATAAGTAATCTCCCTAATTACTTAAGTTATTAGATAAAATTACGTAGATAGTTTAGGACTTAGAATAAGACATAGGCTAATAAAATTTTCAAAAATTTACCTCTGAGGGGCTTAAATAGGGTGGTAAAGTTTGTATGGAACATTATTTTTCCTTGGTTTGATTTAGTCAAAACTCGTACGAAATAAATAATTAAACCCATTTTTTTTTACAAAATAACCCCTAGGGTTGGTGTAATAAATTTCTGAAATTTGTATGAAAAAACTCTGGTTCGCGGGCGAAGCCGCGGGGCGCATCTAGTAATTGTATAAATTGATGGTAGCACCAGCCTCAATAAATGTCTCTATACTTCTGTTCTAAAAGAAGATTTCGTTTGTCCAGGTGGGGGTGACAGTGACAGCTCCCTCCCGCAGACCCGTCACGGCCCGAGTGTTGGACGTGGCGGACCGTCCCGGAGCCTACCGGATCGAGTTCACTCCCGATGAAGTCGGCACTCATCTTATCGATGTAAGTACGCGGCGTCGCCAGTCGATGACCGATGTAGCGAAGGTCCGCCTACGACGCAAGAGGTCGCTGGTTCCATTCCCGTCTTGGGACAAACACTTGTTAATGATTTATGTTTTATTATTTATTATGTTGTGGATGTAAGCTGGTGTAACTACTGGTCATAATACCAGCCTATATCGTCGTCGGTAAGATACCGTTGTCCTACAGAGTTGCCTATTTTGCTACGGCACTGCTACGACGCTGCTACGACAAAGCAAATCCTTCAGAGCTGGCTACGCCGTAGCGAGCTTCGAAGGAAGTGTAAAAATAAAATTGCTGGGTTGATTTACTGACACGATTCGGAACGTTAACCAAAATAGAAAATTCAGTCTTCCTGTACCTATCTCAGAAAAGGAAAATATAGTCACGTAGTAATTATCTATAGTATGATTTAAAAACCTAATATTGGTAAATTTTACGACACTGGTGTCATCAGACCAAGCTGCAGAAGTTCGAAACTATTCGTGCTTTGACAGTTTGCATTCATCATTCCGTCTGTCTCTCGTTCGTTTTTTGAACTCGAATTTGCATCTTTAAATTATGCGTTGTCACTGGTTTTGTTTTTGTTTTTATTTGTTACCTACCTTGCTGTTACCCTACTGTTGTCAGTTATTATTACAAACACACTTTTAGATAAACATAGTAAGATTGTAACCGTAATAGTATGCTCACAAAAAACAGCTAAGATAAAGAAATACAATTTCTTAAAATTCAATTACTAAAAATATATTAACATAAAAATTATACTTAAAAATTAAAAAAGGTAGGTAATATAAAACTATGTACTACATCACTATACAAAATACGCTTCGTTTTTTTTTAAAGACAGAGAAAGAGTTATTGTAAGTGTAAAATTCAATAACTATTTTAAATCATCCGCGACTTAAATCATCACCCACAAGAAAATTTATGAAAAGTAGTAGTAGTAGTTAAGTTTATTTTTATTCCAGGCCTAGAACTACGTCTGTTCATAGTAAAAATATCTAAAAATATCTATCTATGTAATGTTATTGTATTATGTATATCAGTTATCTAGTACCCATAACACAAGCTCTGCTTAGCTTGGGGCTAGATGATGCTGCGTGGACTGTCCGGAATTATTTATTATTATTTATTTATAGTTTCAGCCCTATCCGTTCAGTATTTTTGGCGTGAAGATATGTATTTATAGATAGATACATCCATACATATAAACAAACTTTCGCGTTTATAATAATAGTAAGTATTCGTGTATAAAGGAGGTACAACTTCTTCATCTCGAAAATAATTTGTAGAATACCTACCTACGTAAGATGTTACAAGTAGCACTCAGGCATACTCAGGTATCTTCCTAGAACAATAAATCGCTTTAAAAAAGCCTTCTCGAAAATTCGAAAGCGGCTTTCAATATTAAGCTGGCACGGTAATACTCAACTATATAAAACGGGTAGGTACGATGCTGTTGAGGTATCGGAGAAACTCATAAATGTCATTCACACGAAGAACTTTGACCTTAAACTTGCCCTCGACCTGACTAATGTAATGAGATACAAGAATACCTTTAAGGCTTTGGTAGAGAAATACGATGAGCTTTTCTGGTCTGTTTGAATTCTAGAGTTTATTCAGGAACGTATTAATAAATTCTTATGACTTTAAAGTATCAAAGAAGAGAATCTAAGAATAAAAAACAAAAGAAAAATAGTATTGAACTTAGAGATAAATTACTAGGTCTGTGGTATTTTGTAACAAATTTTAATCTAGAGAATGCTCAACTGATCCATATCAATACCAAGCGCAAGCGTCTTTATGACGCTGACTGTATTACCGCGCTTTGGGAAAGGAATGCTGATGCGCATATTGCGACAAACTAACCAGCCATCACTTATAAGATGAGAGTTAGGGAGGTCACCAGTGTTTGCACACACACTTGAGCACTTCGGCATGATGTTTTTAATTACGAGGACCAAAATTATCATCAACTACCCCATCGATTAACTAGATTATGTTAAGATGGTGTCTGTTCTAAGCCGACTTCAAATAGAAGAGGAGAAAATCACTTCAACTGTTTTTTTTTATGTTGTACATACCTTAGAACGTGTTCTAGGTCAACCGATTTCCTTTCATACATTTTATTATAAGTATGTACAGTACCTGGTTTTTGAGTTATCCTTAATAATCCGTGTTTTATAGAATTCGACTTATTTGATGATGTTATAATTGAAGTCGCCGGTTTATAGTTTTTTAAAACACGCCAAATTATGTTATTCATTCAACTAGGTACGTACTGGTTGTAGAAATAATTAATGTTCTTAGATTTGAAAAAAACGGTAAAGTAATGCAATAAGATTTATTTAAGAGTAGCTGAGTTAAGAGATAGATTTAAATTCACCTATCAGACAGGCAGATGGGTAGATACGCCAATGCTCGATCCTCCGAACAATAGGTTTACCTACTTACATATCGCCCACCATTGAACTACCTTTCTTGGGTTACCTTGTAGATTATGTTAATGTTCCTACGAAGTGCGAGCCAATTGGAAATTCCTCCGCAAAAGTTCAAGGGCGCGGCAAAGTAATTTGTTTTGTTCTTCCGCTCCATATCGAGCCTTAGTGGGTGGTCTCGATAAAATTTGCATTAGGTGGGCGCTACAGCTATTGAGCAAAATACAAGACGAGTGGAAAGGCTTTGACCGGGAAAGGATGTTGAGAAAAAAATGGCCTAGAGTAGATTTCTTCGATCCATATCATTTAATTAATATTCATATTAGGGATCCATATTAGGGTAGGTACCTACACGCTGTCTCGGTCTGTGTACCTACCGTGTGGGTATACCGTCGTCGTCGTGCAATATATATTTTCCACCACATTACCCATGTTCGCACATAAGTACTTACTACTTACCGATATTGGTAATTTAGTTAACTACCTATTACCTCCTACCAAGGTTTTTAATATGTTGGTATATACTATGAAATCTAGATACTTAAGTATTTTTATTAGTGATCATATTTGTTTGTTGTAGATCACCATCTCTGGCGATAAGCTAGGCAGCCTGACCTCCGCTCCGCTGATGGCTAAAGTTTACGATGCGAGTCTTATCAAAGTAGCTGATGTGGGCAACGCCGTGGTTGGACAACAGTGCCAATTCAAAGGTAGGTTCTATAAAAAATTTTTGAGACGATATTGCGATAGCATATCGTTAACAACACACCGAGTACCGAGGTACACCGAGGACGCCTAGGGAGGTATAGCGAGCTGCTGGCTTTCCAGGATGATATCGGTTCTATAATCAACCGATATCCTCCAGGAAAGCCCACCTGACACGCGAAAAGGACCTGTGGCCTAGTTGCGGAAACCGGTCTAGAAACAAGTGACTATCTAACATCTTCCTAGTTACAAAAAGTCGACAGGATAGCCACCTTGTTGTGAAATATGGAAAGGGGCCAAAAATTTTACAATTAGGGAACTTTTTTTTACAGTGGATGCCAGTGCAGCAGGTGAAGGTCAATTGGAGATTTCAATAAACGAAGGAGAAGTTCCAAATCATGTTCAGGTAAAATTGTTGATTCTTTTTATTTAATAGCATGGGTAATTCTAGTCGAAGAATGGAAAAATTAACTAAAATTTCTTCAAAAGGTGGTTGGAGGTGGACGCTGCCTAGTCTTCTGGCGTCCGGAGACAGCAGAACCTCATCGGGTCGACATCAAGTTCAACGGAGAGCCAGTCCCATCTTCGCCCTTCGTTTTTCACGTAGCGCCAGCCCAAAAAGTCACCATAGATACTGCTCAAATAGGTTTGTTTACATTTCAATCAGTAAGTAAAAGAGTTTTTACTGTGACGATTCAGATTGTAACGAAAAATATTAATACTTTACCAACCAGCATTACTTAATCAAACACTTCCTTCTAACGCACCTCTTTGGTGAAATTACAGTAACACGGAATGTGAATTCTGGCCGTTAATAATTTATAAGCAAAAGTGTTTTATTTTTAAATAATGGCGGCCTATTTTACTGCCACTTCAGCCATTTGTACGGAAACGGAAATTAGGTTTAAATTCCTTTTAAACTGGCGCTGTCAGTTCTCCATTCATTTAAAACTGTCACTGTCAACTTCTGGAACGAAAAGATGCCACAAGACGGTGTCATTTCATTTTGAACTTTAATTTCTATCTGCTAAGGACGCAACTTATAATGCACATGGGTTTGTTTTGAATTTGGATTTTGGATCGGACGGAACTCTTTGTTTTTCGAATTACCTTCTAAGTATTGTAAGTAGGTAGTTTTATTTACTGTTTTCATTATCCTGTTTACTTTCAATTTCAATGCGTTCATTTTCCCAAAAACTTCTTCTTTGTTACCAGAACTTATACCCGTCGGTGAGACTGCATCATGTTCCGTGAGAGTAGAGGGATCAGCCGGTGGAGAGTTGACAGTGACTGTGAGAGGGCCGAGGGGCGAAGTCCCGGTTAGACTGACCGGAGATGCGGTTACCGGGCTGGTGGCAAGTTTCACTCCTAAGAATGTCGGACCTCATACCCTTACTGCGCAGTATAATAACCAGCCAGTACCGGTGAGTTCATTTTTCTTTCGAGTTTTTCATGCTTACTCTCAGACAAGTGCCTAGATTAGGGACATTTGTAGACTTTTGTCTAAGAAGATTAGAACCTGTTTAACCAATATCATCCATAAGTTTAAAAACCTCTACATATACAATAATTACCTCTCCACTAATTCTAAATGTTCTATTGTTTGCAGGGCACACCATTTGTCTGCAAAGCATATGATGGCAAACTAGTCAGCGTCAATGGAGGTACCTCGGCCAGAGTTGGTGTGCCAGTCCAATTGGCTGTCGACGCAGCTCAGGCTGGTGAAGGGAACTTGGAAATCACGGTGTCTGCTCGAGGACTAAACATTCCCACACAAGTTCACCCTCTGGTAGGCATTTACCTCTCTACAAATCATCAAAAATACCTATTTTTCAGAACCCGATAACTTCATTCCTTTAGGCTTACAAAATAAGCATTTAGGGAGAACAACAATAAAATTAAGTATTCATTGATTTTCTCTTTACTTCAATCTCTGTAGTCCTCTAATCTAATAGTACTGTGCTAGTAAGGAGAACACATCATCATCATATGCATTGAAAATGAAACAAGGGAAATTTGTTACTTATTGTGTATTTGGTACTTTGGTACCTCTGTGATATTTACAAATTCGGTTGTCTACTTTCAGGGTAATGCCAGATTCACTGTCTCATTCACACCTACAGAAGCATGTGACCACATAGTCAATGTTTCATTCAATAAGGTATGTTATGTTTGATGTACTTATCAAGCAGGTCATTGGAAGATCTGATCTTTTGTCCCTTTTAGAAAGGAAAAATCAAAAAGTAATGAATTCTAAATTAAAAAAACATTTAAAAAAATTCAAATTCACACCATAGTCTTCCTTAAACATGCCTGTGACAATGACAAATAAAAAAATTGTGTGATTATACGAACAAAGTTAGATTGAAACAAAACAACAAATATTCTTTAAAATTAAACCAAACTTTAACTTTATTTTTAAAGTCACAATCTATATCTTTTTTAGCATGAGTTAGCCTTAAACACCACGTTACAACGCGACTCTTTGAACATGAACTCCATTTCGTACCTAATTAAACATTGAACAAAAATTAATCCCTCAGATGCGAGTCCCCGGCTGCCCCCTCATAGTGGAAGTGGCAGAAGGCAGCGGCGGCGGCGCTCGCGTCGTCGTCCCCGGCCCAGCGCCCCTCCATCAGCCAGCAGCCCTGACCTTGCACCATTCCACCGCCACGCTAGACCAGATTGAAGTCAATGTTGAGGGTGAGTATATGACCTCCTTACAAAGCTACTTGTTTCTTCACTAGGCTACAGGCGGCCCTTTTTGCGTGTCAGGTGCAGGGCTACTACCCCTGAGTCCAAATGCGGATACATGAGTATTGCAACCTTATCCTTAATCTGGGGCTACTAGCCTAGCCACACTATACTTACAAAGGGTACATGATCAGGAGGCTGAAGGGCCGTCTCCTCGAAATCCTCTTTGAATGCAACTGCTAACGAAGGTGGAAATGGACGATGTACCCAAATTGCTTACATATATTTCACTGAAGCCTAACTGAGTGACCTAAGTCAAAAGCGCGAAGCCCATGCCATGCTGTTTCACAGTATGTGAACATAGAAACAACACAATTCCGCATATTATGGCATAGTAATTACAACACAAATCGGCGTTCTAACCCTCGCTAGGTACTCATTCTGTTTGCACCAACTTTGCCTAATTACTAGTACAGTGTTTTGTTTTCTTATTTGTAAATTATAAATTTGCTAGCTAGTCAGATTAAACAAATGAATTGAGCTTGAATGCAATGTCCATACCTGTCGTACATATAAGATGCTTAGGTGTCCCATGCTATGTTACATTCAAAAGCCATGAATAACTTGGGACTGAAGTTCAGCAGGGCAAGTCACTCATTACTCTATTATTTTCTTACAGGGTCTAGATATAGATGAGAAATTAAAATTAAAATGGGTGACGACATAAACTCATTATCGCTGTATAGAATTCTTACGGGAGTTTTGACAAAGGAGGAAAAAAACGAAAGAAATCTTAACTGTAGGATTATCACATGCTTTGCTGTACTAACTTTGATTCATGTTTTAAGTAAATTTAGTCCCAATATTAACATAAACTTAGTTATTGTAAGTTTGTTTTATTAGATTAAGTAATTATGACTCAAATTTCAGATTAAGAATACTCAAATAACATGACGTGTAACAATCATATTTAAAAGCTCATTCGCTTCGCCCTAACTTCTAACATACTGAGATTAGTGGGGGTAGGAGTAGATATTGTTATAGTATTTTATAATTAAATTAATTAAATGAGGAAGAGATGAATCAAGATAAATAATTTCAATGGGAATACAAAAATATAAGCTATGCATGATTCATTAGTTACATATAAAATGGGATGGGTTTCAAGAGTTTTAAAATAATCAACTGAAAATACAATAAAATATGTAACTGATTTCTATGGTTACGGTTATTCTATAGGCAGATTAAATTATTGTTTTTTTCTGTTTAAGTTATTAATGAAATACTAGATCAATTAATATAAAAATACCTAGATAAGATAGTTTAAAATTAATTAGTAAATATAATAACAGTGGTAACAAATATCAGAGAGTCAATGTAATAGAAATAGAAAAGGGGGATATAATACTGTAGTAATAAAAAGGGGGGGGCTTTAATAGTGTCGCCAAGGCGGAATTAATACTGTAGTACTAAAAAGGGGGCTATAATAGTGTCGAAAAAAAAAGGGTACAATAGAAGATACCCTGTAGAAAGGGGGCATTATCATAGTAGAAAAGATAGAAAAGAGAGGGTAGATAGGGGTTTTCATAGTAGGAAAGACAGGGATAGAAGTTAGGGCGTGGCGGTGAGCTGAGCAGTGATGGGACGCAGGTCCGAACGGAGCTTCGATCCCGGCCGCGGTGTCTTCGGCCAGCCCCGGCGTGTTCCGGGCTGAGTTCGTGCCGAGAGCCGTGGGAGAGCATCGGCTGAATGTGCTCATTGATTCCCAGCCGATACCTGCTAGCCCGTTCCATTTGAAGGTGAGTCAGACCTGATTTTGGCTAAAAAGCTGAATTTACTCCTTGTTCTTAGTTTTTATTTTATTTTATAGAAAGTCTGTTTGGTTTTTAGTATGATAAGTACTTATCTTAGACAATAAATGTTTTTTCTTTCAATTTTCAACTGGCTTCAAAAAGGAGGTTTTCAACTGCTTATCTTTGTGTTATGTAGTACCTAACTCTGTTTGAGTTAAAAATAAAGCTTTTCGATTCTATTTTATTCAATGTATTAGTAACAGATAGAAAAACGAATAGGATAAAAATATTATAAAAATAACTTGATAAAAAAGATATATTTTATACATGACCACAGACGAAGTTGCAACAAATACATAGTACGTATTGTTACTTATATAATATATTATTATTGTTTTAGGTGTATGACGTCACAGCCATTAGGGTAAAAGATGTCGCTCACGGCACAGTCGGCAAGCCGGTTACCTTTCTTGGTAAGTTCCATCCTTCACACCAAACCTACAAATCGTCATGAACAGCCTGACTTCACTCACTGCTGGGAATAAGCCTCCGAAATACTCCGAATCCCTGGGCCACTACGCTCTGCTAAAAAATACTAATACATAAAAATTTCTATATAATCCACACAGCATCGTATAGCCCCAAGCTAAGCAGAGCTGTTATGGGTACCTAGTAGATAAATTATAAACTTAATATATTAAACTACATAGCTAGATATCTACAGATCGTACAAATATTTGTCCTGAGGCGGGAAGAACCCGCAACCTCCTGCGTCGAGGGCAGACCTTTGCCCGCTGCTCCAGGTCTTCAAAATGATCTTCAAAATAGGTCTTCAAAATGATTTGCACGACAAATGACAAAAAATAATGTCCAAAGCCTATGTCCAAAAGTAATAATATCATTACATAGTACAAAACAAAGACGCTTTCCTCAGTCTGTCTGTTCCTATGTATGCTTAGATCTTCAAAAAAACGCAACGGATTTTGATGCGCTTTTTTAAAAGATAGAGTGATTCAAGATGAAGGTTTAAAATGTATATTACAACTGTGCGAAGCCGGGACGGGTCGCTAGTTCAATTATAAATGTCTATGCAGTGCCGGATTTATATTTTTTATGAGTGTAGGCCACTTTTTTCCGCTGCCCCATGTACAGAGCCGTTCATTATTAGTTTCACCACCCCCCCGGTAGACATACAAGGTTCGAATCCTGCAATTGGCAATAACATCTCTTTTAAGGAACCCAAAAATTAAATAACAGCAATCAAAAATGCAATTGTCTGCGATCGAGTGACCGTCGATCTGAAATCTGCCGCCCCCCTAAGACGCTGCCGCCCCCATAGGACGCTGCCGCCCCCCCTAGGACGCTGCCGCCCCTAGGCCGCGGCCTATACGGCCTATTTACAAATCCAGGACTGTGTCTATGCAATCTATAATAATTATTAAGTACTTTTTGAAAAACAGAGTGAATAAGTATATACAATTATAACAAACTCTTAAAAATCTAAGCCGTCACCAGAAGGCAGAGTACCCAGAATGTTGGCAGGTTGGCAGCATTGCCACGTTGAATGGCAATGCTAATTCGTTGACCGAAATAGAAGCCAGCGTTCTGATCTCTATGCAATCTTATTTCAGTGGAAACAATGGCTGCCGGTCCTGGCAACCTAGAGGTGACAGTCAACGGAGGCAGGGTGCCCACTGCGGCGGCCGCGCAAGGAGCGCACACGTATGCCATCAGCTTTACGCCTCGCGATCCCAGGCCGCACACCGTGGAACTGAGGTTCAACGGGGATCATGTGCCGGGTAAGTTATTGCAAGAAGTGATGGCATATCACTACATAGTATAAAACAAAGTCGCTTTTTCTGTCCCTATGTCTTTATGTCCCTTTGAATGCTTAAATCTTTATAACTACGCAACGGATTTTAATGCGGTTTTTTTTTATTTAATGGAGTGATTCAAGAGGAAGGTATAATAAACCGTGCGAAGTCGGGGCGGGTCGCTAGTAGGAGTATAAATAAAAAATGCTGGACAAACCACACAGCACCATTTAGCCATAAAGTAAGCTACTCAAAGCTTGTGTTATGGGTACTAGATAACTGATATATTTAATACATTATAATATTGATAGATTTTTTAATATACATAGAAAATATCCAAACCGACTGAGGTCGTCGATATTAATGTAAATTGTACTATGTAAAAACTTTAACGATTATTTATCGAGTATCTATCGCGTACCTTTTGTTTATGTTTCCCCTTCGTTTCCATCGAGTTACAGGGATTGTAGTCACGGGGCGACTTAGTAATTCTGAAAGATGTAGGTAGATTCCGGGCAGTTCACACAGCATCATATAGCCCCAAGCTAAGCACGGCTTGTGTTATGGGTACTAGATGACTGATATACTTAATACTACATTACATAGTTACCTACATATTCATTAAAAATATACATATAGACTATTATTAAGGCGCGGTATGAAGACAATATTTCGATATTTTAGGGAGTTCGTCGCGTTATACAAATAAGGTTGAAAATGGCGATGCGTTTGATTTTAGTTGAATCTCTTGCTCGGCAATATGAACTTTTTTTGCAGTTTTTATTTAATTTAAGAAAAAATACACCAGTTTGTTAATTTTTTTTTACATATGTCTTTAGTTGATAAAATTTCCTTTTATGTGGTATTAAAATTATTAATGGTTGTCACTCAAAATATTGAGTATTTCGAGACGAAAAAGTTTTTTTTTGTTCTTTTTTGTGATTTTTTTGTCACGATCCTAGATCGTTTTTATAATTTTTTTTTTGTATAAGTCTTTTTTCTATACATTTGACTATACACTGAATTTTTTTGGGCTTGTAATATGTCGCAGTACGGCTAACTGTGCGACGAAAAATTGTACTTTTTACGGTGTCGCTCTTTGGGTAGCGCCTTAAGTGTAACTTACTAATTTGTGCAGGCAGTCCATTCATCTGCCACGTGTCAGCACCAGCGAGAGTCATCGGCGCGGGTTCGAGCGAGTCTCCGGACAAAGTGTCTGTCGGGGACGCGTACACTTTCAGCGTGGATTCGCCCGCCTCGCCACATGTCGAGGTTTTAGGCCCGGCGCGACGACCCGTGTCTGTGCAAGTAAGGAAACATATTTGATGTTTTACAAAAAGTAACTTATTTTAAATTACATGAATTTACCTTACCTTAATGCCTACCTACTTTAATTTACATGTATTTACCTTACCTTAATACTTTCCTACTTTAAATTACATGAATTTACCTTACCTTAATACGCACCTACTTTAAATTACATGTATTTTGCTTATCTTAATACCTACCTACTTTAAATTACATGAAATTACCTTACCTTAATAACTACCTACTTTAAATTACATGAATTTACCTTACCTTAATAACTACCTACTTTAAATTACATGAATTTACCTTTACTTAATACCTACCTACTTTAAATTACAGGAATTTACCTTACCTTAATACACCTACTTTAAATTACATGAATTTACCTTACCTTAATACACCTACTTTAAATTACATTAGTTTACCTTACCTTAATACCTACCTACTTAAAATTACATGAATTTATCTTACCTTAATACCTTCCTACTTAAAAGTACATAATTTCTATTCAAAAATATGCATTATATTAAGGGTAACTAAAAGTAAGTACTGGTCTGATCTTGATCATTAAATAGGATTTCAAATAAACACAAAAAAACACAGTCCAAATGAGACCTTCTCCACCCTGAGACTTCCTTTTTATGTAGGTTGAAGAAATAATCACAAAAAAACTGATTTTGTGAACAACATTTTTTTTGCGTTTATACCTCTACATTTGAAGGAATTCTTGAATTAAATTTTTATAGTATCCTATTGATTTTTTTTCTATGATACACAATGATACGTATTATTTTGTTGCACCAGGTTTCTGCTGAGGAAACTATAGGCGAAAATGAGCCGAGCAAAAGATACACGATCTCTTTTGTTCCGGTGGACGTTGGAGATCACAGTATTGAGGTAAGACAATTACACCAAAAACACAATTACAAGCCGGATCCAATTATACCAGCAATATCAAAATGAATTGTTAAAACTTTTATTCCTACTTGCTGCGCCCCGCGGCTTCACCCTCGTGAAAATTTATGAAAAGTAACCTATCGCTATAACCGTTTATTTGTGAATGATCTTACTTACATGTTAGTACAATGTCTTTTAGACTTAGTTTACTATTTGTAGTTCCAACTAAGAGTGAAGCCGTGGGGCGCAACTAGTACTTAACAATATGTTACATAGATAGATATATTGTAGATAGAAAACACCCAAGACCTTGGTACAAAATATTTGCAGATTGTACAGACACCTCTAGTATATTTAAGTATATCAGTCATCTAGTACCCATAACTACGTAAATGCTGTGTATAATAATTATGAGTCCGGCATTATTTATTTATTATTTTGTTTTGTAGGTTCGCGCAGGAACAATGGGTGGTCACGTAGAAGGGAGTCCATTCCTCGTGAAAGCGTATAGCGCTGCGCGAGTCAACGTTACTGACATCTCCCCGGGGGTTGTTGGACGGCCGGTCTCGTTTACTATCAATGCTTCTCATGCTGGTATGTATTGCTTTCTTTATTAGGGTTCCGTATCTTAAAAGGAAAACGACCACCTGTCTGTCAAGATCTTTGAACAAGTGGAGGAATCATTTTAAAATAAACATCAAAAACTCAACTCTGTAACGACTTAAGCTGTGAAAAAAATTAACTTCTAAGTAATCACAATCAAAACAGAAATCACATGTACCCAAAACAGGGTATATATACAAAATAGGGTCCATCCCGTTGACACAGAATCCCCAAATTAAGCAAGAAGTAGCGTATTCACGAAAAACAAGTTGTTTTTCATTCTACCAAGGGACCAAAATGGTAATATCACCAGTAGGTAAAATCCGAAAACCGTATTGCAAACATTACAGTATTTGTAGCTTATTGATAAAAACAATTTGGGAATCGCAAGTTATGTACCAAAACCCACTAGGTACATTCTTCCAGTTGACCAAGAAGTATAGCCTTATACGGAACCCTAGGTTTGATTGTGCGGCTCTCACTTCAATTTTTTTTTATTCCTAATATGAGTATGCTCAAGTTTCGTATTAAAGTATAGTATTATTTAGTTGAAGGTGTAATGTTCGTTTGTTTTCTAGGTGCTGGAAACTTGGAGATAATCGTTGCAGTAAACGGAAAAAATGTGCCAAATTATGTACAAAGTGAAGGAAATGCAAGGTTCAAGGTAAAGTGCCTATTTTTATTTTGAGTTAACTTTGCGTAAGTTCGTAAAATCAAAGATTGATAAAGGAATCTCTTAACGAAGGTTATTTTTAACGTCCAAAGTTTTAATGCGCTGGCTCAAATAATACAACCGGTTTTTATAAATTTAAAAATAAGTGAACATGTATGTTTGATAGATAGATAATTTATTGCACCATCAAAATATGTTACAGAGCAGCTTAATAATTACATCTAAAGTTGGATTGAATCTACTAGTCTATAAGAGTGTTTTTTCATAAGGCAAGAGCGAAACCACAACACGGTATCTGTAAACTTAAAAGGGGATTTACAAGACAATTTAAAGATGTATGAAAAATATAAAAGCATTTATTTGATTTATTTATAATTATAAACCCTCCAGGTAAACTTCAAACCAGTAGAAGCAGCCCCACACAATCTATCAGTTCGGTTCAACGGGCACGCGGTCCCCGGATCTCCCTTCACGTGTCCCGTATCGGCTCCAGCGGCGGCGGCCGACGCCAGAGCGGCCGGTCCTGGGCTCACGTCCACGCCTAGAGGCGAGCCTGCAGAGATACATCTCACTGGCTTCCACAGTAAGTGTCTATAGTACAATCTATCAGTTCGGTTCAACGGTCCCCGGATCTCCCTTCACGTGTCCCGTATCGGCTCCAGCGGCGGCGGTCGACGCGTCCAACCCTAGAGGCGAGCCTGCAGAGATACATCTCACTGGTTTCAACAGTAAGTGACGATTATGTACAAGGTATCTTATAGGAATACTAGGGAGGGTTGTTCCTCGTGGCCAAACTATTTCGCCTAACTGATTTGGCTATGAGGACTAACATATCCTCATGGCCAAACTCGTGTCAAAATATACAAAGTACGTAAGTAAGTCACCGCAGAGAGGATTATGTTAGTCCGTTATTTACTTATGAATAAATTCTTATTATTGACAATGCAGTGTGAGCATAGTAAGGTACCGTCACTACGAGTAAAGGAAGTACATTCAAAAAGACAATTTCTTTTTAAATTGCCAACTACAACTATTGAACAATGAAATCAGTATTGGGCATTTTTTAGAAAAGCTCAGATAACATTATACAAATCAAAAAATTTAAACCATGGTCACGCCATTGACCCCCCGCGACCGTCAAGAGGTCTGTCGAGCCAAGAGGATGTCGGATAGTTTCAACGCCCTTCCACAGCAAGTAAGAATTACCAGGGAATTTATGGGATGCAAAGAATTCGAATGTTTACGATGTCACTGATGATGAACGAGTCTAGGCCCTCATCATTTAACGCAATAAATGAGTTACCTACCTGTTTTTATCAGACTCCTATTCACAGTTGGTCTAGGTACCTAAAAGATTGTATCATTCTACTGTTCTTGTTCTATAAATATTTAGGTTTTCATCTACTATAGGAACTGGCTGTCCCGCTAAGACTATAGATACCATCTGATTATTTACAAACATCGTTTTAGATTTATCAGTGTGCTGTCATCATCCGTTGCTTGAGCACGTCGTTTCCGTCGAAATAAATAATGTCATTTGATCTTGCGTTGTTCAGACTAGTTTGCAGTTTGAAAAAGACGTTGAATGCGATTGTGTCTAGATGTACGTTTAATATTGAGTTATTTAATTGAAATTAGTGCTAGTTATGTGTTTGCATCAAAGTTATTGAAGTTGAAGAATTTAACGGAGTCGTTGGATAAGTTAACATCGCAATGGTGGTCACGTATTTATAAAACGTAGGGTGTTTAGAATGCATTTAGAATCGTCCGTACCTGCATTAGACTGAATGTTCGTGATGGGGAAATTTTTATCGCGTTTAGGTAAAAATAACAAGAGTGCTAACCCAAGCATTGGTTCATGACCTTTCGTAGGTTTTACGAAGCCATGCATAACACATTTGTGAAAAATGACAATATTTAATCATTACATAGTTTAAACGGAAGTCGCTTTCTCTGTCCCTATGTATGCTTAAATCTTTTAAACCACGCAACGGATTTTGATGCGGTTTTTTAATAGATAGAGCGATTCAAGAGGAAGGTTTATACGTATAATAAAACCGTGCGAAGCCAGGGCGAGTCGCTAGTTGTAATATAAAAACTTACATTCGACATTAATATTGTGGGATAAAAAACCTCCTTTAGCCTTTCAGTTTTGTTTCATCTATTTCACTTAGTACCTGCCCGAATATCTGGTACTGGTAGTGTAAATATGTATATTTCTCCGAAACAATTCATCTACATAACTTCTGTTACATATTTTTCAGATGACTCGAGATAATGAATTCCCATTACAAATATCACCCTTACTTGCACTAGTAGTGTATATATTTATAGTTCTCTGAAACAATTGATCTACATATCTCCTCTTTCATATTTTATCTGGCTCGAGATACAAATACCTTTCTACACCCATTCTAAAATATCATCCTAACTATCAATATTTCCAGTTCAAGGATCTCTACAATCATGTTGTATTTCCCAGCTGGAGAGCCAACAGTTTTCGTGACCGGGCCAGGGGGAAGCAACGTTCGTTCTCGAGTAACTCCTACAGGAGAAGGCAGATACACTGCCTCTTACTCTCCCGAAGCAGTTGGAAGACATAGCGTGCAAGTCAACTGCGCTGGCAGGCATGTTCCCGGCTCACCGTTCACTTGCAATGTATATGACGTTCATAGGGTCAGGGTTACTGGATTGGGGCCTGGAGGTATGTTGGTTTTTTGACACTTCCCCCGTATCACAAAGTTCAAAATTTACTTAGTTAAGTAAGTTCCTTATTCGCCAATAAGATTTTCCTCTCGTTATAATGCAACATTCTGTAGAAAAATTTACTATGATCTCTAAATGAAATAAAATGATATGTTAATGTGTCCGAAATAGTGTGTTCAGTACGCCAAGCATATGTGTGGTCTGGGGTGGAATAGACAAAAAAATTTTTTCACATCATCATACATTGCGTAAAGTATTGAAGTTGAAGGAATTCAGTACAAATGTTTTACGCATTCGATGACGATGTGACAAACTTTTTCTCTATTCTAACCTAGACAACAATCGCTGTGCTTGGCCTACCAGGCTTTACATCTGTCATTTCAAAAGTGGCTTGCGTTGATACGACCAACGTTGAAAATAATCTTATTTTTACCATTATGATCTAAAAAATATTCGAAAATAGCCTACAAAACGTTCCATTTAATTTTGTAATCTTTAGTTTTAATTTATACCTGTGTTCTTTATTATAGAGTTGGAAGGCACACTGGAAGGGCTAAGCCTAGACGATGGATTAGACGAAGAGCGCGGAGTAGAAGTCGGCAAAGCGGTCACATTCAGCGTAGACGCGGCCGGCGCCGGCGAAGGCACGCTTGAGCTGGTTGTGTCTACTCCTTCCACTACTGTCAAAGCTGAGGTGAGTCCAACTCCTGCACACGACTTCACAAACTATGGTACACTAGTGTGGGGTGGAACCAAAGCGGTCACAAACAGAGTGAACGAGTTGGCCCTATCCACCCCTCCAGCTACTGTTAAACTTGAGGAATCCTGGATTTTATGATCAAAACTTCAAGTGTCCCTTTAAGCGTCCGATGCGAGCGAGCTAAAAGGGTCCGATTCAGTGGACCACTCTGCAAGAGTTTTTGTACTTTTTATCTATATCTTCATGAATTTCTCATATTCATTTTATTACATCGTAGTTTTTACCGATACACGTATTACATGATTTCGTTCTATAAAAGTTATTACAAACACATAAAAAATTAAGATTTACAATGTCAAGAATCTCATAAAAGCTGCTGTATCTAGGCATTGTAACAGATTTTGTATTGTAAAATGTAGCCATATGACCTGTGACCTTTGTATACATCTCAGTGTCTCAAACCACCCATTAATATTGTTCCAGGTGGTAGCCGTAGCGCGCGGTCTCTACGACGTTACATTCGTACCCGTCTCTCGAGAGCCTCATCGAGTCTCAGTCACCTTCAACGAGCAGCCGGTCCCGGGCAGCCCTTTCATCTGTCGAGTCAACGAGCCCCATACCTTCGTGCAGATTGGTGAGTGCAACCTTCAACCTTTGTTGTTATTGTTTCAACTATACCTAACTTGCCGTTTTAACGGTATTGTGACGCCATCTTAGAGGATAATGGGCGTAAATGTATGGAACCTGGTACCAGTACCAATCGAAATGTGTAATATTTCGTTGGCAAGGTTTTTTTCTGTAAAATACGATTAACCTAGACCAGAGGTCGTCAACCTTTTGAGACGGAAGATCCCAAAGTTAAAATTTACAAAATTTCCCAGTTCTTAAAGAGCCTCAAATTATTTATTTCTATATTTACAGTGCAAAGGTATTTGATTACTTTCAGTCAACTTTACTCAGGTTTGACTTATGTATATATTCGTTTCTGCCATGTAGCTCGCGAGACGTAGGTTGCCGATCCCTGACTTAGACTTAGTGGTGCTAGACCCGATTCGAGAGTATTTTGTTCATATAAATTATTATGGAACTAAAACGCCCATCCTCTTTTTAACACTGAAATTTGCACCTATGATTATTGGACCTGTGTCTCAACATGTGTTTTTGGTTAGCAGGTAGAAAATGCCTCGGCATTAAGCCCACCCTTTGTACTTTAGTGCAATAAAGTTTTAAATAAATAAATAAAACAAACATGCGGACATATGCATTGCTATCTTTTATTTTACTTGCTACTTTATTATGATTACAACAGAGTTTAATCTAACATTTCTCCACCAGGCGGCGTCGCAACAGTAGAAATCGACGAGAACATAACAGAAGTCGAAGTACTATCGCCAAACGGCAACAGAATATCCGAAGCACATCTAGAAGATACGGGATTACTAATGTTCCCGGTAACTCAAATCGGACGCTATGTGGTTAGAAGCTCAAGAGGGCCGATCGCAGAGGTTGAAGCTAACGACGCTACGGCGGTCAAAGTGTTATCGATCGGCAATGCTGTGGCCCATAAACCTTCCATACTAACTGGTAAGTTTACTGTGATTTTTTTACTACAATAACTGTTAGTAGTTGTCTATAACTGTTTGTAGTTGTCTGAACTAATTAAATTATTATTTACTGCGATTCAAGGTCTTTAACAGGTTGCATTACAAAAAATTGCGTGAAAAAAACTTGTCTTCGCCAACAAATCATACATATCTTAAATAACATCGCCAAAATTTTCGACTTCGGTGGTACTTGAACCCACGACCCTCCCTCAGTACGGGAATGCGCTAAACAACTGCGCCACGAAACCAAGTGACCACCTCATATTCTTTTTTTTTTTATTTATTTATTTATTTAAGAAACATACAGCTTACATATTACATAAATGTTTAGGTTACTTATTGAATATTACTTATAGCCAAAATTTGTTTCCAATTATGAATAGTTAGGTACTAAGTGAAGGCCGTAAGTTACAGATTTTACAGACATTTAGTTTAGTTACAGACGTTAAGTTCTAAATAAATGACAATGCTCTAAATGAATGACAAAGTGAATCTACTTCATTTAAATGACAATTAATGTACGAGTATGGTGGACGTTATATAATTTATAAATTTAATTATCTATGTATCTACTTTTTTTTTAACATTTGACAAAAACAGTTTAATTTGCAATTAAATATATCTATGTGGTGGTAACGATCATTATGTGTTTTGCAAGCTCTGATCAAAAACCTGTTCTGAGCGTAGTTAGTACTGCAAATAGGTACTGTAAATAATGTGTTGGAGCGAGTATTAACCCTAGGACATCTGAATGAAATACAACTCATAAGGAAAGGAGAATCAACAATATTATTTATAATCTTAAACAGAAACTTTTGATCCCTGTGTTCACGTCGTAATTCTAATGATTGAATCTGAATCGATGAACCTTTGAATCTATAGCCTAGTCTTCTTAAAAATTTACTTTGAATACTTTCAACTTGGTCTATCTGAGTAGCGTAGTGAGGGTTCCATACTGTAGAGGCATATTCTAAATGGCTTCTAACTAAAGAGTTATACAACGTAATATAAGTGTTAATATTCTTGAAGTCTTTGCACTGTCGAAAAACAAAACCTAGCATTTTATAAGCCTTGGCTGTAGCCTGGTCAATATGCGAAGCAAATAGCAATTTACTATCAAGGCATACACCGAGGTCTCTCACCTCGGTCACTCTGTCTATTGTGGTGTTATTAAATTTATAATTGTAATTAATGGGTTGTTTCTTACGAGAGAAAGTTATTGAGTGACATTTACTAACATTAAGCTTTAGTTTATTTAAAGAGCAATATTCATAAAATTTATTTAAATCTTCTTGAAACAGCTGACAATGATCGATAGATTTGACAAAAGTGAATATTTTAGTATCATCAGCATATAACAAAGCTTTAGAATGATTAAAACAATACACTGCACGATTGATAAATACATTGAAAAGAAGAGGATCGAGGTGAGAACCCTGCGGCACGCCAGAAGTTATGGGAATAAAGCTAGAGGTATATCCCTTGACTGCTACTGCCTGGGACCTGTCACGCAGATAAGAGGTTAACCATCTCAAGAGATCACCGTGTATACCGATGTTATCACATTCATTTATCAACAAATTGTGCGATATTTTATCAAAAGCTTTAGAAAAATCGGTATACACGGCATCCACCTGATATCCTTTCTCCATCGCCTCAAGAGTAAGATGTAAAAACTCACACAAGTTGGATTCTGTTGACCGTCCACTAATAAATCCGTGTTGATTAGGAGTAATCAATGACCTTATTGCAGGAAATAACGTGTCATATACTATTTTCTCAAATAGTTTAGGCACTACGGACAATTTCGAGATACCACGATAGTTAGCAATATTATGCTTATCACCATTTTTGAAAATAGGCACGATAATAGACTGTTTCCATATTCTAGGCATAGCGCCTGAACTTAGAGAAATATTAAAAAGCCTTGCGAGAGGGCATGATAATTGTTTATGACAGTTTTTGAGAAAGATAGGATGTATACCATCGGGGCCAGTTCCCTTGTGAACATCTATTTTTTTCAGGTATTTCTCGACAACAGAGTTATCAATGTGTACGGAACTGATTACACATGCATTTCTTATTGTATCAGTGTATACATAACATAATGCATACACTTGTTATGGTTCATCCATCGCCAATTAGATTTCGAGTTAAACTCAACTAAGTCACTTAATTTTAATGTGATTTGCCAGCTCAGACAAGTATTTCTCTAATAAGGCTAGGCTTCACAAAAGTTTAAACTACTTGTAGCTCATTGGTAGAGCCCATCATACACCTCTAGCTCTCCCTATGCTAGAGGTAATGTTTAAATAGGACTTTCCCGTCAAAAAATAAAAAGTTTTGCTAAAGCTCAGTCTAAGTCATTACTCGGTCAACAGTATTAGATATGTCTTTTAAACCTTTAAAAATGTCCTACAAAGCAATAGCTGCATTTTCCTCACAGTGAGAACGACTAACGTCTGCGTCATCTAAAAATGTTCTACAAAGCAATAACCGCTATTTCCCTCACAGTGAGCACGACAAACGCCGGCGCGGGTCGTCTCTCAGGGCGAGTGACGTGCGGCGGCGCCTCCGTCGCGCACTCGGTGCGGCGGCGCGGCGGCGGGCGGCAGGAGCTGGTGTGGCACCCCGCGCGCGCCGCGCCGCACCGCCTCACGCTGCTGTGGGGCGCCACGCCCATCGCCAGGGAGCCGCTACTGGTCGACGTGCTGCCAGATCATCACTCTCAAGAGGTAACATGACGTCATATAATCACTACATAGTATAAAACAAAGTCGCTTCCTCTGTCCCTATGTCCCTATGGATACTTAAATCTTAAAGTAAGCAATTGATACGGTTTTTTTAAATAGATAGAGTGATTCAAGAGGAAGGTTTATACGTATAACAAAACCGTGCGAAGCCGAGGCGGGTCGCTTGTTTACTTATAATTAATATTCCTTCAAAAGTCCTCAAGAACCATTTATCCCCAGGTATCAGCAGCGGGTCTCGGCCTATACCAGGCACAAGTGAACCGCGTGGCTTCCTTCAGCATCGACACGCTGGGCCGGCCCGCCCGAGAGTTCGACGTGGTGGTATCAGGGCCCGGCTCCAGGGCGCTGCCGGTGCGCTGCTACCAGACCAAGTCGGGCCTCTTGCAAGCTGAGTTTACTATCACTGAAGTCGGACAGAGCACGATAGGTAAGATATATCCCCAGGTATCAACAGCCGGTCTCGGTCTATACCAGGCACAAGTGAACCGCGTCGCCTCGTTCAGCATCGACACGCTGGGCCGGCCCGCCCGAGAGTTCGACGTGGTGGTATCAGGGCCCGGCTCCAGGGCGCTGCCGGTGCGCTGCTACCAGACCAAGTCGGGCCTCTTGCAAGCTGAGTTTACTATCACTAAAGTCGGACAGAGCACGATAGGTTAGATTATTTTTCAAGAACTAAAAGTGTGTAGCGAACTCTAGCATGACGTGAGCTAAATCTCAAATGACACAACAAACATTCTGAGCGCAATAAATAGATCACGTGACCACCCATAATCCTAGATAGCCTAATTGCAAACGCTGGTTTCAACAACATCTGACATCTGTCGACCGACAGTTGATGTCAAATGTCATTCGAAAGACCCCGGGTATAGGGTTCGGTGGTACGGTATAGGGACCCCGGCCAGTTGGGCCGACCCAGTACAGGGAAGATATTCCTCTAAACATTTTAAAGGAAATACAACCTTTAACCCCCTATTACTGACTTCTAATTTAAATAAGATTTCTTTTATTTTTAAAAAATATGCAGTTATAATATTTTTTTAACAAAATGTCTGTATATTCCAGAGGTGCTGCATCTGTCGAAGGCGATAGCAGGCAGCCCGTACACGTGTGAATCGTTCGACCCAAACCGAGTCATTATGGCTGGATTGCCCACTGGAAACATTGTGGCACAGACTCCTATCAATTTTACAGGTAATTTCAGGACCTGGTTTGTTATATGAATATTTATGTATTCATTTATTGATTTAAATTTGAAAGATATAACGAGAAATAAGCTTTATTGTAATATTAAGACAGTTGCCATCTTAGTTTAGATTCCATGCTGGCTTATCTACTGTTGCGCGCACTCTTGTCAAATCAGTTTCATTATACATAGTGAAATAATTGGCCTTAGTCACAAAAGCAAAATTTTGTCCTATTATTGCGTTAAAAATATGTTTTTATAACTCCATCAGATATTTTGTGATACCTATCATAACACTCAATGGGCCGAACAGAGTCCAAATGCCGACATAAGAGTACATCAACCAACGATACCTATGATAAGCTTTCTTAATGTCTCCTTTGAAATAACCATTTTGTGTGATGAATATCTGATTAATATTTCCTCCTTATTTCAGTGGACACCAAAGAAGCAGGTGTTGGTGAATTGGAAGTGGTCTGCGAAGCGATGGGCGAACAGAACAACAGAGTGCATCTACCAGTCGATATCAGGGAAGATGGAAGCACTTACCGGGTCCGACTGAGGCCTAACGTTCCCGCGCATTACAGGATATACGTCACTTACGGAGGTAAGATGTCGCCATCTTGAATGACGCCAAGTTGAATGTCGGCCATGTTGATTATCATAGTCTATACTTTTTAATTGAATGGCTGACGTTTATTTATCTACCAGTCGATATCAGAGACGATGGAAGCACTTACTGGGTCCGACTGAGGCCTAACTTTCCCGCGCATTACAGGATATACGTCACTTACGGAGGTGAGATGTCGCCATGTTGAATGTCGGCCATATTGAATATCATAGTCTATACTCTATATCTATAACGTCTATGGACTTATTTTGTACGTCTAAAGAAATAAGGTTATTGATTTCTGAATACTATATTCAATGGAGACGGCCGATGTGGCGCCGAGGGCGAAAGTCCGCCTGCGACGCAGGAGGTTGCGGGTTCAATTCCTGAAATTTGTGCACGATCTGCAGAAATTTGTTCCGTTGATCTGGGTGTTTTTTTTATGTATAGTAAAAAATATCTATCTATACACTAGCCAAACTCGATGTAGAATGTAAACAAACCACGACACAAAAAACTAAAATTCACTTGCTTGGCGTCGAATTTAAGATATGATTGTACGAAATATTTAGTGAAGGAAGGATCTTAAATCGACACGTAATGTAAATTGCGTATAAAAAGGCGCGGCAACAGAGTGTATTTTAGGTTGAGTATGGGTGGTTTGTTTACAAACATTCTACATCGAGTTTGGCTGATGTATATGTATATAATGTTTTAAATAATTATGTATATCAATTATCTAGTACCCATAACACAAGCTTTGAGTAGCTTACTTTGGGGCTAGATGGTGCTGTGTGGATTGTCCAGCATTATTTATTCATACATAATTTTAACCTAGACATTTGTTCGTCACAGGAGCCCCAGTCCCCGGCAGTCCTATATCCCTCGGCATCCTCAGCACCCGCGGCGGCGGCGCGCGCTGCGTCGGCACCGGCCTCGCGCACGCGCACCGCGGCAAGGAGGCCGCCTTCACCATACACTGTACGGAGGACAAGGCACCCACTGTCGAGGTACACTTCAATACAACCTCTATAACCTCAATGTGTTTGTACTAAGTTATTTGTAAACTAAATTTATTTATATCTAAATATATAAAAGAAATTCGTGTTTGTTACAACACTTATAACTCGAGAACGGCTGGACCGATTTTTATGATTTTTGTGTTTTTGATTTGTCTTCGTCGGGAATAGCATATTATGTATAAAAATATGATATTTGACAGATAAATAAATTTCCCCGCGGGCGACGCTGCGGGGCGCAGCTAGTTTAGTAATATAAAAATAATTAATTTTAAGGCTACCTTACTTTTTTGTTTAGTAGTATTATTAGCTATAAGTAATAATTTTTTTAATGGCTACCATGTGAATTTTGAAAGTAAAACATTCTTATTCTCATATCAGATATTAAACATACACAAAACACTTATTTATTTAATAATAATATTCATTTGTATAGTCCTAACTAATATTATAAGGTTGCCTGGAAGAGATCGCTTCTTAGCGATAAGGCCGCCCATTGTATTTGTCTAATGTAATGTTCTTTTTCTGGTGTACAATAAAGATTTTTTGTATTGTATTATAAACGTGAAAGTTTGTATGTATGATACCAGTGATAGCCTAGATACCTAAACCTTTACCAAGCTTTTCTTAACTTTCTATTCGCAGGTTGAAAGGCTAACAGCCTAGAAACCTAACCTACCTTATGTAAATAATTTTATGTTAATAGTATCTACCTACCTAATTTTTAAACTGCGAACCAATAAACGTGTTTTCTTTCTTTCTTTCAAACCTAAACCTTTACAAAACTTGATGAGTTTACTTTCTATTGGCAGGTGGAAAGGCTAACAGAAGACGACGGCTCCTTAGACTCGGGTCTCCTGGAATGCAGGGTGGTGGCCGGTGCCCCGAGGGAATGGCTCTGCGCGTACATTCCGCTCAACACTGGCTTGTACGAAGTGAGGATATTCACTGCGAGCGGACCTATGCCGGGCAGTCCCTTCTCTGTCAAAGTAAGTTATATCAATAGCAAGCAAATACACTAAAAACAATCTAGTAAAAAAGTCTAGGAACGGTATTTTAGTTAATGTATTTGCTTATAATAAAAAGCATAAAAAATTAAAGCATGCAAGTAAGTAATAAAAATAAACTTATTAAGAAAACTGAAAAAAAAACTGCCTATGCTGAAAATAAAGTCTCTAATTTATGATTAGACTCAAAAATCTTGAAAAAGTTGGCGGTATTTTTTTTTCACACGAAACAAAAGTCAACGTAGTTGTTTGCTTGTTCATTTCAAATGTGTCCATAAATTTGGCTAACTATATAAACTCCAATTTTGTCATATTTTACGTCACAAATGTTAAAATTCAACTACCAATATGCAATACTAGAGTAAGATTGAATATTATCAACCGTCTTAAGAAACTATTAGTCCACTCACAAGAGCTGTCTGCCCTTTCCGCGTCCAAGCGCGATGATTATGGCCTATTACACACATACACGTTTAAATAAATAATACTCACCAGTGAAATGTTTTACAGGTAATCGACACATCATCCATAACGCCAGTAGGAGGTTGGGGCGCAGATAACTCTGGGCGTGTTAGGGCGCCGTCTAAACTAGTCTTGGATACCAGCAACGCAGGCCCTGGAACGCTCGAGTGTTTGCTGGCTGGGAGGCATCAACGTAAGTTACATCTGACAATAAACAGATCTCTAAAGTAGTTGATAATACATCATCGCTGCCTGTGGGAGGTTGGGGCGCGGATAACTCTGGGCGTGTTAGGGCGCCGTCTAAACTAGTCTTGGATACCAGCAACGCAGGTGTTGATTACTTTAGAGATCTGTTTGTTGTCAGATCTCTGTAGTAATCCATAACATTAGAACATAAGTTGCGTAGTTTCTCTACAAAAACCAAAGATGTCGATTTTAAATAATTGCATGCCTAATTTTAAGGTAGAAAATCATCGAAAAATGACACGCCCAAAATGACAGGCCCTGGAACGCTCGAGTGTTTGCTGGCTGGGACGCATCAACGTAAGTTACATCTGACAATAAACAGAAAAATCTCAGCTCTCTAAAGTAATCAACATATCATCCATAACGCCAGTGGGAGGTTGGGGCGCGGATAACTCGGGGCGTGTTAGGGCGCCGTCTAAACTAGTCTTGGATACCAGCAACGCAGGTGTTGATTACTTTAGAGATCTGTTTGTTGTCAGATCTCTGTAGTAATCCATAACATCAGAACATAAGTTGCGTAGTTTCTCTACAAAAACCAAAGATGTCGATTTTAAATAATTGCATGCCTAATTTTAAGGTAGAAAATCATCGAAAAATGACACCAACACAACACAAAACACCTACAACTGTAACCTACATTATGTTAAAGCAATTAAATTTATCTATATCTCTGTCGTGGTTGGAATATTTTGACAATGAAACAATGAAATGAAGCCACATTCAGGCACTACAAGATTTTTTTATATTTGTTTCACAGGAGTAGAAACCGTATCCGGGCGAGCAGTCGTCACACTAGCAGCTGCAGAGGGCATCAGCGGCGAGCAAGAGTTCGAGCTAACTTACAACGGTGCTTTAGTCGCGGGCGCGCCTCGCAAGGCTTTGGTGGCCTCTGGTAACACCGCGGATAGAGTCACGCTAGCGGGCCGCGGGTTGGCGCACGCTGCGCCTCATACACCAGCTGTTTTTACCATCGGTGAGTGGGAAATAAATCAACTATACGCACATGTACACAACATTGTTAGATTTTTACTAAGCGTACAGTTGTTTTCGAAAGGTGTTCTTTGATTATAAAAATAATTTTCGAAAGGTTTATATTACGAAAGGTTTACGTATGTAACGAAATTCTAGAGTCCGTAGAAAGTCTCAAACATTTTCCGATTGTCAGTACGTAATAAGTCAAGTAACTAACCACTTTAATATTAAACTGGAACCCTACTTGTTTCCTGCCTGTTCAAACACATATGTATATTTATTTAAGGAAACCAGCAACCAAATTATGCTTATGACTACAATTCTATCTCTTTCCCACTCGCTACTACGTTTCTGCTTGGATTTACGCTTACGTTGTCGAACTATAAACTAAAAAAACTCCTTACATGTTGCTATAGATGGCAGCGCGGCCGGTCCAGGAGCTCCAGAAGCGTCCCTGAACTCCCCCGACGGAGAGAACGTAGCCGTGGCTCTGACGGCGGCCGGGCCGGGCCTGTGGCGCGCCACCTACACGCCGCGCCGCGCCGGCGACCACCAGCTGCGCGTGCTGTGGGCGGGCAGGCTCGTCAAAGGTACCTGTACACCCTAACATAACCTGTATTACAGAAATAGATTATAGAATATCAGTGGGTATAGAAAAATAGTGGGCCATAACGGGGAGGGGGTTTTAACGCCCTAGGACCAGGCCGCAATTTCTACCATTCACTGCAATGTAATCGCTTCTATATTCTACTTTACACTGTGACACTTTTTAAAATTGGAAGTTACATAAACAATTGTTGATAAATATCTTTCTAGTCTAATTCAAATGAAAAATGTCCTTAAAGTCTGATTAGAAAGTCATTTCTTTTCTAGTAGTTCAATTTGAGTTTGGCCAGTGGCCTTTGGAAGTCAGATGGCAGATGCTTAACAATATACCGAACAGTGATCCATACGCAACATTACTCGTAACATAGTTTATGTAGCTACAATACCTGTACTAATTCCATTATTCCTTCCAGGTTGCCCTCTCACAGTGAACGTGAACGCCGGCACAGAAAGCGGAGATGCGTCTCGCGTTGTTTGCTCCGGCGCAGGATTACAGAGCGGAGTGGTGGGGAGGGAGATACGCTCGTGGATAGACACGCGCCGCGCCGGGCCGGGGGAACTCACCGCGCACTGTACTGGACCTAATAAGGTGACAACCCAGTCAATTTTCTTAACGTTGAAGTTCCATAATGCGAATTGCTTATATATTTAAGTGTTTTCACAAAAAAAAAACTATTAAGGAACCTAGATAAATACTATTCAAATACAAAAACATCATAATATGCTGGAAATACGCTCGAATTACAAATAATTTTAGAATTACGTTTGAGTGGAAAAATTCATCCTTTGTTTCTTAAATGTTTGCAGCAAATTGCTAAGAGTTTTGTACCTTCATAATAACTCGTGTTTCTTTTTTAAATTATTTTTCTAATGTCAACTTGTATTTCCAGTACTTTTTCACCGTGTGCGTGTACTTTATTTTATGTTTGTGTTTTTGCCTAGCTGGTAGCTTATGGAAAGAGCTAAGAGATATAGAGATGATGGATGATAAGTCATTTTTCTTCTGAACTTCTTTCCGGCCCTTTGTTGGGGCACGGAGGGGGGCCTCATTACCCCGGCTTCAACTCGAGGGGTGACGACCCCTCGGTCCTTGGGTTAAGCAATTGCTCTTTTTGCTTGCTAGTATTCTTTTTTTGCTAGTATTCTTTTTTTAGATGATAAGTCATGTTATTATTTCCCAGGTGGCGTACTGCGAGCTATACGAGCACGGAGACGGCACGTTCACGCTGAACGTGAAGCCGGCGGAGGCGGGCCGGCACGTGCTGAGCGTGCAGTTCGCGGGAGAACACGTGCCCGGCTCGCCCTTCGTGCTCAAGGTGGCCGGTGCGCCAGACCCTTCCAAGGTATTTACTAACACTACATAAGGGTGATTATACTGGGTAACTCAATGTTATCAGCCAATATACAAGGTGTTAGTGTGAATAGACTTTTATCGTTGGAACCAGAGATTCAGTATCATGCGTACAGTCTAAAACCGATGAGAAAAGGTTAATGCTTATTTTAGTTTCCCTAGATTTGATTTTTCATGTCTCCGAAATTGTACGTGATGTCATGGTCACCCTACAAAAACAACTTGCGGTGCGATATGCGGGCTGCGTATGAGGTGCGGCGCATTGGTGGGGCGGGGCGGTGTCGTCGGGGGTCTGGGTCAGTCAGCTGTGCGTGCTAGAGCACAGAATAAATACAGCTAGCTATAAGTAGTATGCGTGTCTCGTGTATGTGTATTGTGTGTGAGCGTCACCTTACTGATTTATGGCTAACGTGGATTTTGGTTTTAATTATCTGTAAAAAATAGATAGTTATATTTTTTTCATTGGTTTTGGACTCTACTCATGATACTGAACCTCTGGTTTCAAAGATAAGACTGTTCACACTAACACCCTGTATACAAAGTCTCATTATATTTTATTGAGTTAACAATTTGTTTAAAAACAACTCCGGGGCCCGAGGTCAACTAAATAAATCGCTTAACCATTTAAATAGTATCGTGTCAAAATTTCAGTGTATTCTACTAGAACAAACTTTTTGAGGTTAATTCATAGCTGTGAGGATTACCTTTATTTATACCTATCAATTTGACATTCTAATTATGAAAGTCTCTTCAAGCGCAAAAAGTAACAGAATAACAAATGCACAAACTTCATTTTAATCATCTTGATTGAATGGCACTATTGAGACCTATGTTTGGGAATTAGGGGAATTGGGCCTCAGGTCTTCATTTGAAATACAAGAAAAAACAATGCTTAAAACGCATTCTATTTGCATGCCACGCTTTGGCATGTCATAATCCCGAAAACCAACAATCAAGTGAATATGTATTAAAAATTATCACTGATTTAAGAAAAAATTCTAATTTACTCTAATCTGTTATTTAGTTTAGTTACTTAAAACCAAAACTAAATGACTGGTGTCCGCGATACAGGCTTTGCCTACACAAATTACCTGCGGTCTCCATACGACCGCAGGTACCTACATGAATTGTGTTTTAATATTTTTTTCATTTTTTATTATTTATCTCAACAATGGTGTTTTTTATTATTTCATTTCAAAACTGTTATATTTAAGTAGATATAAGTATACAGAACCTAAAAAATCATACATCCTTATTCCCAGGTCCGAGTATACGGGCCAGGCTTAGAAGCAGGCGTCCTAGCGACGTTCCAATCGCGCTTCCTGTGCGACACTCGCGGCGCCGGCGCGGGACAGCTAACGGTCCGCGTGCGAGGACCCAAGGGGGCCTTCCGCGTCGAGATGCAGAGGGAGAGCCAGAAGGACCGCACTATACTCTGCAAGGTAAATACCAAGCTATATTATGTTTTTCTTAGTAACTTAGTATAACTTAGTAGTAGGTAGTAAATGCTATAAATAAAGATTTTCTTATTCTTAAGGATTGCCTGGATTCTTAGAGGATGCCTATGTCCAGCAGTGGACTAAAATAGGCTGATGATGATGATGATGATACTGGTTCTAAGTGTGTCCACAGGTGCTTTGGTTATCAAAGGTGCTAAAGCAATGTCTTGATAATGAAACGATTAAACTTATCATAGTGATTAAATTGATATTACTATCTACGTAGCAAATAGGTACGAAATACATACTTATCAGTTAAATAACCGTCGCCATGTAGGTATAAACAGTGATTTCCGTAGTTTATCTCCCAAATCCTTTTGTTTTTTTACGCTAATCATTCAATGCCTACATCATCATTAAATTAATTGTTATAACTAGAACATAATACTTTCATACTTTCAATTAGAAACTTGAAACTTGTTGAGAATTTCGTATCACTAGTGAATGATGATATTTGTTTGAACTTCAGATAAAACTAACAATTCCTTGTCTTTTAAAATGTATTAACCGACTTCAAATTCGTCATTTAACCATCCAGTGTTCGGTTTTGGGCTAACATTCCAAGCATTTCTCAGTTACCATCCAATGTCCACTATTGGGCTAACATTTCAAGCCATTTGATCATGCGCTCACTTCAGCATTTTGCACGAGCATTTTTCCCAAGGAGTTGCGCTTTTCAGCCTGACTCAGTCACGACCTAGTCAGTCGTATCAATCCGGAAGGTTGCATTATCCGCTTGATACTGTCACCTTGAGTAAACATTTTTTATTTTGTCGTTGGATTGGACTGTCCACACACCTGGCCCCAAGCTAAGCAGTGCTTGTGTTAAGGGTACTACAGGACTGATATATTTAATACAATAAATATTTCATAATCTACATAGAAAACACTCGGAAGCCCAGAACAAATATTTCTAAATCGTCCAAACATTTGTCGTCTTTTCACTAACCAAGGTAGAGAACCCTTGCGTCTACATCGCAAGTCTAGAACTGAGAGCCAGGTAACGAAAGAAACAAATGAAATAAATAATGCTGGACAATCCACACAGCTCTATCTAATTCCAAAGTAAAATACTCCAAGCTTGTTCATAGGTCTAGTTTTGATTACTTTGTTTTGTTTACAAGACCCTTTCTTGAATAAATATTATAATTATTATAAACTAATGAATCGTGTCATTGTCCCCAGTTCTCCCCCACCGAGCCGGGCGACTACCGCGTTGAAGTGCGATGGGCCGGTCGCCACGTGCCCGGTTCTCCTTTCCCCGTCATGATCTTCGACACGCAAGAGGAACTACGTCGATACATGCAAGCCAATGCCGCTTAGTTATACATGCTCTATTCACATACTGTTATCATTCCAATTCACTTTATTTTAGCAGTTATTTAGAATCAAAGAATAGAAACAAATTAAAATTAGTATTTACAGCTGAAGACAGGGAGTTATAGCGCTCATTAGGCCAGGCCTATGTCCAGCTGTGGGCTTATAATAAGGGCTGATGATGATGATGATTTACAATTGAAACCATTGAGCTAACTGCAGACTGTTGCAAACAGTTTAGAGGTAGCTCAACTGATCCATATAATACAAGTCGGAACCGACACTGGCTGCGTTTTCCATTTTCTCCAATGTTTTAAAAAAATAAGAACGAATAAGTCAAAATCAAAGGCTTTTGATCACTTATTCATAGTTCCAATTCCAAAACTTATAAAATATCAGTGTTTTCAAATGTTAACTTATGTTTTTGTAGTAGGATATCGTTTAAGAGTCGAATTTGATACTTAGATCTGAAATATCATGACCATTGAATCTCATCTGCATAAGATTATTTAGAGTACCTATGTACTTACATTATATGTACCTACTTACATTGCATGTCAGTTAGTTTAATATTAAAACAAAAGAAAACAATCTAGTAAACATTCAAATTATATTATTTTTAAACAGCTAATATGAAATAATTCTGAAATGTGGTTAAGAAAATATACTTTATTATTTAGGTATCAAGATTGAGAATTCAATTTTACAATATAAGTTATAAACTCGTCACTTACTTTCAAAGCTCAAACTAATATATTTTATGATTGGTGTAAAGATTTATTACAAGAAGTGAGTTAAAAATATATAAAGTTTCGAAAATTGAAAAGTTGTACATGAATATATTAACACAGTACATGTCTAGCTAATTAAATTAGAATTATGTATGAAACTATATTAAAAGCATAATAATTTGTTAATATTTATTAATAATTAGAAATAAGATGGAATAACTTTTGTAACTAACGTATTTTTTTATTGTTATTACATGGTTAAGTTCTTACTAAAGCAGTAGAACTTAACCATGTTAACTGCAGCTGAATTTTTCAGTAAAGTACTAATTTGTTAATAAATGAACTTTTATTACGTGACTTGTTTTATTACAATACAGAATACATCTTCATTATACTCACCTGTCCATAAAACTAGGTAGGTACAGTAAATATTTTAGTGAGTTATCAAATATGATATCTAGGCACATTGTATTTATAAACAACACATTACAAAAGGAGGCCTTAACGCTGATAGCGATTTATCCCAGGCTACCTCTCTAGGTATTTTTTACTATTTTTTTATTTTACAATGTGTTTTGTGCTGCTAATAATTATTATTCTAAAAAATTTGAAGTAAATTTACTTAAAAAATTCACTAAGTGATGCACAAAAATAACAAAAATCTTTATTCTAACAACTAGAGGTCTATATCTATATCTATCCGTCTACACCAGGCTTATACCTAAAGGACATAGTACGCCTGTCAGGGTACCCCGTGTGTGACTCGCTCGCGAGGTGTGACCGCAATGCGTCCAAACTCTGCCATAGCTGCTGCATCTGACCGAAGATTATTACTTCCAGACGCTGGATTGACAAGTGGAGCTCTCCTGGAATAAAAATAAGTATTGTTTGGATTTTATGAGGCGAGATAAATCATCCTAAAAACTTGACATTGGCCTAATATTTAGCATAACAATATCATCTGCATGTTTTTTGTATATACCTAGGTAGAGAATTATCCCACAGTAGTAGAGGTAACAAGTAGTTTTGAGTTATCCTTTTAAAATGCGTGGAATTTGTAGTCAGTTGGTATTTTTAGACATGAAAAAATATATGTATACGATACTTAAACATTGTTACTTTTCACGTCAAAACCTAGTAAGTAGGTATACGGTTTGGGTTGAAATTTCACAGGTAGATACAGCAAGCTGAAAACCGCTGACGCACTAAAACGTCTTCTAGTAGCTATAGTACTTACTCATTAGGGTACGCTTATGTCCAACTGTGACTAGTATAGACTGATGATGATATCCAGGGCCGTGGTATGTGCAGTGCAGGTCCAGCAGACTACGGACTATTATAGATTGATGATGATGTCAATACATACGCGAAGTAACACCCCATGCAGTCTCCTAGTGATGGTAGCATTGGCAGTGGCGTTGACCTCCGCAGTCTTCACGGAGCACATAGCCCGGGCTTCCTCTCGCGATCTAGCGCCGTGGTACGTGGAGGTCCAGCAGACTATCGACTATTATAGATTGATGATATCAATACATACGCGAAGTAACGACCCCATGCAGTCTCCTTGTAATGGTAGCATTGGCAGTGGCGTTGACCTCCGTAGTCTTCACGGAGCACATAGCCCGGGCCTCCTCTCGCGGCCCGGCACCGTGGTACGTGGAGTTCCGGACTTCGAGGTACGGCTTCCGGGGGTCTGAGAGACCGTTGATGGAGTAGGCGGGGCCACGGTCTGGGGAGATTTAAAAGAAGTTGCTAAAACTAGCTGTGCCTTGTCGCTGCACCCGCGCGAAAATTTATTTTTGATGATGAATTGATGAAGAGTCTATAGAAGAACGAAGAGTACCTATAGTATAATCAATCACTACAATGTTTAACAAAGTCGCTTTCTCGGTCCCTATATCCCTATGTCTATTTGTATGCTTAAATCTTTAAAACTACGCAACGGATTTTGATGTGGTTCTTTAATAGATAGAGTGATTCAAGAGGAAGGTTTATACGTATAATAAAACCGTGCGAAGCCGACGCGGGTCGCTAGAATATTATATTTACTTTAAATATGATAAAGTATATGACGAAGAGTATGTAGTCTAGAGACTATGTTTTATTTCATGCCTACTAGGTCTAGTGAAAATTTCAGCCTGATCCGCTGTGCTATTACGTTAAAACAGCCCATCCAAAATAAAGCGAAAGCCATTTTGATTGCCTTCGTAATTTGAAATTGTATGGAAAGGACGCGCGCATTGAAATGGCATTCGAATGTCAATTAGAATGGGTGGTTTTTGCGTAATCGCACAGCCGGTCAGTAGTATTGGCGTGAATAGATAACAAATATCCATCCATAAGATCTTTAGCATTTAATATTAGTGTGATGTGAAGCACTATGCAGGGTCCAAGCCATGTTATTTAGAATATTGTAAGTAAACCCTATAATAAAATGAAACTGCAAATAGAAAAAGTTAGCTCGAGCAATTTAAACAAGATACAAATTTAATCAGGTTCGACTCAACTCCATGGGTTCGACGATCCACACACCATCCAAAGCTAAGCCTGTGTTTTGGGTAATAGTGATGACTATTATTAAGTATAGTAATATTTTTAATATACTTACATAGAAACACCCAGTAACCCGATACGAACATTTTTCACAGGGCGGGAATCGAACCCGCAAAGTTGCGTCGCAGGCAGAATTTCGCCCGACGACGCGCTACATCGCTTAGATATAAAGTAAATAAGTGTGAATATATCTCAATTATTTGGTGGGATAGTTGATTTTATTGTGGTGTAATTTCAAAACTTCGGTACCTACCTAATTTTTTTTTTTTCGAAATTAGTAGTTCTTCTTTTAACAACATCAATAACTAACGGAAACATCTGTAAATCTCTAGTAGAACTCTACATGTAGAGGATTATGATTTCTACTTCACTGAGTAGATAAACTAATAGAGTGTCTATTAACGATATTAACGAATGCATTAACTTCAAAGCAAATTGATAATTTTAGCGTCTTCTAACTATAGCCTACAACTGCACTGAAAATACTCACTATGATGGTAAACCGGGGCTGTATTAACATTCGCCACGATCACGTAAATTGCTAAAGACGCCGCTACACTCGCCAACATCTCGACAGCTTATCACAAACTGAGTTTACAGCTTATCACTTTAGATCAATCTACCATTGTCGTAGGTAACCACTATTTTCAAAACTTTTCGTATATGTTATTTAGTTGATTCGTATTGTAATGGCACGAGTGGTTCGCCTTTTGATAGGTCTACACTGAATCACATGGATCCGAACTGAGAATAAATAGGTACCTACCTAGCTAGCTAGAAGATAGATGAACCACCGAAATTGGTGTACAGTCGCGGTAAAAAGTATCTCGGCATAAATTAGTTTTTCCCGATCTTTTATTTTCGCTTCGAGACAAGCAAATGTTCCATGTGAGATAAGACTGGCAGATAAATCTAAATTTAGATGGCATTGTGTAAACACTGCCTGGAATAAATCCATAGTTCAGGGCTTTTTAAAACGAGCAGAGCAGTAAGCTACGAGTATGTTGATATTCTTACAGCAATATTTTCACGGGCAAGCGAAAGACAAGGCTTTTAGTTTTAAGTCGGACCTCCTAAAAATCTGGAACTTGTGGTTCCTCCCAGCTAAAATCGAAAGAACGACGCATCCTCAGAACCTACATAACACCAAAGTGAATATTGAAAAATTTGCTTGTAGAAATTCGCATTCTTTTGTTTGTCTTCCAAAAACCCACTGGATAGGCATATCTCAGAAGTCAGTCATATCGTCATATTTTATAGGTACTTATGATTGATTTAAAATTATGTATATTTGGTACTAGATAACTGATAGGCACCAGTTTACTACTAGCATGGACAATTCGTTTGTCCATGACTACTAGATAGATGATGTTGTTTATTATACTTACCTGGTAAACACCGATCTAGAGACCCGAGAGCTGATGGATGAGTAGGTTTCTGGCGCAGAGCATCAACATTGCCAACACCGTGGTAATGCAGCCACTAGCCAAGCCAGTGTCTTGGGGACGCGACGACGGGTATTGACATGGATCAGTTGAGGTACATCTAGACTGCTTGCAAACGTCTGCAGATAACTAAATTGATTCAATTGTAAATACATAGTTACTAAATTTTTTTTCTTTTCCATGATTGTAATTTTCTTTGTTAATAATGGTTACTACATAGAAAAAGTCCAGAACACGCTGATCTGTAGATAGTACAAAATTTTGTCCGGAATTGAACCCGCAACTTCTTGCGTAGCAGGCGGACCTTCGTCTGCTGTGCCATAGAGGTCGTAAATATTGTTAGTCTTCCTTCCGTTATGCTCTACTTGGACGCGATCACTGACCTATTAATAAGCCGTAATACGAGTATAAACTATTCGATGATTTCAGTCAAAATATAGGTTATTAATTAATTTATGACAGCATTCCAGCTCGTTGTTACAAGCTGTTACGGTCATTACACTCAAACTCAATTTTTTGTGTTTTTATTACAAGACTAGCGACCCGCCCCGGCTTCGCACGTTTTTATTATACGTATATAACTACCTCTTGAATCTATTAATGAATATATGAATATCTATTAAAAAAACCGCAAAAATTAAGCATTCAAAGGGACATAGGGATACAGGGACATATATCCCTATGTCCCTTTGAATGCTTAAATCTTTAAAATTACGCAACGGATTATGATGCGGTTTTTTTTAGGGGCAGAGAAAGCGACTTTGTTTTATACTATGTAGTGATTAGAGCCCTTCCTAGACAGGAGTAGACTGTAGAGTAAGGGTAAATCCACAAATAAATGGCCATACTGTACGTCTGCGCAAGACTGCTGGCAGATGCTGGATGCGGCAAACTGAAGACAGCGCTATGCTATGGCGCTCATTAGGAGAAGCATATCCAGCAGTGGACTAATACTAAGTTCATGATGATGATAACTGTAGTTATTTAGTTCTGGGGCACTCCAAACCTACATTCCAACTACAGATGTTGTTTTACGGTTGACATCTGGCTTCTGCGCTCATAAAGTAATCCGGGGTAATAAATCCTCTGAAACTAATTGTGTAATTTAATGGGTCCTATAAACATAACTCTTACGCAAGCACTATTGTTATTCAAAGAGGTTCTTTGACTAGTTTTAAGACTAACTATTGCTGGATGAATATTACACGAAGTATCATCTAGTCACAAACTAGGCATAGCTTGTGAGGCTACTAGATGACTGGTAGGTATACTTAAAACAATACATTACACACATAGGTATTTTTAACATACATTAAAAACACCCAGTATCCTACTAATATTATAAACGCGAAAGATTCTAAGTATGGATGTTTGTTACTCCTTCACGCAAAAACTACTGAATGGATCTGAATGAAATTTGGCACAGAGAGATTATAGTCGGGAATAATACATAGGCTATATTTTATCCCGGAATTCCTACCGGAATGGGAAGCGGGTGAAACCGCGAGGCGCTGCTAGTATTATGTAACTAGTATAAAACACAAGTTATTGTGTTGACGAAATTACATGACCAACTTTGTATTTGGTAGGTAAGAGTACTATACTACTCTACAATCATTTTTATAAGTTTGCACAGATATAAATAACAGACCTCTGTGTGCGATACCCGGGGTAATTTTTAGCCTAAACTGTAAGAAACGCTGATGTATTGCACAAACTAAGACAAAGGAAAGGAGAATAATTAAAACGTTACATATATGATCCTAGCATTTCCATATAGAGTTAACACATGTCACGCTTTACATGGGTTCCTTTATGGAAATAGGTTATGCAATGACACACGTTACAATGGTGTAATAAATAAAACCGTAACTAAGACAGGAGCGCCCATGGAGCACAGAGTTAAATCTAGGATACCAGTCAAAATGCCTTTAGACCTCGTTTGAACAGGCGGTAAAAAAGCCTTGCGATCGCATCGATTGCAACGCCTCCGTAAAAAATGGAACACTGCATAATAAGTTATAACGCCCAGCTCTCAAAATGGAATACTGCGCGATAAAAAAGCGTCGCGTTTTAAAAGCACTGTCGTATGAACGTATTGACTTGTAATTGCATTTGTTCTAATCAAACGCTTTCTTATAACGGACGTTAAAAAAGCTCCCTTGCGAATGAGACCTTAACTTAACTTGCGTGAAAATATATCAAAAGTATGTCTATGTTTTATTCCAGGCCTAGAACTACATTATTTTCAAAATTACAGCACGATCCGTTCGGTTTTGGCGTAATAAGGTAACAAGCATCCATCTATCTATCCAATCCATCCAAACTTTCGATTTTTAATATAATGTTATATTTATTATTGTGATGTGTTTGGTTACTATAAAGAAACATGAACTTGAATACCTATTGAAATCAAAGAGTCGGACGTAACTAGTACCAACAAACTCGGACCAAGAATGCAACTGGTAGGGACGACCCCTACCAGTTGCATTCTTGGTCCGAGTTCCTGGTCGTCCACTAGTCTGGTTATTTATAGGTTTGAAAATATCACGATATAAGGTATACTTAAAAACAAAAAATAATCTAGATCTGTCCGGTTGTTTTTGATTTATCCTAGAAGTCCCTTTGAAGATTAAAACCATTTTTTTTATTTCGGTGCATTTTTTCTTAACTTTTTATCTAAAATTAGTAAAAAAAGTTGCTAAAACACCACTTGATTAATGCTCGACTTGGGTAACTATATAAGTTAAAAAGGCGAAGATATTTAACAATGTCGATTACCTACGTTTGTGATCGAAAACATCCAAGATACCCAGCACCAGTAGGTAAGTTAGGTACTTACAGGAAGAAAAACACTAGAATTTTCAATTTATTACATTCGTCCAAACACCATTTCCTATAGATACAGAAGATGGGAATCTATAATAGGTAATCATATTTTATTACCCTTATGCCCCTTACCTTAAACCGCCTCTGAACGTGACTGCCTTTGATATGCACGAAATCAGTTTTATTTTCAGAATTCGGCCAAGGTCGTGGTTCATCGGCCCGCATGGGAATTCATCTAACGTTTGGACCTTCTATTGAGTAAAGCAATCGTAAACGACTGTGATAAATGTGCATTGTGCATTCGACATTTCCGTCAGACTTTAGGTACGGAAAACTCATTTAGACGACAAAAAGTCGCTCCATGGTCAGTGTACCCTAACCCAATGGAAAGATAGTAGAAAACTATGTCTAAATATATATATTTTGTATTTTATTTTAGTTACCCACCGCCTTAGGATTAAATAAAGAAACCTGTTATGATGTTATGATTGATTTGATTACCTTATAAATAATAAACAAGTCTCAAAATAAAAGTAAAACTCTAAAATGTATGGATTTGACGTAAGCCATAGATAAATAAATAAATAGATAATTCCGGACAGTCCACACAGCATCATCTAGCCCCAAGATAAACAGAGCTTGTGTTATGGGTACTAGATTCCTGATTACTATAAGTACAATATAAGTACCTACTACATAGACAGATATTTTTTTATTATAGATACATAGAAAACACCCAGATAGGTATGTATGGCAGGTGATCTGTTGTGAACGAATAGATGATAGATAGGTGGACCATGTAAGTACACAATACATTTCAATGTCTACAAGCAAATGGATAACTTCGAACGATTTTACTGCCATACCTACAAATGCCTAGCAAGTGGCACTTTGAAATGCGATTTCGCTAAGTCGCTTGTCTGTCTATCGAACTTCGTTTGACGATGACGATTGTAGAAATAGAAACGCTGGTTGACTAGGTATGATGATTAAGCGGCTGATGACGAGATGGAACTTTTCAGAGGGAATTAAAATTAAAAGCTTGTTTTAAAAAACTTTTTTAAAGCAAAATAATAATAAAATATACCTCGTCGAAGTCTTAAATACGTTTTATTAGGGATGACTCAAAAACGACTGGCCAGATCTTGATCAAATTCATAAGAACCACATGAGAAAGCTGGTGCTCTCAAATAAAAAACCTAACCATCCAAATCGGTTCTCCCAAAAAAAAAGTTCTGAGTGAACACAAAAAAGTTTCGATCGAATTGAGAACTCCCTCCTTATTGTAGTCGGTTGATAAAACAGTCTAGACAAAACCCGTGATCCGAAAAACTTGCCTATTCATATTGTTTATAGTGTAACCTACTTCGGCGCATCTGGTCAAATTGATTCTGCCTAGATAGACATCTATGGTATGACCCACCCATTAATTGCCTTTAATTTCCTTCTTTTTGAAAAGGCATTCACCTCTAGCCTCTCTTGGTGGTTTTTATCACACGATAAAAATTTGAAACCATCATGGGTTAACCGAATACTGACAATAATTAAAACGTGATATTTACCGTGATTTGAGTTGTCTTAAAGGTTCAGATATTCGGCACAGATCACGGACACGGAACAACTTCATGCGCCATGGAAGATGGAAGCGATCTTCCGTGATCATGGCGAAATATGGAACACTCAAAAAATGATGGTATATATAGGTACTTACTTACCGTTTTAAATGATTTCATCAATCGATTCCAACTTAACCTCAAAGGGCTTTATTTTCTTTAGAAACGGTCACGTCAGAAAATTCATCCTATTAAATATTATAAACGCGAAAGTCTGAACGTATGGATGTTTGTTACTTTTTCACGCCAAAACTACTGAAATTGGGCACAGAGATAGATTATAGTCTGAAATAACACATATGCTATGTTTTATCACGGAATTCCCACGGAACGGGAATTACGCAGGTGAACCCGCGGGGCTCAGCTAGTAGGAAATAAAGTCATTAGGTAAGTACTTTAAATTTGATCAACTAAATCTTCATTATTAGGTATATTACAGGTAAGTACCTATTGTGATGTTAAAAAGCGAACAAGAAAGGGTTATTACGATTATTAATTGTTTTACAAGAAGTTAATTTAAAGTTAAATTATTTATGAATTATTTGTCATTAGATTATTGGGTGCGGATGTCATACTGGATTAAAATGTTTCACCGTTTATGTCTATTAATTAGTTGTAGAATACCTAAGTATTGGATTTCTCAGTAAGTAAAGTACATAACTCTCAAAAAGCTGGAACTATCATTTTATACCAAGCTAATTACCTACCTTCTTATTTACCAATTATTGTACAATACATCGTCTTGTTTGTTGTTTTATCTTGATATAATGGAATCTTTTTGATATCTATTTTAATTAAGCAGGTATCAGATTTATTATCTGCACTATCATGCAAGTCAATAAAATCAGTACTTTACTGATTTCTGCTCTACGGATTAAATTTTTGATAAGTCAATATCTAAAAAGTAACCTTTGCAAAAGGCACAGTAGCAAGTCAACTGTTAAAGAGTAAGGTAAGTCGACATATACTATATAATAATATAATATATATATATATAATAATATAATAGGTTTTATAAAGTTACTAAAAAAAAATAAACTGACTTTATATTCATTAAAGCTATTGTTTTTTTATTTCTGCTGATAAGATTATCATCTGTTTTGGTACCTTCATTTGAAATTTGATAGGTAAAGAATTTTAAGTCGGTTTATTTTTTTAATCACACCGTATAAAATTCTTTAGAGCAAAAATTTGTACAACACTGTAATGTAAATGTACTTCACATCAACAAAATATGCATGAATAAGAATAACTCAAAAACTACTGGTCAGATTTTGAAAAATTTATATGGAACTAGCGACCCGCCCTGGATTCGCACGGTTTTATTATACGTATAAACCTTCCTCTTGAATCACTCAATCTATTAAAAAAGACCGCTTCAAAATCCGTTGCGTAGTTTTAAAGATTTAAGCATACAAAGGGACATAGGGACAGAGAAAGCGACTTTGTTTTATACTATGTACCTAGTGATAGTGATGATGATCAACAGCAAGCTAGAACACACACGCAAAAGAAATACCTGCAGTTTAATTGAGAACTTTGTCCTTTTTTAAAGTCGTTTAAATGAGAACATCGATGTAATCGAAGTCAATAAAATACTTGTACGCATTAATAATGATAAATCTAAATTTGATAAAAATGTGATCAGTAAGTAACCTTGATAATGCGTTACTGATTCCAAACATTGATTCTTTAGGTACTATAACAAAAATATCTGAATCTTCATCAACAGTCATCTAGTAATTCTAGTATCTACCTATAACAAAGCTCTGCTTTGCTTTTCTTGGGGTTGGGGCTTAATATTGTTGTGTGTATTGTACAGCATTATTAATTTATTTATTTATTTATAAGAACTCTACATTGTTCTATTCTAATAGTTAGGACGAGTTATGACGACACCAGTTTTCAAACAAGAAAATAATAATCAAAAGCAGTTCACATAGAAAAAAATTATGAGGTAGTTTAGTTACACACAAAATATAAATACAACCGAATTCCGAACCTCCTCCTTTTTATGAAAACTGGTAAAAAATACCACCACCGTCTTTTAAAGTCAGTTGAAATAGAAATAAGTACCTACCGCGAGTAAATTAGGAGTTCGAATCAAAATACATGCTCATTACATTACATTACCATCATCATAAATATTTTGATTCATATCGCTCGAAACAGCGTAATAACTACTAAATAAGTGTAGTGTAAGTGTAGGTATAATATGTATATACAATGTACAAATATAACTGTATAATATTTTGCAAGTAGTTTAGCGATTTCATATTTATCTCTACTTTTAGTGGGTACATTTGAAATTGGATTTTTGGCAATCCAGTGTTACTGATATTTGCAATATTTGTTTTTTATTAATTAAGTATATTTTTTACCAATTTAAATTACATAACCGATGCGCATTTTATGTTTTCTATCATATAATTTTTCACACTTGAAACTGCTTAACTGGTAAGTCATTTTAAAATAAGCATACCAACTTATATTATAACCCGTTGTTCGAAAAACAGATTGTTTTTTTTTAAAGCTAATAGAAATATTTTTATGGTATATTTAACTGCCATTGATCGTTCCAACCTTGTTGTGTAAAATGATTTGCCAAGTAAGTATAACATGTTTTACATGCGATGCGTGACTCGAGAGCTGGTGAGTAGAGTACCTATTTGGCGCAACGCATCAGCAGCATTGCCATACAGCGTGGTAATGCAGCCAGCGTCTTGGGAACGTGACTACTGGTATTAGCATGGATCAGTTTAGCTCCCTCTAGACTGTTTGCAACCGTCTGCAGTTAGCTCAATTGTTTCATTTATAATAAGATTCTTAGTTTTTTTGTTCAGTGATTGTAATTTTCGGCTCTACATAGTATAAAACAAAGTCGCTTCACGCGCTGTATATCTGCGAAATGTAATCTACGAAACGGATTTTGAAGTGATTCAAGAGGAACGTTTAGATAGGTATATGTATTTTACATGCATATAAAATATAATATTGCACCCGTGCGAAGCAGGGGCAGGTCGCTTATTTGCCAAATTCAATGTTTTTGTTAATTTATTTTATACAGTCATCATCATTATTTTAAATTATCATTTTACATCCCCTTAAATTCACATAATTCTTTCCATCCCAAGCTTGCCTGGAAGAGATCGCTTCTAAGCGATAAGGCCGCCCATTGTACAAGTCTTATACGTATAAGTTATTTTTGTAATGTTCTTTTTTTCTAGTATAATAAATCATTTTTGTATTATTCAGAATGAAATTGCTACTAATCTTGGCGGTGTGCGTGGCGGTGGCGGCTGCGGCTGCGGCTCCAGGCGTCCACAATGTGGAACCACTTGACCTTAGCGGTACGTCAACATCAGCCTATATTAGTCCACTGCTGGACATATGCCTTCCCTAAAGCGCCATAGCGCCCTGTCTTCACCTTGCCGCATCCAGCATCTGCCAGCAGTCTTTCGCGGTACCTACTATAAAACCGGCCAAATGCGAGTCGGACACGCTCACGAAGGTTTCCGTACTAGAAGGATATTTCGTCATTGTCATAGCGTAGGTAGGTAACTATGTGCCTTACGTTTCTGCCTATCAAATACATAAAGAACGGTCTTTGACTCTACTACTATATAAGTATTTTTTACATAAATATTTTACCTACTATCAACAGCAAAAACATAATATCATCTCTGCTGTATGAGTGGCTTTTTTAGTATCTGTTGTTTAACACAAAATAAATATTTAGCCACTAACTTAAAAATTTTAAGATTTTAGTTAGGATTCCTAAAACAACAGAATCGACATCAGTGTGTTGTGAAAAATGTGTGTGATGCGAGGGTGTGTGGTGTGAGTGTGTGGTGTGGTATTTTTTTCCAACCAATGTGCGATGACAATGCTTGTTGTTAAAATTCCTTGAGGTACCGTTTGGTATCTATATTTATACTTAATTACCTATAATAAAACTGTAACAGGTCCAATTCTGTACATTGAAGATATTTTGAAAATTTTTTTTGGAGAGCACTCTATTATCGGTACTCAAGCCAAAACTGTAATTTTTTTCATTCATGTCTGTCTGTCTGTTTCGTAAACGCGCATCACGCCGAAACTACTTGATGGATTGAAATGAAACTCGGCATAATTATAGGTCATAACTACGAGGAAGGACATAGGATACTTTTTATCCCGGAATTCAGTAAGGTTCTCATGGGAGAGGGTATGAAAGTAAAATTCCTTTACCGCGCATCACGCCGAAACTGCTGAATGAGTTGGAATGAAACTCGGATGATTTGAGTTCATGGGATACTTTTTATCCCGGAATTCAGTAAGGTTCCCCTGGGAGAGAGGGTGAAAGAAGAATTCTTTAACGACGCATCACGACGGAATTGAATGAATTCGAATGGAACTCGGGACGATTGGACATGGGATACATGTTATCCCGGAATTCAGTTTGGTTCCCCTGGGCTATACGGGTTTTCAAAAATTTCAAAATTAAAAATTTCAAAATCGAAAATTTTGAAAACCCGTATAGCCCAGGGGAACCAAACTTAATTGAACTGGTAAACGTGAAAGTTTGTAAGTATGAATGGATAGATGGATGGATAGATTGATAGATGGATGGATGTTTGTTACTCTTTCACGCAAAAACTGCTGAACGGATCTAGATGAAATGTGGCACAGAGATAGATTATAAGCTGGAATAAGAAATAGGCTTTATTTTATCCCGAAAATCCCACGAGAAAGGGAATTACACAAGTAAAATCGCGAGTACTCCAAATACTAATCATGCGCAGACGAAGTCGCGGGCACCAGCTAGTAGGTAATAAACCAGAATATACCATCTAATGAATAGGCTATCGCAGTGATAGGAAATCAATCATTTGGCTAGGTTTAAAACAGGTGTTTATCATTGGTAGAGATGCTTGTCTAACGTTAATCCGTTGTTTTTTTAAGATAAAATTGAGTACTTACCACTACCTTCTTGCCGTGTATTTGATTATCATAAATAATAATAACTCATTGACACAATGCAGTAGGTAGGTACACGTATTTATTACGTGTACCTACCCAACTGTTTGATGAAGATTGATAAAGACTAGATTGAAGAGAAGAGAAAATCAATTAGGTATCACTTTATTTCATAAATTATTTTAATAATTATGTACCTAAAGTATTATATTTTACTTTAATAAGTGCTTATTTTGTAAGCCCAAAGAAATGAAGATATTGATTTACTGATTTACTGATATTGAATCCGTAGAATTCTAAACTGTATTTCAGAATCCAGTCGAAATATAGGTTGGGTATTAAGTACCGAATCGATATTGGACTTGATCGATATTGGACTTACTGATAGTAAGTCTTATCTTAATTATTTTCCTAAACTGGACTACGTTTGCCAGATCGCAGTCTCCACTCAAGAAAACAGTTCCCGCATATCAAACATTAAGAACATCAATTTTAAAACCTCCACATTTTTGTAGTCTGTAGAAATACAACTGTAAAAAACGTTCCTAAACGAAATGTCAAATCTTCATTTATGTAGTCTGTACAAAATCAACTGTAAAAACTTTCCTAAACGAAATGTCAAATCCTCATTTATGTAGTCTGTAGAAAATCAACTGTAAAAACGTTCCTCAACGAAATGTCCCATCTCCCCAGATTACCAAGACTCGGATGGCGACGAGAGGAACATCCTCGTCAACGCACTCATCCGACAGCTCTTCGCCTACATCCGTCGCATCATCAACAATGGCTCTAACCTCTGGGGCATCCCCGTGCTGGATCCACTCATTCTAGAATCCTACCATCTGGTGGTTCCCGCTGGACTTATCAAGTAAGAAACTGCGTTTTAGAAAATAGATAAATAAGGTATTACACAGAGGGTATTACATAATTAGGTTTACAGTCTACTCGAAACAGAATCTATTGATTTATGACGACCGATGTGGCGCGGTGGGCGAAGGTCCGCCTGCGTCGCAGGAGGTTGCGGATTCGATTCCCACCTCGGAACAAATTTGTGTACGATCTACAAAAATTTGTTCCGTGGGTCTGTGTGTTTACTATGTATAATAAAAAATTACAACCCATAACACAAGCTCTGCTTAGCTTGGGGCTAGATGATGATGTGTGGACTGTCCGGAATTATTATTATTATTTATTTGTTAAACAAAATCCACAGCCCTTAAAAACTAAAATTAACAAACTTATTCATGAAACTTAAGGCCAATAAATAAGATATTTTTTTTTTTTACCTAGGTAGGTACTTATTGCTTTATTAATATTTTTTACGATATCGCGTAACATGGTATACAGGGTGTTAGTGTGAACAGCGTTCTCCTTGAAACTTGAACTCATTGCGTGTTACATTGCATGTTACGTTACAGCAGTCTGTCATCGGTTTTGGATTCTACTCATGATGCTGAACCTCTGGTTTCAAGGACAACGGTGTTCACACTAACACCCTGTATTAATCCGAAAGAGTGTAATTTTGGACGAATTTCTGTTAAAGAAATTTGAATGTACAGTTTTAAGTTTCTAGTGACTCTCGGCTTAGTAATTAGTACCTACCTACACATGTTATGTGGCACCCTGTAGGTATGTCGATGGTCCTTACTAATATTAAAAACGTGAATGTTTGTAATTAATTAGGTAATATGTGGGGATGGATGTCACGAAAAACTACTAAACAGATCCGGCGGAAGTTTTGAGTAGACCTTGTTAGTTATTATTAGGTATATAATAAACTAGTAGGTAGGTAGTTAGTTATTTTAATCACTTTCAGTTATTTATTAATATGAATATTATGAATAAACATACACGTCACAAAAATACAAGCTGTATGAATATTATGAATATTCATCAATAATATACACGACACAAAAATACAAGCTGTATCACATATGTATACATTTTTGTAAAATAATTCATATAAAGGAATAGTCACTGAAGTAAAATTAAAGTATACAATGTGTAGAATTTCCTTAGGTATATCTTACCAAGAGTAGATATCAATATATCTAAGTATATCAATATATATAAGTATTTCAAAAGTTATATACTAAGTGTGGATCAACGACGTATTTAGTTAGTTATTTTGAGAAGACGTAGTTAATTAGCCCTGGAATAAAACAAAAGCTACTTTTCAGCCCTTAAATACTGATTTACTGAGATCCCATGGGATAGAAACAGCCTTGAAGGGTTTCCTATGTAACAAAGCGTGCGAAGCCGCGGGCAGATACTAGTTAAAAATAATAGGAGGTAAGGTACTTACTGAGTAGGTACCTTACTCCTATTTGACCTAGTCTTCAAATTTCTCTTTGTTCTAGACTTCAGAATTACGAATTAACGAAATTTAGAATACTTTCGAATTATATTCTCAAAATACATAGACGTAGGTAAGTACTTAGTTAATCATTTATCAATGCTAAAGGGTTCGATTAGGAAAACGACATTGTATACAAATCAGCAAGTAGATAATTCTAAGGCTAACAGTGACGTTCTACCGCTATTTGTGATGCGACGAACAGGCAATTTTGCACTGTTGTTTTCCCATTCGTCCCAGCAATAAGCAATGAGATGAATTTCCATTGCAACAACTAACCCTCGTTTTTTTATTTTAGCTTGGACCTTGAATTGAAAGACGTCGACGTCAGAGGTCTCGGCAGCTTCGTAGTCCATAGAAGCAACATGAACTTTCAACGAATGACCTTTGAAATTGACATTTCCGTTCCCACTCTTAATATCAAAGCTGGTGAGTCTACTTCGATCACAGATTAATACTTCCATGTACTTAGCTTACTTTACTTAGTAAGCTTAGTTGTTTTCGAAGAACTCTGACTCAGTTGGCGAGGATGCGTCTGTAACGCAGGAGGTAGCGGGTTCTATTCCCGCCTTGGGACATATGTTTGGACGATCTGCAGATATTTCTATAAGAATAATAAAACAAAATCTATCTTTTAACAAAGTTAATCAGTTATCTTTACCGAGTAACCATAACACAAGCTCTGCTTAGCTTGAGGCTACAATGTTGTGGGATCAATAGACACCTCATTTCTTATAAGTAGGTAGGTATTAAGTTTATAATTATTTATAGAGGTAGTGTAAAAGTTTGACTTGTCTAAGTGCTTATTTTGTAAGCCTAGGTAAAGAAATAAAGTTATTTATTTCGGATTTCTGTGGTTGTTTAATTAGTCTTAGCTGTGCTTAGATTTGAGCTAAATGATGATCCAATACACTTATGAAGAAGTGAGATTAACCTTATGTTCTTTCTGTTTCTAGGTGAATACGACTTAATTGGTGATCTTTTCACTGCAATTCCTTTGTATGGAAAAGGAAATGCCACGTAAGTAGTTGGTGACTAAAATCACAAAAAAACTCTTGTTTATTTTCGATTTCACCAAAATGTCTAACTACCTACAAAATCTCTACATAGGTCTCGCTTATGTATTTATTTCCGATTTTACCAAAAACCGAACTACGTCTTATCTACCAAAGTATATAAACACTTACACAAGTTCAGCTAGAACGAATCTCTGTAGCTCATTATTATCATCAACACCGTTGATGCTATAACCGCACACACTATTTGATATGGATATTCTCTCTCTCTTTATATTCTTGTAATAAATTGCTTTCAGCAATAAAGCCTATTGTACTGTTTTTGGCTAATTTAGGTAGGTATTTAGACACAAGATAAGTAGATAATTAATTTTAATTTTGTGTCTTATGTACCTAACTACTACCTTCAATAAAGCGTTTATTGACTTTAATCATCATTCCCTGATTGATTGTCGTTTTAGAGAGGCAAGTTATACATACCTACCAACAGGATCTTTTGTTTTCAGATTTGTCATCGATGGATTCCGATTCAAAGCTACTCTGCACCTGAAGCAATCTGACGATGGCGAGTCAGTTATCCTCGACAGTGTCTCAGACCCATCCTTCGAAATCCCGTCTGTCAAGGTTCCTATCCCATTAATTAGTAAATAAGTAACTAGGGAACTAGATACCTAAGTGTATCTATTGTGTTCATATATCCTACTAGCATCTGCCCGCGGCTTCGCACGCATTGTTTCTTTTGAAACGTCTCAAGGCTATTTCTATCCAATAGGTAGGAACTGATTTATGGTATGAAAATTAGTGTTATTCCAATAATTGTACCTAGGTACCTACATCTATTCCATTATTCAGCCCAATCCGTACTTTTGCGTGTAAGAAAACCTGAAATCGTAAACCATTTTCTTTGAACCCATGTTAAAACTAACTTCGGTCGATTCAATGGTGCTTACCTACTACTTTTAAAACTTTACTTTCGTAAGCTTTCAGCTAAAAATCAGCATATCTTAGGTACATCCCTACCTACCTAACCTTCCCAAAACAAAACATTCAGAGCATTTGCCAAGCTTCAATTTCTTGGTTGTACCTATACATGCATGCACTCTTCCGTCTTTTCTGTTTCTCACCAAAGACCAGCTACTAGTATATGGTAATAACAATTATGAGACACATTTTACTCCTCCCTTGAGTTTTTTCCCAAAGGACTTTAATAGGTACCTACTTAGGTACAGGTAGACAGACTTTGAAAAGTGAGAAAAACAGTAGTTTTCCTCAGATGGCCATGCATGACAGCATTCCCAAATTACCTTCAAGGGAAATGAATTTGGAATCGGTTTGTCAGTTTTTCTGGTGTACAATAAAGAATTTTTGTATTGTATTGTATTTTTCAATAAAATCAAATATCTTTCCAGACCAACTTGACCGGCGTCATCGGCGGCGGTGATATCGACGCCATTGTCAACGCGATCGTCGACGAAGTCCTCGTCGGTTACATCAACCGTTTCCACGGCGCAATCTCTTATGGTACCGCCAAAATCGCGCCCCTGGCTCTCAACCCGATACTGGAACAGCTCAGCACTTGGAGATACATCGCACCTTTCGTACCAAGGTCTTGAGTGAAGTCTCTTTGAAAAGTGATTTTGTATTAACATTCTGAATTAAATGTTTAAAAGTTTGTGTGACTTTTACTAAACCATCTACCTACCTTAACCTTTTACAACCAAGGCCAGACAGCACGTTAAGCTATGCTGATAAGAAAAGACCTTATTTGATCAACATCATTTTATTTCTATACAGATTCTAGGCAAAAGGTGACAAAACGTAGGTAATTATTTAATTCATCATAAATCTGCGCTAATACTCATAATTTTCAACCGGCGGCGCCGGCGGCGGCTCGTCGTACCAAACTTCTCTGCAAACACCAGCAATATCCAACTGGAATCCCTCTGGACAGAGTTCCCGTTCGAACACACTTGGAGAATCTCGTGCAATGGCAGTTTTTATCACCAGTCCCTTAGCTTCCGGCACTTTTTCGCGACGTACGACAGCTTGCTGCGACATCACGATCAGAGAGATCAGGATTATTACTGCTGGATCCATGATGTGTATGCGAGATGAATGTCGATATTGTACTGGGATTTTAAGCCGACACTGAACGATTACAGACTTCCTTCCTCCGCCCACAAAGACTGCCAAATCGGACCGTTTTTATTATCACTGGAGCGTGTTGGTACCTTAGTACCTACCTAGGTATTATGTACAGTGGCGGCGCTAGATCTCGTGTGGACGTCGGCGAAATTAGGTTCGCGAGGCCTCCTTTTTTCCCAATCAAGAAAATATTAAATTACCTAAGCCGAATTGTAGTTAAAATAAAATTATCAACAAACTTTATTAAACATTTTATTGTTATTAATCAAGTTTTATTGTTTATCGAAAATAAACGAACTTTTCGGCTTTTGGTCTCACTGAACTTTTTCAGGATTACATCATAGCTAATACCAGACGCTATTTCAGCTTCAATTGATAGAAATGCTAACGAAGATAATCCCTCTTGACTCATCGTGCTTCTCAAGTAGGTCTTAATCAATTTTAACTGATATTAAAATGAAAAATAATGAATAACTAAATTTTAAATAATAAAAAAGTTTTGCGAGGCCCCCTCAAGCGCGAGTCCGTCGGCGGTCGCCGACGCACACTGGTCCCATTTAATGAAATCAGGGACATAGAGGTCAAAGTCCGAATTTTGATCTGATTTTTTGTAATTAAGGTCTTTGAGTGATTCTAAACCTCTTTTATAGAATACGTTTTTTTGATATACCTGCCCGTTTTCAAGAAAAAAAGTGTTACGTTTTTTTTGTATGGAGAAAAATGATTTTTTTTATTTTTTTCCTAAACGGGCTGAGATGTTAAAACCAAACCTTGTAGGAATTAAAGAAGGCATAATACCTTACTTTATCTCTAAAAACACTACTTCATATCTCTGCCCGTTTAGAAACGGCAGGCGTTCAAAAAAAAAATTAAAAAATCACACTTTCGTTGGTAAAATACGCTTGATTGAGACTTAAATAGTGATATTTCATTATTGTTACTTCATTCCATCGATAAATAATGGAATAATAATAATAATAGCACAAGAGCTTGGGTATTACTTGTCGCCTTACTTTCTACCTGAGTATTGTTTTAGCTAGAGCTCTAATTAGCTAGTTTCAATATAATGATTTTTTACCTGCCTGAACCTTAACCTTGTGTTTCTACCTGTCTATTGTTATAACATGGTTCGATTCTTAAAGAGGAAAAAACATTCAAAATACGATTTCGAGTAAAAGTAATTTTTATTTTTTATTACCTAGTTTAAACACAACAATTTATAGCAAAGTCGTCTATAATACAAAAAAATGATGATGATGAAAATTTAAATATTAATTATAAAATATGTTGTAATGTAAAATTAAACAAATTCGGAACTTAAATCTTATAAACAAGTTTAAAACACAACTTTATTCAATAATATTTACAAATAAATACAAAACATTGATTATAATATATAATGAATAATAAAGTAAGTACACATATTTAGGTACCTAGGTAATTCTTTTAATATACATAGTAATAATAATTATGATTACTTATTCTAATGGGTCAGCTAAGCTACTATTTACATTTATATATACATCTTCGTGCTCCGATGATTCTTCTTGCAGTATTGGCTCATCGTCGATTATGAGATCATCAACATCAGGGAAATGTCCCATTTTGTTCCTCGACATGTATTTTGGTCTAATGTTAGTTATATAAGGATCGGAACTGATGAGGAACTGATGGATGATATCGGTATTTGTCTCTTTCCGGCCTATTTTGCGAGCATGTCTTTCCCTGATGTTTCTAAAATCCTTATTCCGAGCTTCAGATGCTTCTTCAGATAGCATTCCCACAGGTATAAAACTGAAATGCTGACATATTTCTGCTCCATGTATTAACAGTTTATGTATACTTGATGGCATATAATACCACGGATACAATTGTACATATAATTCAGCTGTCTCTACGCAGTATTTTTTAAAATTTGGTATATTCATATTTTTACCACAAGATATGGACTGTAAGATTACTGCAAATCGTTTTATTAAATTAATATCCACTCCCGTTATTTGTGCAGATTTCTCATAGTCCCTGAAAAATCTTCGAGCTGTGTTGCCATCATTAGTGGCGCCAAAGCCTTGTTTGACAATGTCCACTAACAATCCAGTGCGCTGAAAGAATTCTTGCTGAGTTAATTCTTTTTTAGTCTTTTGTAGTAGTTTATCTTCACCTCTTGCAGCCCATTTTTTAAAATCCATGTTGTATGATATATGCAGTATACATTCCATAGACCTCAACCACATATGCAGCGAAGATAAACCATATTTATACATATTTTCAGCTACTGGTTTTTTCAAAACCAAGCTTATATTGTTCATCTCTTTTGGTGTTGCATGGCAAATATTGCAGTTCGCATGGGATGAGGTTTCTGACAAAGCTGTGCTAACTTTTCCATCAATCATCGTCATGTGTAGATCATGAGAAACTTCCATGTCATCTGCAAGAAAATGAAAAAATAATAATAAAAATGTAGGCAAAAATAAAATGATGGTGAATAAATTTTCACTGAAGAAATATATTTTGATACGATTTAAAGTTCGTTTATGATAAAAAACAGTGTAGGTCTTTAAAGGCTTTCAAGGTTAAATTTATGTCGCATGCATGATATAATAACTATCTCTTACATATTTTAGTTGGTGTGAGGTTAGCTATTTCTTCATCCATAGCTGCTGTGTTTTGCTGAATATATTCTTTTGTTTCCTTGACAAATTCTAACATAACCGGCCTGCAGTAATTCGTTGACGATGGACGTGGGTTTTGCCAAATTACCACATCATCACACATTAGGCGCAAAGGCACAAAGCTTGTCATAAATACTGAGGAGTCTGAAAATTCTGTGTTGACTTTTTGTTTATAAGTGCTGTGTGATGAAGACCCATCACAGCCCCACTTGCTTATTAGTTTGATCGAACCAGAATCAACGTGATGATGACCGATCACTTTAAATATTTTCTTCACCGTCAAATCCAGTATTGACTGTAGTTTAATCCGGACACCTGTTTCTGAAATCGAAATATCTTCAGGATAGCACGATTTTTTAGCTTCGATTATTTTTTGATAAGAGGGCAAAGGCACTATTTTATCTTCTGACAATGATTTTCTTAATGTTAAATATTGCCATTTTGTAAGTTTGAGAGCAGTTACAAGTGCCAGTGCTTCGTCTTGCGGTATACTTCTTTGCGATTCGGGTTGATCTTTGAACATCAAATTGTGAATATTTTTAGTGTTTTCGTTATCCTTATATAGACAGTCAATAACCTCAGCCAAAAGAATATTTTCATTTTCTTTCAATCTATTAACTAAAGCAGACAGCAATTCTTCTTCGGAATGGTCTCGAAGTGATGAAATGCGCCTTCTTTTTTGCTTGTTAGATAGATCTTCAAATGGCTTTCTGTGCACTGGAGTATTTGTAGCAGCATCTAAATGCGAACTGGCTTCCATTGTTTCCAAAGAAGTGTCTAATGAAGTATCTAACTCTTCGGGGACATCCATATTCTCTTGCGCAAATATTGTCATCAAATCAATGGATTTTAAAGATGGCCACGAGATATCCACATGTAACCATTCCATGTTCTTGGTGAAAAAATTAGATTGACATCTATTTGCTTGCAACCATCTCTTGTGTAAATTTGACACGTATGTTTTTGTGAACTGTTTTAGAATTCTAAGATCTTCAGTAGAAACTTCAACATTTATTTGATTTAACAACGTATCGCACAATAAATCACTATTTTTGATATTTCCACTTGATTTCAGGAGCATATATATATCCAAATTTGATTTAAACTGAGACATATTAAAAGGATAGAGTGTGTAGGTACGTGTTGAAACTTTAGTAGCCGAGAATCGAATGACTTGTTTTTGAAAACAAAAATAATTAAAATAACTTGGAAGGGATAGATAAGATTAGAAAAGAAGGCACTAACTCACAGGTACAAGAATATTTGGCCTTGAAAGAGCTTCTAGCGAAAACAGTACCAGGTAGAAAGTAAGACAACAGGTGTGTATACAGGTACCTAAGCTATTGTGCTGTTATTATTATTATTCCATTTTTTATCGATGGAATGAAGTAACAATAATGAAATATCACTATTTAAGTCTCAATCAAGCGTATTTTACCAACGAAAGTGTGATTTTTTTAATTTTTTTTTTTAACGCCTGCCGTTTCTAAACGGGCAGAGATATGAAGTAGTGTTTTTAGAGATAAAGTAAAGTATTATGCCTTCTTTAATTCCTACAAGGTTTGGTTTTAACATCTCAGCCCGTTTAGGAAAAAAATAAAAAAAATCATTTTTCTCCATACAAAAAAAAACGTAACATTTTTTTTCTTGAAAACGGGCAGGTATATCAAAAAAACGTATTCTATAAAAGAGGTTTAGAATCACTCAAAGACCTTAATTACAAAAAATCAGATCAAAATTCGGACTTTGACCTCTATGTCCCTGATTTCATTAAATGGGACCAGTGTGCGACGTCGCCGACGCCTAGCGCCGCCACTGATTATGTATCTATACTTGTCAAAAACATACATGTACTAGCCAGCCATATTGAAATTTGTTAGATGATCAATAGCTGGTGCCATTGCTGGCACTTGAGTGCTTGAGAGTAGGTATTCTAGGTAACTTACTTTCAAAAACAGAAAACTAAGAAAAATATTTTATTTTGATAAACTTATTATAAAACTTCTTGCTTAAAATTAGTTTAATCAAGTTTGGTTATAGGTAACTACTACAATAGTTCTTATTTCTAAATAACAATCTTTAATTTTTTAAACTGCATGCAACAGGAAACTATACTTACTAACAATATTATTATATGCATGCAACAAGCAACAGATAACAATAATAACTAAGTTTTGATAGGACTATATCGAGTACAAAACAACCAATAAATGATTCAATTTCACTTGTCCATAAGCTCCTAATAAAAGCATTTACAATAGGTTAAGCCCCAACCCAGGTTAAGTCACTTACCCTAATTTCTAATGCTCAATTTCTCAAGCAAAGCATTAAAATTAGGATAAGTACTTTATTGTAGCATATAACTTACAATGTTCCCCCTTCTACACATTGAGTGGTAGTGGCAGATTCAGATTCATTTATTCATATAACAAAATATACAAGTCAAAGATTTCCAAAAAGGTGATAATACAATTTTGATTAAATTCGTAATACACATATCTAAATATGAGAATATAATAAGAATTACAAGATAAAATAAATAAAACAAAAATAGAAATTAGACATACATAGAGTAACTACCTACCTATGTAGTACAAATATTATATTGAGGGTAGGTTAACTCTCAAACATAGAAATTCCTCCACGGTGTAGAAGGTTTGCTCGACAAGCCAGTGTTTTAGCCTTGACTTGAAAATGTGTGTGGCACAAACACAGAACTTTAAACGGCTACTTCCCATTACATCCAAAAAAGTTTCCCAACCACATCCACGCTCATTTTTTTTAATAATAATTTTTATTCCCACTCACATCCACAAAAAGTTTAAGTACAGTCAACATACGCACGGCTTCTGTCTTCTGGTTTTTATTTTTCTGATTCTACCAAAATATCTAATGTTAGCTTTGTACTACTTATAATGATAATGCTACCTTAATATGAAAATATCAATAAATTCGACGCATATTATAAATAAAAATCAGCAAATAGGTAAGTAGATAATATTCATAGTTTACTAGTCAAGCTTACTAGCAAAACAGAAATATTTGTTTATCCAAGCAGAGAGCAACTTAACCCCCTCTTTCTCCACCTATCTCTTTCTGTTGCATTAAACAAAAACGCAGCTTTTTATCAGTTAGTCGGCCAATTAACCTTTATCTATTGTGACGCTAAATGCAAATGAGCTGCACCTACCTGCTACTGTGTACCTGTGTTCCAATTTTTTTTTTTAATTTAACAAAAGCAATAGGTCTGACCAAAAACAACATGTGGGATTATGTGCCGCTTTGGCTTACTTGCCTATTGAGGATGTGGAAGATGGGTGGTTGGTTATTATGGAATCACGTGCAACCACCGAAAACATTACAAATTTTAACAACTATTTTGTAGACACCGGGCTCAACAACGCCAATCTACCTTATGAAATGTGAAAATAATCTATGAGTTAAGGGTCGATTATACTGTATTTTTCAATTATTTAACATACTTATGGCTGATTAACTGTGATAATCTATATTTTTTAGTCTTAATATATTTTATTTTATTTTAGATCGTTTTGATTATAAATATCTGATTTCCTGTTTTACCTTGATATTTAATCACAAAATAAATACATATTAAGACGATCCTCTACTTTTTTCTTCTCAAACATGTTCAGTATCCGTATTAGCTTACCTACTAGGTTTAAGTATCCTACTATCAGAAGATTCTCGCGCTGACGGTACCTCAACTTTGCATGGATGTGAGTGGGAACTAATGTATGAACGAAAATATTTTTAAAATTATTATTAAAAAGGCCCTTGGATGTGGTTGGGAACTAATGTATGAAAGTTAAATTAAACAATGGTTTTGGATGTAATGGGAAGTAGCCCTTTAAACAGTGACTCATACATATAGCATGGAAGGACATAACCCAGGAGGGGTACCCATTTGTAACCCCATGCTGTATACATTGCTGCCTGTATGTATGTATAATAAAAAATATCTATGTATGTAATATATTGTATTAAGTATATCAGTCATCTAGTACCCATAACACAAACTCTGCTTACCTTGGGGCTAGATGATGCTGTGTGGACTGTCCGGAATTATTATTTTTATTATTATTTATTGATGAAAGGCTTCTTTGCAACAAGAATAAAATACCAGCTTATTAATGCTTTAAAAACCTAACATTTAACCACATTTTGAACACAAATTGAGTCCCCACTTTCATAATTAATAAAGGCACCATTACTGTTTTATAATAGCACAATATAAAAAATATTATCACCAAACATTAGCCAAACATGGTTCAATTATTAATGTGGCTATCCAAAAAAAGGTGTAAATTTGTACAAAAATATGAAACTTCAGTCTTAATGTTTCCACAATTAATTAAATTAAAAAAGGTTTCCAACCCGGTCTCAGTGAAATACAAGGAACTTTCTAGTTGATGCTCTTAACATGCTGAGTCTCGTAAGGGTCATTCAGCCCCTACAATTAGATTTAGAAAAGATTTATTTTATAGAAAAAGGGTATTATGCAGGTTAAATCGCAAAATCATACCAAATAATACAGTACATTCACCTAAACATTTGGTTAAATAAAACCTAAGGCACAGACTAAAGAATTGTTATTCTAGCAGGTTAAACATTTTAAATGTTTTATGGTAACACAGCTACTGCTATAAAAACCTCACCAATGATGAAAATTACTGATTATGTACACATAATCAAAGGGGAACCAAAGCTAAACACAGCTATATACAACAGTACTTAAAATTTTAGTTAGACTAAGTACGAATTACTATCTGTAATGGTTCAGCTTTGCTTAGATAAAGCACCAATATTTGCATAACTGGCGCCAAGGTTACCATAAAAAGGGTTAGTTATCAAGGTTTTGGTTGCGGTGGCGGTACCCGCTCTCGAGGGGTTGGCGGGGGCACTCTTTCGCGAGGCTGCGGCGGCGCCTTTGCGTTGGCATGGCGGGGCGGCGGCGGCGGCTGGCGAGCTCGCGGCTCCGGAGGGGCATGCCTCTCGCGGGGTGCGGGGGGCGCCTGGCGCTCACGGTGCACTCCCTTGTCCTTCGGCATTCTGAAATTAACGTCAACTGACAATTGATAAAGGGCTAATGCTCGACTCATTTTATACTATTTTATAAGTACTCAAGTACCCATAATACAAGCTCTGCTTGGTTTGGGGCTAGATGATGCTGTGTGGAGCAGCATTATTATTATATTGGTGTATGCAGCTAATGCAGCTATTATAGAGGTAAGTTATTTTATATTTACTTATGTTTTTCATCGATTAAATGTAGCAAAGCCAAGCACTAAAGATGCTAGCTAATTCTTGATGTGTAGGTAAATCTTACTTGTAAAAGGTAGGGTCCGAGAATCTTTTTTCTGTGTTGAGATGAATTGTGTTTAGTTAGACCAATGAGCTCCAACCAATGAGCTTAAAATAAAACAACTCCGTTGTTGTATAAACAGTCACTCCGGTAAAGTCCGGTATATTTTCTACATGAATGAAATAATCATTATATCTTTTATAAAACTTGGAGAAGTTGGAGACAAAAACTTGAAATACAAAACAATGAATGAAAGAATGAATGACTTTCCTTCAGGGTGACCGTTTTAAAAATGGCGAATCTGCCAGATTCTGGCAAAAAACCTGCCAAAATCTGCCAAACTCGTCTCAGATCAGAAAATGCCAAAATATGCCATCATAATTTGATTTTATGGGGGCGGGAATTAAAAATAAAAATACGTTTATTGAGGTATTTTATGAGATTTCAATTTAAAATTTCAAAACACTTTATTCAGTAGGAATCATTACATTACTTTTGAATTTATGCGTGGGTGGGTAGGTAAGCTTTGGATAGTGTCGGGGACCTTATTGTAGAAGCTTATACATTGGCTGATGATGAGTGATGAAAGATTTGGAAACTTTGTGGAGTCACTAGCGTGACTGACAGTTTGTTCTTATTTCTAGTACTTATTGAAGATAAGGTTTTGTTAAACTGGTTTTTTTCACAGTTTTTTTTTTGAAATCCTTAAATCTACCAGTCAGCACTTTCTGCCAGAGTCAAAATTTAGGAGCCAAATCTGCCAAAATGGCAGAAATCTGCCACAAATGGTCACCCTGCTTTCCTTCCTAATCTTCAACTTCTTGGTTATGATTCTGCGTCTTTCGTTTGGCTTGTCATTGACAGTGATAAATGTACCGATACAACTAGCAACTATTCAAAAAAAAATCAAAGATCTATTAAATTATTATTAATAAACTTCTATTAAACTTTTATAATATACACTTGCGAGCTATAAACTGGAATGACTTCATCGCTGGTTTCTGCAGACCATATTTTACAGTTTCCATGGAATAAACTGCAGATTGGTGTATACCATTTGAAAAGAAATTTTGTTAGCTTTCGAATGGTATAAGAATTATTTAAATTTAATTAAGTTCATTTAGTGAATTTAGTGAATCTAATGAACCTTCATTTAGTGAATTATTACAATAGGTCAAAGTCGTGGATGTTTAAATTAATAAGAAGTAATATGAAAATATCAAATTTTTATTTAAAATCTTTGTTATTTCTCGCTTAATATTTTGTATTGCCTCCTCTGGCCCTAATGATTGCTTGTAAACGGTTTTTCATTGACCTAATGAGTTTCCTGATGGAATCCTGTGGAATTTCCTGCCACTCTGAGATAAGAGCAGTTTTTAGGTCTTCTGGATATCTTCCTCGTACGTACCCGCCTTTTCAGCTCGTCCCACAGGTGTTCGATAGGGTTCATGTCAGGGCTGACGGCTGGCCGGCCAGTCTATTGTGGGAATCCCGACTTCTTCCAGGTACTGTCTAGTCTCACGAGCGGTGTGGCAGCGGGCATTGTCGTGCATTAGCAGAAAATTTACGCCAATAAACCCGGCGTAAGGCATGGCCCAGCAGAATGTCGTTGATATACCTTTCTGCGGTTAGTCTTCCTCCCCGACCTCCACCGGGTACGAATACCAGATCCGTTTTAGCTTCAATTGAAATCCCCGCCCACATCATACAAGACCCACCCCCATATGCCACTGTTTCCGCTATACAGCATTGTGCGTATCGCTCTCCCGGTCTCCTGTAGACTCTCCGTCGACGGTCGCTGCCATGCAGGCACATCCTAGTCTCGTCCGCGAACAAAACTCGGCTCCATTGCTGTATATCCCAATCTAAGTGATCACGAGCAAACTGAAGTCGGGCTTGTCGGTGGGCTGTAGACAATTTGGGTCCCGTTGCTGGCCTTTTTGGGGTCAAGTTAGCTTCTTTGAGTCTTCGTCTCACTGTCCACTCACTGACATTTCTCCCTCGATATTCTCCGAGCTCCCGCTGGACGGTTAGATGTCGATTTCGGAGAGAAGTGCTGACAATAAATCGGTCATCTCTCGCCGAAGTGCATCGCTGTCGTCCAGACCCTGGTCTTCGGACTAAGTTTCCAGTCTCTCTAAACCTCTTGTATACTTTGGAGACACAGGACTGGCTCAGATAAAGCTGTCGAGCGATAGTACGCTGAGAGAACCCTTGCTGGATTAGGGTGACGATTTGAGCGGCTTCTGTTGGTGTGGTTTGTAATTCCAGTAAAATACTGGAGTGACGTGACTGATTGGACTGATTTTACGTAGTATTTATATTCTCTTTGGGACTGATGACAAAATTGTATAAATTCCCAGTTTTTATAGGGATTTAGGATGTTTCGTTCCAAAAATGTATGTCTTCTGTTTTCACTTTCCATGACATATGATAAATATTTTTTTCGCTATGATATCGAAAGAGTTTGAAAGTTAATAAAATTATCTTTAAAATAATATACCACAACCTTTATTGCATGGAAACTGTAAAATAAGGTCTGCAAAAACCAGCGATGAAGTGATTTCAGTTTATAGCTCGCAAGTGTTTATTTATATATTAAGAGTATACATAAATAATTATAATATATACTATATTATTATTATTATTATCTATGTAGGTAGGTACTTACAAAGATATGATGTACAATATTATTATAAAATTATTATTATGCCTATCAAAGCCTACCTCAAGGGTCTATAGCGCGGCGCACAGACTTAAAGGGTCGCGTCGATGTCATGGAAAGATTACGATTTTATTAAACCGGAAAAAGATGTGAAATCACGAAAAATAGTATCATAGGGCTCCGGTGTGGCTCCGGTGACTGACTACGATGACAGTGAGTGAGCCTTAGACCTCGTTCGCACGAGCGCTTTAAAAGAGTTACGTTAAAAAAGCGCCAACAACGCCGACGTTAGCAATGGAACACTGCATAATGACTTCTAACGCCCAACGCCCAGCGCTCAAAATGGAACACAGCGCGATAAAAAAAAGTCGCGCTTTAAAAGCGCTTCGTATGAACGGATACTTGGAATTGAATATATTGTTCTATTCGAACGCTTTTTTAACGCGCCCTTGCGAACGAGGTCTAATAGTAATTGAGTGAATAAAAAAAAACGTAAGCAAGAATGGTAATTTCGTCCGTCCATGAAACAGCGCCGTTCTCCGAGGAACGAATGAAATAATCAGACCATAAACTAAGAATGCTGCCAACTATATCTATCTTCCTTAAAAACAGCGACAGAAGCAGATGCGAAATGTTAGCTTTCGGGGGGAGGCAAATCAGAGTTGGTCAACAATAAACTAGTTTATAAAACAGTCTAATTTTCGACTAGTTTTTGCCGTTGTTCGTTTAGGACATGAACGATCGTTGAACGTTGATTCACTGATTTATTGGTAAACAACGATTAGAATAAACTGTTTATGATATTATCTTACTTCTTTCTTACTATTATTACACAAAATTTATTTTTACACAAAACCGCCGACGCCTGCCGCCATTATTTCTCCGCTGGAGTCGAGCACATGGCGAAAAAGAGATAGTCATATCAGGTTGAGCAAGTGTGAAGAGAACGGAATGCTTGATAGACGAATAGACAATGGCTAGAGAAACGGTTTCGGCAACGCTCGACCGTCGACTGCGCGATGCAAATGTCGTTCACGAGTAAACTAGTTTATCCGTGGACTGTAAACTAATTTATCAGTCGACGGCAACAAAACAGTCTAAATAAACTGTTCGTTCATTCAACGATCACCCCTAGTATGGCGCACTTTTGCATGCGGAAGGCGCACTGCCAGTCGGCCGCACGCCCCCACAGTTCAGCTCCATACTGCAATAGTGAGTGGACAGTCGCAAAATAACAGGAGCGTACCACGTCTTTGGGTAGGAATCTCGCTAGGCGGCTTAGCGCGTAGAACGCACCTCCAAGCTTTCCGCACACCTTATCAATGTGCAAGTCCCATGTGAGACTCCTGTCAAGTTCAAAACCCAAAATCGTGGTGTTAGCGATCTGTTCCATAAAAGTTCCGCCCACGACTATAGGGCTCTAGGAAGTCGGCCGGACGAAGTGCGTCTTAGAGATGTTCAAAACATGTCCGTTTGCTTTAAACCACTGGGAGAGTCTGGACGCGGTGAGGTTTAGTTTAAGCTCGAGGGAGTCTATTATTGCACCAGACACAACAGCGACCACATCATCCGCGTACATACATATATACCTCCGCAGTGATCACAACCTCCGGAAGGTCATTAAGTAGCATGGAAAATAGCATATTAGATACTGCAGATCCTTGCGCTACCCCCACTGTCGTACTGAGAGGACCGGATCTGATATTCTCATTTTCTCCTACAACTACCTGCGACCTAGAGGTAAGCATGCTAGATAGCAGTGAGAGAGCAGTACCTCGCACTCCGTAGTGTTCCAGCTTGGCCGCGAGCACCGCATGATCCGCCACATCAAACGCCTTTGAGAGGTCGCAGTAGATAAAAGCTACCTGTTGTTTCCTCTCTCTATAATGTAAGGTACTTAATACTCACTCTAGGAAAGTGAATTTTATTATATTGTGGTTTTGAGGTTTTAGATACTTTATTCTCAAAAGCATTTACAAAATTCACTTACAGAGAACATAAAAATTAAACTTAGTCTAAATATTGTACCCTAATGCGTAAACTAAAGATAAGTAGTACCTATGTTAAATTACAAGTATTACACGTAAGTTGACAACAAAAGATAACTAAGTAGATTATTTTTATCCTCTTTTAAAATTAGGGTAGTTGTTGATTACTGGTACAATGGCTGCCAGCAGTAATAAAAGTTGCGAACCAGTTAGGCCACAGTGTAAAAAATGCAGTACTCAAGAAATTTAAGTTTTATAAATTTATGAACAAGCCTTTGTAAAAATTAAGTTTATTGATTTAGTTATGAAGTTATTACATTGTTGTTAGTATGAGTTTATTTATAGTTAAATTTTATTAATTTTCGTTATTAATGTTTTTATTTGTTATTTCAATACTAGAAGAGCCAATTATCAAAATCTGTCAGAATTTTCAATTTATAGCATATTTTTTTTTACTCATTTTATGTTTATTTAATTTTTTTTTTCTTTCAATAAATACTGAATAATTAAGTAGAAATGGAAAACAAGTATGTGGTACGTATGTTGCTATGAATTGTTTTTTTAAATGAAATAGATGAGTTAAAATTATCCCAGCCTCAAAAAATATGCGGCATAAGGGCGGCTAACGTTTGGCTTTACGTCAACATTCATGCATCTATCGACAAATTTGTCAACGTGACAAGGACGTTTATACATTTTTTTAAAAATTAATGGTAAGATAGTTCTCTTAACGGTTATCGTACGTAACCCATTAGATATTTTCTTGAAGTGAATGGAAATCCACTACTATGAACACGCTCTTACTGTGAAGTCGGGGAGATTTTTCATATATTAGTGTAAGCCCCATAGAGAAAAGGTCTGAATGGGTGAATGAATGAATGAGCTAGACATGATCAATCAATCTACAAAAATGAGCAAAAGTCAAAAAAATTGCGAATGAGAGAAGAAAAGTGATTTGGGAGAGTAAAATTGAAAGCTTTTCATGTGATATTGTGAATTGTGTGTGAACAAAATTCATTGTAGACTGTGTTTTTATAATATTTTTCGAGAAAAGTTCCCAAAAAAACGTACCGCTTGGTAGTAATATGAGTAATGTTACCAACCAAAATGGAACAGGTCTAGAGCAGCAGGTCAGTATCGTACCTCATGTAGTACTGCATTTTGTATCGATTTTTCCATTGTTGCACTGGTTTCTAGTCTTTGAACCTGGTATAAAATGTTTTTTTATGTTCAATTGATAGAAATCTAATTCATGAAATCACACCTTTCGGCTCAGTTTTGCTAAAACTTTGAACTCAATGCTTTACGTGTCTTGAAATAACCAACATGGCGACTAAATCTTTCCACTTTTACGGTATCTCTTTCATTGATTTTGCAGAATGGTTCATTTGCGCTACATAAGGCTAGTTAGTTGACTGATTGCTGTTGTATTATTCCGAGCCTGTTGGTCGTGAGGTCATTGTCACGTTACACTTGCGTGTCATGGCGGGAGGAAATTACTAGTAGATAGCTAGCTAGAACTGGATGGAATTTTCTTTGTTTCTTGTTCTTGAACCTCTGAACTCAAAAGAACTATGTCAATAGTCCTAGAGCCTCCAAAGGCTATGTTGTTCCTGCTGAGGCATATTCAAAAATATTTAATAATTGCTATTATAACCTTCTTCATGAAAAACTGCGGGTTGTATGATCAGAATAGGCGCATGGAAAAATACTATGAACAAATAATACTTACTAGAATTTTGTAAAATTCAACTTGAGGTTCTTTATTTATGTATGATATTATATAAATGAATTTACGAATGGCAAAATGGTCACAATGTACAATTTTTCTAGCTTGCTGGTCTGGACTTGCAGCCTCAGGCTCCCAAGAGCGTTGGTGCTGGTCGCTACATCCCCCCGCACCTGCGTAGGCAGTTGCAGGGCAGCCCTCAAGGTAGCTACCATGCTGTAAAGCAGTATTACACTACATGATATTCAGGGCCCGGTAGTTAGGGTGATTAGGAAGCAAGGCTTGCCGGGTCCGTCCGGTCGCTGCTTTAAATTTTATTACACCTCTCTTAGTTAGGGTAAGGGTCCCTGAATAATGTGTAGTGTAATACCCCTTTTATAGTTAAAATTTTGGGGAACTAAGTCAATCTACTTAAGTAGGCTACAATGATAAAATGCCTAGGGGCATTGACAATTTATCAATACCTTATCAGTGGTGGGACTATGCAATGTAAATTACCACTATTTTTTTTCTTGGGGCTAGATGATGCTGTGTGGATTGTCCACCATTATTAATTAATTATAAAGCTTGATTGTTTGTCTGTCTAAGACATCTGTAATAAACTATCAAGTTCAAAGCTAATAATAAGTGACCTACAAAGAAATGTAGGTCAAATCTGGGTACTAAATACATGTGTATGTTTGTTTTACTACCTGACATAGACATTATACCTAATGTAATATATATATATATATATTCTTCCTGGCCGATTTGGGCTACGGAGACTTGGCTTTGAGATTTTTTAAATTTTTTTTTTACCTAATGTAATAGATTATGTATTAAGATGGTTTGCATCAATGCATTTTGCAATGTTGCATTATTCTTTTATGATTCATTCATGTATACAAATGAATCATTTGCTGAGCCATTTTTATAAATCATCAAGATCAGACTAATGATATAACTAAATGTTAAAAAGTTATAAACAAACAAAGTTTGGACGGAAGAATGTAGCTTGTTAGTTACTATGTTGTTAATTCGAAATGGATTCCATTGATATTTCACTTACATACAGTGTTAGACTAGACATCAAATAACTTTCTAAACATATATTCATTATTTAAACTATTTTTTTTAAAAGTGGCCTTTTATAATAGTCCAGTATATGAACATTATTTCCATTAAGTTAGTCATGCATGCATTACTTTTAATGTGAAAATTAAGCAACATTTTTCCCGTTTAAGCATAATTTATTAATATTTACTTATTCAGTCCTGAAGTTTTAGTGGAAAAATATTAAAGCAATATTATGCAATTCATCATCCATGCTAATTTTTTCTATGTGGAAGTAACTATCTGTTCATGCACAAATAACAGAATGTTTCTGAATAAAAGAGATAGACTGAAGAAGGGCTATTGTATGTGGGAAGAACATAGCTACAATAGTCCAGGGAAAACAAATGCAAAGCTGCAAGCTGAACCTACATATCTTTAATAAGTAGATGCTTATGCTTATTGTAGTCTCATAACAAATTAGCTGCTGAAATTAAAATTACAGAGCCTCTTTCTTTAACAGGGGAAGAGCCTAAGCCTCCAAGCTTAGACGCTCGTCCCGCCGAGTCACGCGACGCACGGCCATCATTCGGCAATAACGGACGTGGAGCCGAGCGTGGGGGCCGCCGCGACGACCGCGACCGCGACTATGACCGCGGATATGACTCGCGTAACCCCCGCAGAGACAATCGCGGTAAGATTACAATTATACCCAATCATCATCATCATCATCATCCTCAGCCCATATTAGTTCTCTACTGGACATAGGCCTCCCCTAATGAGCGCCATAGCGCCCATGTCACAGGGCGTGACGTCACAAGCCTCTACTTCTCAACTTTATAAGGCACTTATTGTCCTGTGGTTGACAACACTGGCCCTGTGGTTACGGTAAAAAAATATACTTGTCAGGTTAAGTTCACTGGTCATGGTTAACTTAACTTATCAGTCATATATTTATATTTCTAAGTTAATTCACTTGAATGGTTAACTTTACTTGTCCTTTGATTAACTTCACTTATCAGTCAAGTAGTCCTAAAGTTAGCTTCACTTTATGACAAGTGAAGTTGGTAACTTCACTGGTCCTATGTTTGACTTCACTTGTTGTCAGTCATCTAATCAAATCATCTCTTTCTTGTAGTCCCATATAACAGTAATTTTAAAGCTAATTTCACTAGTTCTATGCTTTATTTCATTAGTTCTATGGTTAACTTCACTTGTTTGTTCTATAGACTGTTTGATAAGTTGGGTACAAGCTCATCTGTCATTTCATTTTGTGTTAATTATTTTTCAGTATTTGTACTTAAGTATTTAAAAATATTATTTACATCCATTCAAACAGGTATTACCTAATTCAATAGAGTAGCCAACATAAGTAAAAAATCAAGTAAATGTGGCAGTCTAATAACTGTCCAAAGAGAAAGTTTGTAAATGCATGATCAAAATTCAATCTGTAATTAATTTGGCTGAGCTTATTTGTTTACAAGCGAGTGTGTAAGTGTCTGTGTCGTTCTTACTGAAGCAGACAAACAGATGATGTGTTGACAGCTGGTCGCGAAGGCGGCACCCCGAATGGGGAGTCAGAGAGATGGGCCGAGCCTACTTCGGAGAGGTGGGCCGAGCGTGGCGGGGAGCGCGAGCGAGAGCGTCCGCGAGCCACTGCCCCGTCGAGGGACATTCGACGTGACGAGGACTTCGAGCCGCCGGCGCCACGCAACGACCGTTGGAAGGTATGACACAAATGAGGGCTAATACCTTGTATGGACACAGAAACATCCACCTATGCATTGATGGAACAGGTAAGATTGCAGTCCACTGCCCCGTCGTGGGGCATTCGACGTGACGAGGACTTCGACCCGCCGCGCGCCGGTATGGTAAGGTATGACACAATCGAGTAAAGACACAGAAACATCCAGCAATGCACCTAAGGAGGGGCCTTATTGTCTGAATCAGGGCTATTGCGAATCAGCATTGGTTGATTGAATGAGACGCTGAAATATTTGAATTTCGCCCGAATCTTAGTTAAATTCCGCGTCGAAGTCTAGGAAACGGAATTTCTGAATACCCCTGCCAGGTATCTGGTTTTTGTTTACCTCCTCCATTATTTATTTGAATTATTACAGGAGCCAGAGCCACGACAGGATGACCGCAGCAACTCGCGTTGGGCGTCCGATGACGTGCGCCGTACGACCAATCGCAGGGACGAGGTACGCTTTAAAAGATATAACAAAATACAGAACAAAATTTAACCAATACAAAGATACATCAAACATATGGAATAAATAAGCATGTGAAGCAGCATCGTTAACTAGTTCTTACCTGTTTATGAACCTAGCAACAACCTGCTAAAATGCCACTTACTCATAAACAAATCATAATGAATTTTACTCTTCACATTATGAAAACTCCTCGAACATTTATTGCTTACTGAAATAGATATTCGAATACTAAAAATAATTAACATGTTATTCAGATTTCAACAACCATTTAATTTTACCATCATCTGTTATGTGATCAAAGTATCTTTCTATAACACTCTTCTTTCCAAGATTCGAAAATAAACACTCTGATAGGCATATAAACTACCGACTTGAAACCATGCCAGAATATTATAGGCGCAACATAGAAATGTTGATATCTCCGGATTTACTTCCGAGCGTGGTTGACCTTGGGACTGATTACACTATTAATACTACAAAGTACTCAATTGCAGAGCTATTAGTGCGGTTTACTTCATCCATGCGTTTGTGTGAGCGCCCCTTGCTTCGGAGGGCACTGGGCGCTGTAAGTCTTTAAGTCAGGTAAAACGCTTACAACCTAGCTAAAATAAATAACTAATGCTAGACATGTACCTGTCTGGCCTTTATTTAGCTTTATCCTGTGTGCGTTTGGAGGGCATCGCCGTCAAGCCAATATAAATGCAATCTCGTCGTCGCAGCGACGAAAGACAGTGAATTTTATCAGATTACCGGATCGACAGTGGTGCCATCTAAACAAACACTTTACCATTCTCCTTTTGCTTTCGAATTAACTAGTAATTAAGGTTATAGCGTAGGAAGCCCGCAATCCACTAGATGAAAGATTGCGACTATAAAATCCTATAGTTCTAATTATTTTGTGTTATTTTTTTGCGGTCGCAAAGAGTCGATGAATAGAGACGGCTCAGGACCGCTATTCGTGGCGTGTGGTCTGGGTGTGACCATGTTCAGCTGTGGACGTATACAAGCTTATTATGATGAAATATTTGTATTGTACAGAATGATTGGACGATCCGCTATATCGAGACGAGGTCCTAGAATATTCCTTGCTATAGGGATCGAGACGAGATTCTCGAATGAATGGTCGCTATATTGAGACGAGTTTCTAGAATATTCCTTGACAATTGATCCTGCTATATTGCGACGAGTATCTAGAATATTCCTTGACAGTTATTCTCTGGAACGATCCTGCTGTACCCAGACGGGTTTCTAGTCTATAATCATTTTACAAAATGATGATCCCACTATTTCAAGACGATTTTCCTGCACATTCCTTGATAGTTATTCTCAAATTAAATTCAAATGTGCAGAATGATTGGTCGTTCCTGCTATATCGAGACGAGTTTCTAGAATATTCCTTGACAATTGATCCTGCTATATTGAGACGAGTTTCTAAAATATTGTACTTGTAATTGGTCCATCCCGCAATTTTGAGACGATTTTCTAGAATATTCCTTGCCAGTTATTCTCTTGGACGATCCTGCTGCACCTAGACGAGTTTCTAGAATATTTCATGACAGTTGTTAGATATATTCGTTTTCCTAAAATAAATAAATATCATTATGCAGAATGATTGGACAATCTCACTATTTCAAGACGAGTTTCTAGCACATTCCTTGATTTATTTATTTCTTTTAGGGAAACCATCTACATATGGACTATTGACAGCAATCCACTGATAGAATATACATATATACATTGATTCTAAATGATACAGAATTATTTAGTTGTGTTTGTCAAGACTTGTTTCTAGAATATTCCCTGACGTTTATTATGATTGTACAGAATGATTGGACGATCCCGCTACCTCGCGACGAGCGGCAGGAGTTGGAGCTGTTTGGCACCGGTAACACAGGCATCAACTTCTCAAAGTACGAGGATATTCCGGTGGAGGCGAGCGGAGACCGCGTCCCGGAGTTTATCAACAGCGTGAGTATTATAAAATAGTCGTAAATAAATTAAGGAATATCCGGGATTACTGCATTAATTTGGGCTTAATTAGGTTTATATATTATCGTGAGGGGGAGGGGAGGAGAACCGAAAGTGTTTAAATCCGATTGCCTATGATGGTTGCATCTTTATGCAATCATCATGAGAGAGTAACCTTTACGTACTGAACCCAGAAGAACTGAAGATACATCTAACATCACCAAAGAAACTCCTACAGTTCCAAGGTTCAAATCAAATGCATCTTCAAGGGTGTACTACTCATATGGCATCACAATAGGCCAATCATGGCCGCAGTATGAAAACCACCTTGCGCAAATAAAAAGAAAAACCTTGAAAACTCAAACGTAGCAGATCAATGCACGTTTAAAGTAATACATTTTGGACAGATTTTCATTGAAAACTGTCAAAGCGTCTAATTTTCATACCAAAATAACGATTATATATTGGTTTATAACGCATACCTTGTGTTTTTATTTCCTCTAAGCTTCCATCGCGTTGCAGAGATCGGAGTCACAGAGCGACTGTAGTCGCCGATAAATAATCGTTATTACTTTGCAACCTTATAAAGAACATTGCTTGGGATCGAAGACCTCAATAGAGTCGATGACTGGATAAAAAATGTTATTCTATTTAGCCCGTCAGTTACATTTTCGTAAAATATTGGAAACCTAGCATAGGAAACGTAAAAACATTGGATAAGAAAAAATAAGTGTCCAATAGTTTACGAAAATCTAAGTAACCGACTATTTATTTATTTGAACAATTGTACCAACGCAGTTTACACCAAAACATGAATTGTGAGCCTTTTCTTAAAAATAATACGTAAATGTCACCACAATTACAGGTACAAATCGAAATTAAAAGGATTACAACAGTGCTGTAAAGACTTCTCTAAATGTAACTAATTGATTTTTTAATTTAACTAATTCGATTATTTAGGCATCTAGCCTATCTAGGACGAGGGCGAACGAGTGACATCATATATCCTGTGTGTGTGGACTGTCCGGAATTATTTATTTAAATATCTTTTCCAGTTTGAGGATGTTAACCTGACGGAAATAATGCGCACGAACATAGCCGCCGCTCGCTACGACAAGCCAACGCCGGTTCAGAAGTACGCTATACCGATAGTGCTCGGCCGCCGCGACGTGATGGCCTGCGCGCAGACTGGCTCCGGCAAGACAGCCGCCTTCCTCGTGCCCATACTCAACCAGATATACGAGGCTGGGCCTGTCAAGCATATTGGGTAAGATCACTATGACCTATACTAGTATTATTAGCAGTGATCGGAATAGGTAGAACGATTTAGGGTTTATGACATCAAATGATAGGTTAGTATGGATATGCTTCGGGAATTCCGGTATTTTAAAATTATCAAGAATTATTTTCCATAAACTCATGAAAATTACATGGAGGCGTAAATTGATAAACGTATCAACATCATCATCATCCGCAGTCTTACGTTAGCCACTGTATAGATAAAGATCTGAATTTCGAAATTGTAGGTATTTTGGTGCACAATCCGTAGAAAACGTCAAAAATTTGCACAACAAATACAATAAAGTTTCATATCAATTGAATGAATTTTATGGAAACGCATACGGTGTCAAATATTTTTTTTATTTAACAGGTCAATAAAAATAATTTAGTAACGTTTCAGAATCACTTCCTTTAAATTTTAAATGTAAGTAACTAGTAGTTACTAGATTACTACTTATAATACAAAACTTAACACAATCCGGTTAATATCGTAACTTTCGAGAAAAAAAGCCATATTCATGTTATGAAACTTTTATAACTCCATAAAATCGTTCTACCTATTCCGATCTCCGCCGGCCGCGCGCATATCCGCCAGTAAGCGCTTATAAGTTTCCAGTTTTCTTTCTGTATACGGCCTATCTCATAATTCATTTTACATATTTTATGTATTTGATGAGTTAATACATTGATTCTAAATGAAACAGAATGATTTAGTTGTGCCTGCTATATCAAGACTTGTTTCTAGAATATTCCCTGACGTTTATTATGATTACTGTGATGATAGTTACTGTTTCCCGCAGGCCGTTCGTCAGACGTAAGCAGTTCCCGCTGGGACTGGTGCTGGCTCCGACTCGAGAGCTCGCCACCCAGATCTTTGATGAGGCTAGAAAGTTCGCCTACCGCTCCCGTGTGCGTCCTTGTGTTGTGTAAGTCTATTTGTTTTAATTATAACTAGTCTTGGATGTCTCAAACTTTAATTTGTTTACCAACACGCAACTGAGGACTTTATTGCTCAAGAGCGGCTGAAAAATGTAATACAAAGAGCATTACATTTTTCAGATTTGTTTTAATCGTCTCTTTACCGAATAGCAGAATAACCATAAAGTAAGGGTTCCGTGCAAAAAAAAGTTCAAATCGGGCTAAGCCATGGACAATTGTACATAGCTAGTGTTGTAATAAACAAGTTGACTTCAGTATTTGTAAGTAAACTTTTGAAATGGCCCTCAGCACACATGAGCTGGTTGTGTGCCGGCATGTATTATGTAAATAACCTAGCCTTTTTTAAGTTTTCCTAAAATTTTGAATATTATTGCATGTAAAATCATCATCATAATCAGCCTATATTAGTACACTGCTGGATATAGGCCTTCCCTAATCAATAGATAGATAGACTTTTTATTGGAAACACACAACAAACAGCACAGAAAATTTAACAAAAGAGAACAAACAAAATTAAATGGAAAGTAATAGCATGTATGCTAAAAGTAAATTGTATTTTCCACAGATACGGGGGATCCCCGATCCACGATCAATTCCGCGAACTGGAGCGTGGTTGCCACCTACTAGTCGCGACCCCGGGCCGTTTGGTGGACATGCTGGCGCGCGGCCGAGTGGCCTTAGACCACTGCCGCCATTTGGTCCTCGACGAGGCAGACCGCATGTTGGACATGGGCTTCGAACCCCAGATCCGCAAGATCGTCGAATGCCACACCATGCCGAAGACCGGCGAACGACAGACTCTCATGTTCTCTGCTACCTTCCCGAAGCAGATTCAAGTGTTGGCACAGGATTTCCTGTATAACTATGTGTTTTTGGCCGTGGGCCGTGTTGGCTCCACGTCTGAGAATATTACTCAGAAGGTAGGTAAATGCTGCTATCATTAACTTTTTAAATATCATCATAGTGGTGTTGGTTCTGTTGGTAACAAACTAAACTAATTTGACATTGACATTGCGTCCCTTTATTTTCTATCAAAATTAAAAGTACACCCGCATTTTCCCCGGATGTCTTTTACTAAACTAGGAAGTAAAATCTACGATAGTCCATTTTTTCAACTCGTAACACAATTCTTCAACTACCTTCTTTTGTTTGGAGATCTTTTATTTACATCTTTTTCTCTCAACCACTTCATTATATCAACCTTCTTTTGTTCACTTGATTCCCACTACATTGTACGTATTGATTCCCAGGTGGTATGGGTAGAAGAATGCAACAAGCGCTCTTACCTCCTGGATTTACTGAACGCGTCCAACCTGCTCCAGCGCTCGCGGCCTGAGGAGGACCAGCTGGTTCTGGTGTTTGTTGAGACCAAGAAAGGTAATATTCATACATATTTTATCTATAAAAATCCTATTTACTCACTTGTATGTAAGGCAAATGCTAGATGCGGCAAGCTGAAGACAGGGCGCTATCGCGCTCATTAGTGGAGGCCTATGCCCTGTAGTGGACTAATATAAGCTGATGATGATGATGCAAGTATTGAAGATTTTGATAATCAACGTTCGATGTTTGCTTTGGTTAAATATGGCGACATTAGAGACCATTTGTGTTTCTGACAGATAAACGACCTCTTATTTCTATCTCGTCAACAAGAGCATATAGTCATGTATGAACTAGCTCTTCCGTTCCTCGCGGTGAAACGCCACCTTGACAGAAACTTACAATTTAATCACTAATTATTGCAATAAGTAAAGTATTCTTTTAACTATTGAATAGGTGCCGACCAACTGGAAGAGTACCTGGATAACCAGGGATACCCAGTGACTTCTATCCACGGCGACCGCTCGCAGCGCGAACGCGAGGAGGCCTTGCGTCGATTCCGAACTGGACAGACGCCTATACTCGTGGCTACGGCTGTGGCAGCTAGAGGTATGGAACATTCTAGAATTCAAGAATACACAAAGGTATCTGGTAGTTGATGGAAAGCGAAAATTTGGTGCATTGTAATAATCTTATAAAGTAGAAAGTGTAACACTAAGATGTACGTTACGTTTTGGCTGGTAGCTTGTAATACCAGAGCACTTATTGAGAGGAATGGAATGCGGATGTCAGTAACGGCGTGCCTCTGCAAAAGGTGAACGTCGTTCAGGAGTGTCCATGGCACTGCATGAGACAGGGCATAATTGAAAGGTAGATACTAAGGGACCACCGGGGGTTCCCTTGTTGGTTTCCGTCTGTGACTGTTTATGCCGCGCGACGCATGCGACTGCGTTCACTGACGCCCGCGTCCTGTCTCTCGATAAGTAATCTTTGGGTGTAAATTTTGTCTTGGCAGTCTTTTACAAAACTTCTATTAGTATCAGAGTTCTAAAGAACCTCTCCCCACAAAAGAAAAGATTATAAAAGAATATAAGTAAAGATTATATGACTGAGAATGGCAGGTAGAAGACTCAGAATTTTGAATAAATAAATAATGCTGGACAATCCACACAGCATCATCTAACCCCCAAGCTAAGCAGAGCTTGTGTTATAGGTACTAGATGACTGATATACTTAATACAATACATGTCCAAAGTAAAAGGGAATTTTATATACTGGAGAGGGTAGCCTATTAGAAATCGAACTCCACAATAAGGACACCTATATAAAAGCTGTATTACACTACACGTTATTCAGGGAACCTAACCCTAACTAAGAGTGGTGTAATAAGATTTAGGGTCGGATTTAGATAAGGCGTAACGGACGGACCCGGCTAGCCTTGTTCCCTAATCGCCCTAAATACCGGGCCCTGAACAACGTGTAGTGTAATAACGCTTTTACTTTGTTTATTTTTTATTAAAGTGTTTATTCATTGAACACCAAATCGTCCCCAGGCCTCGATATCCCTCACGTGCGTCACGTGATCAACTTCGACCTGCCGTCCGATGTGGAGGAGTACGTGCATCGCATCGGGCGTACCGGGCGGATGGGCAACCTGGGCGTGGCCACGTCCTTCTTCAACGACACCAATCGCGGCCTCGCGCGGGACCTCGTCGAGCTGCTCGTCGAGGCCAAGCAGGACGTGCCCAAGTCAGTCATATAATTATTCATTACTAGCGACCCGCCCCGGCTTCGCACGTTTATACGTATAAACCTTCCTCTTGAATCACTCTGTCTATTAAAAAAAAACGCATCAAAATCCGTTGCGTAGTTTTAAAGATTTAAGCATTTAAAAGGACAGGGATATAGGGACATAGGGACAGTGAAAGCAACTTTGTTTTATACTATGTAGTGATATAGCGTGGTAATGCAGCCAGTGTCTTGGGGACGCTTCCAACTGGTATTGACATGGATCAATTGAGCTACCTTTACACTGTTTGCAGCCGTCTGCAGTTAGCTCAATGGTTTCAATTGTATATACTAGTGGTAATTTTTTTCTATACCTACTTGTAGTAAGCATGTTCAAAACTTACAACCGATTATAAATCTTTTGAAGTAAATAAATATCTTCAACCATAAAATATTGATTATAAGACTGGTATGTATTTATTATATTATGTAAATACACTTAATACGCCACCCCGTCTATACGTGTAAAACGTCTTCGTTTCCATCCCAAGGGTCCATGGAAGAGATCGGTTATAGCTATAGATAGCCGCCCATTGTGCAACTTTGTTATATTATATCTTTCCCTGTATTTTGTTTCGGTTCTTGTTGTGCAATGAAGTGTATTATATAGTAATGTTCGGTCCCCAGTTGGCTGACCAGCACGGCTGCCGACGGTCGCATCGGCAGCAGCAGCCGACGCACGGGCGGCAGCCGCTCCGGTGGCAGCCGCTTCGGGGGCGGCGCGCCCTCCGGCGGCAGCGCCTTCGGGGCCAGGGACTTCCGCACGCAGTCGCGTCAGGCGCCGCGCTCGGCCGGCGCTGGAGGCGGTAAGTGCACCCGATGGACCTATACTCTGATTTAGAATCATAGATATTTTTTGTAAACAATGGCATTTATGAATGAAAACTAGACAAAAACTGATAATAATAACAGACAACAGCACTGTTACAGCAAGTTTACAACTAAAAACCAAAATAAAATCTTCAAAAAGGTATATTTGCTCAAGCACTGAGAAAAAGATGAAAGTTCGTTTTCGATAACGAATGAAAGACCAATGGAATGATGAATGAAAACTGTCAAAACCACGAATTTTTTGGAGCTCCTGCAGCTTAATCTGATGATACCAATATCCTAAAATATGTTACATCAATATTCCTTTGATTTTGAAACAATATTGTTTACAAAAAATATCTGTTTTTGAATCGCGGTATAGGTTTACTTACCATAGCGCCACACTAGGTACTGAGCTCTTATCTTGCCGTAACACGGTATTGACGGTATTTGACGACCGATGTGGCGCGGTGGGCGAAAGTCCGCCTGCGACGCAGGAGGTTGCGGGTTCGATTCCCGCCTCCGAACATATTTGTGCACGATCTGCAGAAATCTGTTCCGCTGGTCTGGGTGTTTTGTATGTATAATATAAATATCGATCTATGTTTATAATGTATCAATTATCTAGTACCCATAACACAAGCTAGCTTACTTTGGGGCTAGTGCTGTGTTGATTGTCCAATATATATATTTATTTATTACTTACAGGGAAGGTATATGTCATTCAACACCTTAAAGTCTTAAGGCCATAGTACCTTGTTCACTACTTCTTGTAGTAAACAGTAGTGGTATAACACAGATATATTTACATATTAAAGGACATACACTAAGATTTGTTTGAGCCTAACGCTACCTTGTTAATTTTAGAATTAATGATATTTATCCAAGTGTTTCTACGTGTACATAATAACGTTAAATAAACACCATAAATAAATAATTCTGGACAATCCACGCAACATCATCTAACCCCAAGCTAATCAGAGCGAGTGTTATGGGTACTAAATAACTGATATATTTTATACATTACATAGAAAGATTTTGTTTATTTTAACTCCCAGAAACCTGAAAAACTAATTTCCAGATCGTACAAGCATTTGTCCCACGGCGGCTCGCCCACCGCGCCATATGCAAGCATGATCATATCATCAAATTATATTTCTAAAAGCTTCTTCGTATCTCTCTTGTTTTTACCTTCCTGTCTTAGATAAGACAAAGCAACCTGAAGTTCGCATTCCACTGTCGAACCAAAGCAGAAACGAGTAAGCAGATTGGTTGATATACACATTTCGTTATCATGGTAGAAATTTTGATTTCCGAGTTCAACCAGGGTTCTGGGTGTTTTGTTTGTATATGTGATTTTATATTTATATTTTTATTTTACTCTTATATTACGCAGACAAAACGTACACACCTCCTGCAGCCTTGATTATTATGTGTATTATGTATACCAATCATCTATCACCCATAGAGGGCTAAATGATGCTGTGTGGATTATCGAGCATTACTTACTTATGCTTGACGTGTCTAAGTGATTTGACTTGTCTAAGTGCTATTTTTGTAAGCCTAAAGAAATAAAGATATTGATTTACTGATTTATACAGAGGGGATACATCAAATATGATGGTTGCATTTGTGCAGGATTTGGATACGGCGGTGGAAACTACGGTGGCAACTATGGCGGGTCGTACGGCGGCGGGGGCGGCGGCGGCGGCGGCAGCGGCGGCCCGGACTGGTGGGGCGACTCTTAAGCCTAGATTTCGCACCGCGATCGCCACCACACCCGACAAAACACTATATACGACGTATTTACTAACGCAGTGCTCTCGGAATTCCTGCCACCAGCTGCTACAGATATCGATAAATATTTGCACAATAACATATTTGTCACAAAATTCTAGTGCATAAAACTCTTACCTACATTAATTGTACGAATCATTTTATTTTATCTCAAGCTATCATAACACGCTCTAGGCAAAATCGGTTCTCTTATCGATATCTTTATCTCGCTGCGGCAGGGATTTCTGGACAACTCGACTGGGACTGAAATTAACCCTGTGACTATTTAATGTAATTGTACAATAGCGGTGCGCGATAGGCGCGGGCGCGGCTCTGAATCTCACGCGTTGGAGCGGGCCCCGCGCCATGTTTCTTTACATAGATACGAGCGTTGACAAGCGCCTTTAAATATTCGCCAGATAGGTAGTGCGATTCACTAATGGATTAATCGATTAGCAATTAATATAACGATATCATACGTTCCGTTGCGACGATGTCTTTCATTCCCCGACACGCCGTGTTTTATCATTTTCTAGTTATGTGAACGTAGAAGCCTAACATAGAAATATTTTTGATGTTCGATCTGTATCGTGATTTCGTTAATGAGCGATGTAATTGTGTATTTTCGATTTTCTACTTTCTGATGGTCTCATTACTGGCTCACCCCTGTCCCTTAATTTCTTAAGCATTTATGCACTCTTGAATCGATGTAGCTATTGATGTAGATTTAGAAATTGAGAAGTACCGATACAGTATCCTAGAGAATACATACATTAATCTAAATTTTGTCTGTAGTAAACCCATCTGTCATCAACATGGTCTTTAATTTTAATGTGAATTTACCAATAAAAAAAAAGAAACAAAATTGAATCTTTCTCTATCAATTCCCAAAATGTTCTGTACCTCAATAATTAGGCAACACACAATCAGACACAGGAAAGAAAGGTATTTATGAATTTTCCGTTTTTTTTTGTAAGATATGATAGGATAGATAATACTTTAAGGTAATTACATAATAGATAGAGAAAGCAATGGAATAAGTAGCTAATCGCGTCGCTAGTTATAATAAAATAGCAGTAAAGCGGCTGATATGGATCTTTATAGGGACTAATTGAGTGGGCGAGACTAACCACTGGCGCCTCACGAGAATTTTCAAGATAACAGCAAGGCAGGCGAACTGGTGTCAAGTATACGTATTGGATGAAAACTAGCCATTTTATTGATTTTATAGACACCTAAAATGCCATAAAAGCCTTAGGCCTATACCACTGCTCCTTTACTACGTCGCCAAGTTATATACCTACAGTTTTTCTCCCCCCAGGGCAGTGCTTCCTAGGGCAGCCGCATTGATATACATTTAGTAGTCAAACAAATGTACTGTGTTTTCTTTTCGCTCGGACATCGTAGATTTTATCTACGCGCAGGCAGGTCTGCTTCAAAACAAAGGTCTATAGCGTCATACTATCAAGATGGCTAAAATCTAAGGCTAAAATGACGTTTGTGCATTTGATATTCTACCATTTTTTCATAATGTATACAAAAATGACAAAATGGTTATCATAAAAGTACCTAATTGTCACAGCTATGCATGAACCACAAAAAGTTTGAGCTAGTAGAATACCAAAAGGTTTTATTACAACGATTTATCTAGTGGAACTCGGCCCCAGGATATTATTGAGGGCACTGAGTACTCGAGGGATGGACGAGTCGGAGTGAGCTGCCGTACGGGACTGTGGGATCAGCCAGCAATCTACGCTTCTGAGCACGGCAGTAGGTAATTGTTCGGAATAAAGTCGATACAGCTCGTCACTATAGTGTAAGGTATCAATTATTGCCGTGGTTTATTTGCACATAAAGTGGTGATCACAATAAGCCATGGACACCTCGAGCAAACAAAAAACATGTGGAATTCCATGTGCATAGATAAGTCCTTGGTAGAATGAAGATGTCATTAAAATGTAATAAAAAACTTTTAGAAAATTAAACGTAAAAAATAAGTTTATATGGGTAGGTACATATTATGTACCCTTACCAATAAAAAAATAATTACCAAAATCAGAAAACTGTAAAATATGATTCGTAGTCATTAAAAAAACAAATTTAGGTATGCGTCGACTTGAGAACCTCTCTTACGTCGTCGGTTGAAAATGTGCATTTTATGCCATCTGACATTCTACCATTAGTATGCTACGTATTTTGACTAAACATTATTTTGGTGGTTAGCGTACCTAAAGATTGAAGGCAAATTCCTAGATATTTTAATTTATCATCATCATCAACCTATATTAGTCCACTGCTGGATTGGACATAGGCCTCCCCCAATGAGGCCTCCCCATATTTTAATTTATATTAGGTACCTAAAAACAAACAGACTACAAATTCTTCAAAACAAATCGAATCGGTAAAACAGGACATCATTTATTTTACCTCTAGCTTTCTATAGATATATATATTGTATGAAACTATGTACTGAATCAGAGGTTAAATAAAATAACTGAACTGGGTAACTGTATTTGATAGTCAACCGAACTATCAAACAGAAAGCTAGTTAGGTAGGTATACGTACTCAGCTTTGATCAGTAGTGGTGCTATTCTTTCAATTTCTTGTTGATTGTATGTTTATTTGATGTGACATTCGTATGTTTGTCTGTTGGTGTGCATTTGCTAGGTTGCGTTTGATAGCAAATGCTCAGGTACCTACCTATAGCCTACATAGATGCCTATTGCCCGGATCGTAGTCATAGGATATTATCTTGGTATAGCCCGATCTATCAAGGCAAGAGGTTTTAATACAGGCTCTGTCAAAACATATTCCGGCGCCTGACTCTGCCCCTTCGTCTATACATATTTCATTATTATTAATTTATCTCATCGATTACGTCCGGTAATGGGCCAACGGCTTATTGAATGCGTCTTTTTGTGGCGCCTTTTTATTCGGAGATCGCGTCTAGAGCGGCCGGGACCCCGCCGCGAAGGCATCCACGGAATGCCTAAAAGGTGACTCATGGATAAATTACGTACATTTCATCCATTTTAACGATTCCCTTTATTATTTAATTTATTTTTATAGTATGTTACACATTTGGCTTGTAACAATGTTTGTTTTTGGGTCTCATTAGCATAAGGCTCATGCTGGGATCACAAAAAAACTACGAAGCGCAGCCATTTTGATTTCTCGATAGATAGTATTTTATCTTACGACGGCAGATATTTGTAAAGGGCCTCACGTGTCTAATAGGGGAGATAGCGGGATGTCTCAATTCCGTAGTCATTTGTCGGTTTTATCGCGTCTTGCTCGTGACATAATAAAACAATTAATTTATTATAGCTTACAGAGATGATTTCGATCAGTTGATCTGAGGCGCGGCGGGACGCTAATAGTTTTATGTAAGAGGTAATTTTTATTAATTGCTCTTTGATGGAGTTGATAAACGTTGTTGCAGTAATTATAGTTCTCTCATGCGGGATCTGTCGATAATCGACATCGAACATTAAAGCAAATTAGTATCTATGTATCTATATAAAATACGTAAATACACCCAAGTAGGACACATTGTTCTCGGTGATGTCGGTAAACGCAACGGGTGCAAGCAAAACAACCCACGAAACAAATAACATCTCCAAAATATGTTAGCAATTAGTCCGAAGGGTCCGGCCATATGTTTTAATACTAAATAATAGAATCCTCAACATTGTTTTCAGCTCGGGAACAATGCGATGTCTCTTTTGTGTTCCATTTGAAACGGCCAGGCAATATATCATCAGAGTCCTACACAATCGCGTAAAAGTGGCATAATGATTTACAATAAGCTCACTTTGTCTTGTATTAACTGAATTAAAACAGAATAAGAAAAACTTTTGTAAAGTAAATGTGATGTTTTTATTATAGCTCCTACTTAAATATAAAAGGACCGGGAATATACAAGGCCCTATCTGCCTGGAAATTAGAAAAACGCAACATTTTTTGACAATTAAGTTTGCACCGAAATAATAATATAATAATATGTAGTAGAATATAATCCTTACTAATAAAAATTAAGTTTGTATGGATTTTTGTTCCTTTTTCACGCAAAATCTACTGAACGGATGAAATTTTGAATAGACGTAGTTTTGGCCCAAGAATAACACGTAGGCTTATACTTTCAGTCCCATAAATCAGTTCCCATGGGATAGAAATAGCCTTGTAACGTTTCCATAGAAATAACGCGTGCGAAGCCACGGGCAGATGCTAGTAAATAATATCGCACAATCCACATCATCAGGATTCTAGCCAAAGCAGATCTTGTGTTACGGGTAGATTATAATAATATGAAACCTATGTAGTTTCAGTAGTTATTAGTTATCTATGAAATAATAGTCTGCTAAGATTTAAAATATTTTACTTATTACAAAATACTTACTATAACTAAATTACAGGTAGGTAAATGCTTATTTATTCTATAATAACTCTTTGGAATAAAAACAATGCTTTGGATATTTTCATAGTGGATAAGTGATGTCTAGCTCATTCATTGTGAAAAACATTAAACTTTGCGCTTTCATGAAATGCAAATGAATGCTTGGGCCATGGCCCAAGATAGGTACACATTTGGTCACGCGGCGCGATAGGATCGCAGTGCTAAATTTGAGCAGTGAATGCAATAAAATGCACAAATCGAATGTAGGCCTATTTAATGCACGATTTTCAAAAACATCAGTAACGAACTTACAACGACAGATTGTTCAAGCAAGATGTCATTAAGATCTTCGCTCCTATAGACTGTACAATCAAATATCCATTACAACAATACTTATTTCTATACAATACAGATAGGTAGATACATATTTTTATACATGAAATAACTAGATACGAACTTATTAACAGTACCTGGTACCTACTTTGACCAAACTCGTGGTCGCGTCTTACAGATATTTCCTCAACTCCTTAGGCAAGGCTTGGCAATTGACGAATATAGGTAATAGTAAAATTACCTAGAACCATTTTCTTCTTAGATATAGACTTTGTATTTTTAGGCTTAAGTATATCTTATATTTTAAGTAAGAAGTAAGTTTTTTATGTACCTAGAAACCCGCCCTGCTTCGCACGGGTGTGTTCATTCAACATATAAACCTTCCTCTTGAATCACTCTAATTGAAACTACCGTATCAAAATCAGTTGCGCAGTTTTAAACATTATTTATACAAATATACATAGGTACATTAAGCAGGAAGCGACTTGGTTTTTTAGTATGAAGGTAGTGATGTACTTACTTAGTCTGTGAAGGTAAATCTTCTAACAAAAATATATATAATAATATAATTTTATTTTTACCTATAATCTAAGTAAACACTTTAAATAACAACATCCAGCATCGGGAATTTGTTTATCTACACCAAGCATTTACAGTGCAATACGAAGTGATCTATAAAGCTCATGACATGTTTTAGAGCACAAATGCGACTTTATTTATTTATTTATTTATTTTATTTATTTATTTATTTTAGGGGAGACATCGGTACAATATTACTTATCTAAATAAACACAGTAGTGAGCAGCAAGGTGACCATTAACAGGCTCCCACAACTAGCTACAAACTAAAATAACAAGAAATAATAGCAATAATTAGCACAGTGTAAGTTAAATTATACCTAAATGGATCAGCACTATGGGTCATTCACACTCATAAACTCAATAACATGTGTAAGGGCACATTACCTAAATAATAAAAATGAATTAGTTTGATTGCTACCTATCTACCTACTGATTGAAGAAAAGTTTATTTAACTCGCATTTGAGGGTCGATGTCGAGAGAAAAAGATCTAGGTCACATTTTTTGCTCAAATGATTAAATTTGTTGCTTGTACGATACATGAATGAATTTTGACATGGCAGATATAAAAGGTTATTATTTCTAAATGATCGAGATGGCGCGTATAGTTGAATTTTACTGAGGATGTCCGGACAATCAATGGATGAATTCACAATTTTAGTTATGTAAATAACATCAGCGTAGTCACGTCTTAATTTTAAGGGTAGCAGGTGTTGCTTAATGCAGTTACGTAAGTAGTCTGACTGGTAGGGGAATACCTTCATTTTGAAGTTGAGATAGCGTAGAAACTTTTTTTGAATGCGCTCAAGTCTATCGATATAGATTGAGTACGCTGGGTTCCAAATTTGCGATGCGTAATCTAAATGACATCTCACATACGTACTATATAGAATTTTTAAAGTCTTAACTTGCTTAAAGTCTTTAGAAGATCGCATGATAAAACCCAGCGCCTTTGATGCTTTACCGACTATTGATGAAATATGCGAGTCAAATATAAGCTTCGAGTCGTGTATAACTCCTAAGTCCTGAGACTTTGTCATCATGACATCAGAAGACCTGTGTTCTAGCCGAATACAGGCCTCCAAATATGTTTTATACGTCTCAGCAGCTGAAACCTAAATCCAGATTTCAGCGTCTATGAAAGCGCAGTACCCCGTCTCCTGTAGAACTTCTGACTATAAATACCCCTTCGGTCGCTTCAAGTTGTTGTACACGGTATTACTACCTAATATATATATAGATATATAGAGATAATTAACTACCTATAACACAAAATAATGTCCATTATTTCCCGATGCATTCACTGGTCCTTCCCTCGTCGAAAACCCTAGAACTTCCAACTACGAATCATCATCATCATCATCATCATCAACCTATATTAGTCCACTGCTGGACATAGGCCTCCCCCAATGAGCGCCATAGCGCCCTGTCTTCAGCTTGACGCATCCAGCATCTGCCAGCAGTCTTTCGCAGATCGTCATCCCACCTGGCCGGAGGGCGTCCTACGCTACGTTTACCGAGTCGCGGTCTCCACTCAAGAACACGTTTACCCCAACGGTTGTCGGTTCTTCGCGAGATATGGCCGGCCCATTGCCACTTCAGCTTGCTAATTCTTTGAGCTATGTCGATAACTTTGGTTCTCTGTCGGATGTATTCGTTACGAATTCTATCCTTCAGAGAGACTCCGAGCATAGCTCTTTCCATAGCTCGCTGGGCGAATTTGAACTGGTGGACCAGCCCTACCGTGAGTGTCCACGTCTCAGCTCCGTAGGTCATTACGGGTAGGACGCACTGATTGAAAACTTTCGTTTTCAAACATTGCGGTATGGATGAAGAGAAGACTTGACGTAGTTTCCCAAATGCTGCCCAGCCTAGCTGTATCCTCCTCTTGGCCTCCTTCTCAAAATTGTTTTTACCTAGCTGTACAATCTGCCCAAGGTAAGTATACTCGGAAACAATTTCAAGAAGGTGACCATCTACGACGATCGGTCCCGGAACAATGTGGCCATTGATCATGACTTTGGTTTTATCCAAATTCATGCCAAGACCGATACATCGCGAGGCTGAAGCTAGGCCGTCCAGCATGTGGGTCAGCTCCTCTAGCGACTCCGCCATTACGACTATGTCATCAGCGAATCGCAGGTGTGAGATGTAATCGCCGTTTATGTTAATGCCCTTACCTTTCCAGTCCAGCGTCTTAAACATATCTTCCAATGCGCTCGTGAACAGTTTCGGGGATATGACATCCCCCTGTCTCACTCCTCTGCGCAATTGGATAGGTTTAGACTGCTGGTCCTGTACTTGGACACTCATAGTGGCAGCTTCATAGAGACACCTCAGCACTTCGATGTAACGATAGTCTACTTGGCATCGCTGTAAGGATTCCAGAACAGCCCAGGTTTCGACGGAGTCAAAGGCTTTCTCATAGTCCACAAAAGCGAGACACAGGGGCTGATTATACTCTTCGGACTTCTGTATAATCTGCCTCACTGTGTGTATGTGGTCTATGGTGCCATATCCTCCGCGGAACCCGGCCTGTTCCGGTGGCTGGAACTCGTCAAGTCTCCTGGCGAGACGATTCGTGATCACTCGTGAGAACAGCTTATAGATGTGGCTCAGGAGTGTGATGGGTCTGTAATTTTTAAGGAGAGTTTTATCACCCTTCTTAAAAAAGAGCACCACCAAACTCCCGCTCCACGCCTTAGGAGTTCTCCCACTGTGGAGGACGGTATTGAAGAGGTGTTGTAGCTCCTGTATAACGGAGGCTCCTCCTGCCTTCAGAAGCTCTGAAGTTATACCGTCCTCACCGGGGGCTTTTCCATTTTTAAGCTGCCTCAAAGCTAACACGATTTCGTCTTGACTGATGTCTGGCAGTTCGTCGGTGTAGTGGCGTGTCAGGGTGGCTCTAGAATCAAGGTCATCTCGTCGGGAACGAGGGGCATGTGCAGTGTACAGACGGCCATAAAAATCCTCTATCTCGGCTGAAATCTCCGGTTTCGACAGTACGGTCCTCCCATCGCGCGTTTTAAGCTTCGTTAGGTGGCTCCTGCCAAGCTGCTGAGTGAATACTTTGGACCCTCGGTTTCGCTCTATCGCCTCTTCAATGAGGCGTGTGTTGGAGCTCCGAAGGTCGCGCCGTACCATCTTCGCAATTCGCTTGTTCAGGTCTGACCTCTCTACCGAAGACACTTGGGTGGTTTCCCGTCTTCTTGTCATCAGATCCAGAGTCTCATCCGAGAGTTTGGACTTCTTGCCAGTTCGCTGTTTTTTGCAGAACTTGATGCCCTCATCCCTCAACGTTTCGACCAGATTGTGTAGGCTCTCTTCAGCGTCATCAGTGGGTTCCAAGGCAACAAATCTGTCTCCGAGTAGCTGCTCGAACTTCTCGGTGCCCGCCATGATTTGGATTGGATTTGGTCGGAGCGTGGACTTCATCAGACGGTGTCTTTCAAGCTTCAAGTTGATATTCAGAGTGCCTCGGAGCATTCGGTGATCAGATCCGGTATTGAACCTGTTGATCACTGAGACATCTCTGAATATGTGCTTGCTATCCGTCATGATGAAGTCGATCTCATTTTTAGTCACAGTGTCGGGGCTTTGCCACGTCCACTTCCTTTGAGGCTGTTTCTTAAAGAAGGAGTTCATTAAGAACAGTCCCTCTTTCTCAAGGAAGTTGACAAGCATTTGCCCCCTGTGATTCCTGATTCCATAACCATGCGGGCCTATTCGGGATTCATTGCCAGTCTGGATTCCCACCTTGCCGTTAAAGTCCCCCATAACAACGTTGAAGTGAGCCTTAGTGGTGTTGTGTAAGGCTTTGGATATGTCTTCGTAAATATCCTCCACTTCATCATCCGAGTGTGCCGAGGTCGGTGCGTAGACCTGAATTACCTTCATGCTATACCGCTTGGAAAGCCGAAGGATCAGGTACGCTACCCTGGTCGACACACTGGAGATTTCTTGAACGTTGCTAGAGAGGGCCTTATTGACGAGGAAACCTACTCCACCCTGGGATGTTTTATCACCCTCACGAAAGTAGAGAAGATGGCCTGAGTCTAGGGTTACGGTGTCCTCCCCCTCTCTACGGACTTCACATAACCCGAGAACATGCCATTTAATGTTCTCTAACTCCACTTCCAACTGCGCTAAATGATGGTCAAGCCTCAGAGTGCGTCCGTTAAACGTTGCCAGGGTCATTTTAGAAAGCGTGTGGTAGCCTGAATACCGGTGATTCTTAGCACCCCCTGCCCCGCCGTTACCATGACCGCTACCATGGCCAGGAATAGCGAGGCGGCCGGGAACTAGGGGCCGATTTTTGGCTGTGTTTTTCATTAAGGGGTAATGCCCATAATCCCCACGCTGGGCATGCGGGTTGGGGATCGCAGTTTGATGGTCCAACTACGAATACCCTTGTCGATTCAAGTTGTAGTATATCCCCTTGAGGTCCATGAGTTCCTGATGCGTCCCCTGTTCCGTCACGCGTCCGTCACTGACTACGCAGATCGCGTCGGCGTCGCGGACCGTGCTCAGCCTGTGAGCTATCATCACGCACGTTCGACCAGCTTTGGCTGCGTCTAGAGCTTCTTGAACTACCTGAAATGTCAAGATTATAGGTAGTAGTAAAAACAAGTCATTTTCGACGACCTCAGTCGAGCAGCGGGCGAGAGTCCGCAGCGACGCAAGCGGTTGCGGGTTCGATTCCCGCCTCGGAACAAATTCGTGTATGATTCTGCAGATTCTGCTATCGTGTATCTGCAGAAATTTGTTACGTTGGTCTGTGTGTTTTCTTTGTACGAGTATAATAATAAATATCTATCTATACCTATCAGTTATCTAGTACCCATACCACAAGCTTTGAGTAGCTTACTTTGGGGCTAGATGGTGCTGTGAGGTGCTGTGTGGATTGACCAGCATAATTTTTATAAACCATTTGGCGGATGATTTGTCTCGAAAACGCCTCGCTACTATGAGCATCACTCTCTGTGATCGCCTAGGATTTATAATAAACCCCCACCTTATTCTTTTGAACGCCGCATCTTCGGGGTAACACATAAAGTGGCGATCACAATAGGCCTATCATAGCCGCAGTGACACGAAAGCCAACTTGCGCAACTAAAAAACTCATGGTGTTATTCTGGTGCAGAAAATTTTAATAGACAATGGCAAACTAAATTTTAAATTTTCTCATGAAAATGAGCTGCATTGGAGATAAGTGAAAGAATAGTCTGAATGTATTGATAATACAAAAAATATAACTAGGTACCCAAGTACCCATAAAGTATAAAAATGGATAGCTATAAATTTTTGTTTGTTTAGGTAATAACTTAAACAGGTCACAATGGTAATAAAAATGTAATGATTTGTTTGTCCCTCGTCCTACCTGATATTTCTAGAGAATTTACCTGGGCCATTGAAAATGTTTGAACGACTAATTGCGGTCTATTTGCCTTTTCTCTTTTCTTGAAGAACAAACCATAAATAACATTTCATTACCTACATAAATATAGGTAACAAAGTCGGGTGAGGTATAACTCACTTATTAAATCTTATTACCTACTTAGTACTCGTATTACTCAAGAAAGGCTTAATCGATTTGCATGATCTTTGATCATTTGAATGTGTGTTAAATCGCGATTAGTAAATCTACTGAATTAGTTAAGGGTTCATCGTTAAAAATTAAATTCTCAGGCGAAGTAAGTAGGTATCTAATTAAACTAGCACCACACGAATAACTAATAATATTAATTCTTATACTTTCAAGTACTTACCTGCTATCTAAGCTATAACTAAGATAGCAGGTAAGTACTTCCTACGATTGCTTGATACTAGTTTTACGATCAGTGTCAGTGTAAACACCTATGGCTTAACGCTGAATTCTGCTGCTAAAACAGGAGTCTTTCGGAATATTAGGTACATGTAATTTCACTCCAAAACTAATTGCGGTCTTTTCTCGCAAAGATAAATGGCCTTAAAAACCTAGTAAGTGAAAATTTACCTTCTCGCTCTCAGTGTCGAGTGCGCTGGTGGCTTCATCAAGCAGCAACATCTTCGGTTTTCGTATGAGAGCCCTCGCGATGGCCACCCTTTGTTTCTGGCCGCCAGAAAGCTGGGTGCCTTTAGCGCCGATGTTTGTATCGTAGCCCTGAAAAACAGGCCGTTTATTCATTGAGCTTAGATTAACTTACACCTAGCTACCAAAAGCTTACCAAGCTCAAAATAGCTCTTCATTCGATTTATTCCTAACCCTACTTTTGAGAGTGATCGTTATCTTTAAGACATCTAGACTGTGCAAAAGTATTAATACCTTTATCAATAGGTATCAATCATGAATAAACAGTACGGTCACTGGCGCTAACCCAATGCGAGGTTGATTGCATTTATCTTTCTTTTGTTTCGAATCCGATAATATTTGTTTAAAAATGTTCGACTATATGGACTTTGGCAAGTGAATAACCATAAATTACTGTATCAAATGGAATTTAGCTTACATCAAAGATAAAATACCTAAGGACTATTACTATTTCTTTTGTTTCGAATAACTAAATTACAAGTTATCCTACTAAGACATCAAAATCCGATAACGTTTGATTGAAAACTTTTGCACTAAATGGACAAGTGAGTAATTCTCATGCATGACTAAAGGGAATATAATTTAAGCTAATTATCAAGATAAAAAAATACCTAAGGATTTAGTTCTTAGGTGGATATATTTCTTTTATATCGAAAACCTGTTAAAAAGTTATCCTAACTCATCTAAATCCGCTAAGATTTGTTTGAAAATTGTTGGACTTTTCAAAGGTCTTCTTCTTCTGCTGTTGTCAAAGACTCTTACCATAGGTAAACTGGTAACGAAGTTATGTATATTCGCCTGCTTAGCCGCGTCTACAACGGCATCCATGCTGGGTGATGTTGCGTTATCGCCGTAAGCTATGTTCTCTGCTATCGTCCTGTCGAAGAGGATAGGTTCCTGCTGCACGAAACCTATCGACTGTCTGGCGTCGGCGAGTCGCAGTCTCACCAGCGGTATGCTGTCTTGAGCCTGGGTAATAGAAAGATAAAGATAAAATATTTCTGAGATACTTAGATTTAAAGTACTTACATTTAATTTTATAAAAAAAATTCAAAGAAATATAAGTAAGGTTTAGTTGCACTATGATAATCATATTGCATCAATAGAAAAACCCGTTTGATTCCTATACTTACCGTTTTCTTCTATCAGGAGCTTATTCACTAGTTGTTAGTTCACTTTATGCATTTCACTATATATTTATAATTTAAATTCAAAACCATTACAGATGTTTAGACTCGTTATACTTAATTGAGAAAGTTAGGATTAAGTGATAATTAAATAAATTAATAATTATGGACAATCCACACGGCATCATCTCGCCCCAAGTTAAGCTAAGAGATTATGTTATAGGTACCTACTAGATGACTTAATACAATACATTATAGATATAGTAAAATGAGATAAGATGTAATTATTTAATTTACATAGAAAATAAACAGAATTCCGAACAAGTATTTGCAGATTTGTCCCAAGGCGGGATTCAAACTCTTAAGCCGAACGTCCACCGCCGGCTAAACTAAGTTAGTTTAGCTTTGCTCGCATAGTTGAGCCAGTTTTTCATGCACGTGCGTCCACCGCAAACTATGCCAGCTAAGCTACGTGCAATGCCCCAGCTAAGTGGAACTAACTTAGTTGTGCGGCCGATCCGTAACAAACTGAGCTAAACTAAGCGCCTCTCACCCCCTTGCCTTACCCCTCTGACGCCTGTCGTTAGTGTTGTTAGAACGTGTTTTGTACAGTGAGCGTAGTTTTAGCTTATTTATTGGTGGACGGACAACGTAGTTCTAGTTTAGCTAAGCTTAGTTCACTGAGTTTAGTTTTCATTTAGTTTAGCCGGCGGTGGACGTTCAGCTTTAACCTCCGGTTTTAGTATAGAATAGAATATATTTATTGTTATCACACAATAAATATATTATATTCTATACTAAAACCGGAGGTTAAATAGTAAGTAGTAGTAGTTAGTAGTTCTTACCACTATCCCAGCATCTGGATCATAATATCTCTCCAGCAACTGTATAACGGTACTCTTTCCGCATCCGCTGGCGCCGACCAGAGCGATGGTCTTTCCGCGTTCCACCTCCAAGTCCAAACTCTTCAGGACTTTGATGTTGGGACGTGTGGGATAGTTGAATTCGACTGACTGGAGACTCGCTTGGCCGGTACCCATCTGAGAAAGATACAAATTTTAGAAGGAAAGAGGAAGTACCTAGATTCTCTTCGTCGGTTAAGCTATCGAACGACTGCAACCTATGTATCTATCTTTACTTAATCTAAAAACTCCTGTTCTCACGTAAGCGACATTGTATAATTTGTCTTTTTGAGAATAAACGAATATTAAACCCTAGACTTTAGTACCTATCCGTTGGAGGCAACAGAGCTAAGGATGATACCTTACGAGTTTGTTACTTAGATTAGTAGTAAGTACGTTATCTAAGATTAAGTTTATATACCTACTAACACCCTACTACTAACAGACCAGGATCAGCTGGTCTGTTAGTAGTAGGGTGTTATTTATTTGTAACTGTATCTGACGTTATGGAAATGTTTCGAGGTTATTTAAATTCCAAGGGAACTGATCTCCGTGAAATGGAATGGAAGCGAATTATTCCAACAAAATTGGACAAAGCAAAATGAACTTTATAACAATTGCATCTACAAACTAAGTACTGGGAATGGAAGGTAGTCCAATAAAAGAAATGTAACTTACAAAGTTCTCCTTAGTGGGATGAGCTGGATCCGTAATTTTGGACTTTTTGTTGAGGAGGAGAATAACTCTGCCGGCCGCTTTGATTCCCTTCTGGAAGTTAGGAGCGAAGGACAGCGCTTGTGCGGCTCCTGTAGCACCCATCAGCAGAACTTGGGCTGACCTGATTGAGAAGAAAGATATACGCTATTATAATAATAATAATAATAAATGATGGTGGACAATCCACACAGCCCCTTTTGTTTATTAATTTGATTTATTTGACGACCTCTGAAGCGAAGCGGGTGAAGGTCCGCCCGCGACGCCGGAGGTTATGGGGCTAGATGATGCTGTGTGGATTTTCCAGATTTATTACATTTAGTCTTCTTGTGTGTCCCACTGCTGGGTAAAGGCCTCGTCCCTCCTTGCATCTCGATTCTGATCCAGCTGGACCCAAGCTTTATCAACCAAGGAAGAGATACAGTGACGGACTGTGACACAATAAGTATTTAATTTATTAGGTATTTAATAGGTTTAATTTGTTTAACTTTGTCCCAGTGATATCCTGAGATTTTACCCAAATTTCTTTGCCATTAGGCAGATTAGCGCAGTAAATAAATAAAGCTCATAAATGAAGTCTTTAGCACCTCTGGTTGTTGTGTGTGTTCTTTGTTATGGCAAATTGAGTTATCAACCTATTAGGTACTACGTCATGTTAGGTTTATTCACACGGTAGATACAAATGACAGAAACTCACTTGAAAACATCAGCATAAGTAACATCATCGTCATAAACAATCAGGGTGCCTCCATAGTACATGGCTGTGGCAATAATAAAGTTGAAGATGCTTCTAGAAAGAGCGTAGACCAGACCGCGCCAGTGCGTGCCTCGTTTAGCCAGAGCCACCGCTGGCTCCAGTTGGTTGGCGTAGTCGCGAGTGAAGGTCTCTTCTCGGCCTAGGGAGGCGACTGTTCGAACGTTTGCTACTGCTTCTACAGCTATCTGTAATTAAGGTTTTTTATAATAGAGATCTGTAAATAAAATTCTAAAAATCTTGCTAGTAGAGACACAATCAAAATGATTAAGCTCGTAGATTTTAAAGTGGAGTCAAGAGTTCGCTTTAGAGTCCAGAGTCGCGATCTATGAGAAAAGTTCGTTAGAGTTCAGTTGAGATTGGTCGGGCATAAGTCATAATTTCGTGTGAGGCTAAAAATACCTATTCAAAGAGCGGAGCTTCGACACCATAATTTTTTAGAGTTGTTTTTAAGGCCTTCATCCAGCAGTGTAGGCTATTCATAATAATAAAAGTACCTACTTACCTTAGAGCTTGTTTCCATAAACTTGGCGTTTCCAAAAGACTCCGTCATGGCAAGTTTAGTTTGCTTGTACATCATAAACATCAGAATTGGCACGTAAGTCAACGCGACGAGTCCCACTCGCCATTCGTAAATAAGCGATAGCACCAGAGAAAATCCGAACGTTCCCACCGCTTGCAGTACTGAACCAATTCTTTGACCTGTTGCCTAAAACATTATTATTTATTAGCTTTTGCTCTCTGCTTTATTCTTTCTTTTGTGTGGTATAAGAAGACAAAAGAGTTTTCTATTCCATTCTGTCTATCAAAGAACACGTCCACTTGGTAACTCAGCCCTCAAGCGCGTTGATGTCTTTAATATAGAAGAAAAGTAAAAAACGATTTCTATGTAAATGCAAAGTACTGTAACTTCTTTCTGGAGTGGTTTCCGTAATTAGGCCACAGGTAGGCCTTTTTTGCGTGTCGGGTGATTTGATGTGCTAGTGTAACCAACCGATATTGTCCAGGAAAGCCAGCAGCTCGCTGACGCCGCATCTACCTAATTAAAATAGACATCACAAACAGCCCCCTCCGGCGCGCCGGAGACATGCTCCGGCGCGCCGGAGCATGCCTCCCTAGGCGTCCTCGGTGTACCGAGGTAGAGTTGTCTTTGAGACGCTATGCTATCGCACTCTACAATAACTCTGATTCATGTACTCTACAAAGGGGGCTGTTTGTGATGTCTATTAAAATTATTAATAATAATTATTAGGTAGATATAATTGTTTATTTATTATTTACTAGATGCACACCGCGGCTTCGCCCGCGAACCAGTCTTTTTTCATACAAATTTCAGAAATTTATTGCATTCCCCCCTAGGGGTTATTGTGTAAAAATAAAAAATACGTATTTAATTATTCACTCCATAGTTTATTTCTACCGAGTTTTGAGTGAATCTAACCAAGGAAAAATTATTTTCCATACAAACTTTACCTAACTTTATTTAACCCCCTCAGAGGTTAAAATTTTCATCTTATAGCCTATGTCCTATTCTAGGTTCTAAACTATCTGCATACCAACTTTCATTTAAATCACTTAAGTAGTTATAAAGATTACTTATAACAAACATTCACACAGACTTTCCCATTTATTATAATAGTAAAATTTGCAAAGTATCTAACCCCCTGAACAGCGGCTGCTTCGCCAGAAAGCCTTGCACAGAGCGCTCCCGTGGAATTATCTTTGTCATCGAAGAAAGCGATCTCTTGTTGCAATATCGTTTGGAACATCAGCTTCCTTAGTCTTTCTGTTAGATGTTCACCCGCTACAGCGTAGAAGAATACCTGGAATTGTGGAATAGTTGTAAATGTCTCCTACTATATTTGCGTTTATTACATTTTTATTATAAGTTCTCCTGAGTTATCTGTTTCATATGTAGGGAATTTTATAATTATTATAAGATAATAAAGTGAATTTGAATTTGTTATCGGATCTGGTCCCTTCCTCCCCATTAGTTTATATATCGTTATTCCTGGTCAAGCCAATCGCTCTTTCCCAGATCCGCTTTACCCTTTTGCTCCTTCTTCCGATTTTCTTATCAGAAGTTAAGTTATATACAGCTAAAAACCCACCGATATAAAGTTAGTAACTGCAGAGAATACTCCGACACCGACGAATATGAGAGCGTAGTTATTTACTTGTCTTCTCACTACATCCGGGTCCGGGTCTGATAAAACCTGAAACGTAAATTTGATAATGTAAAAAAAAAAATATTTTCGTCGTCCATTCCATTTTTGTGTATACATATGCGCAGATATCCCCAAATACCTCCACTGAGTAGGTACCAATAGTTCGAGGGACTAAATATAGTACATTGTTACCCAAGGGTTGAAAGTAACTTATTTAGGTTACTTTCACCCGAGGTAAACACTGTGCTTTTCATTACGAATACAAGGAAATATAAATAAAAAACATGAGAAAACAAATTAATCAAATTGCCGCAATTTTTTATATTATTTATTAGTCCATCTAGGACAGGCGAAAGCCATAAAGCCACATGCTGCCTTGTCTTTCGTATTTTTTGAATTCAGTGAATTGTCGCTAAGGCGAATTTTTTTTTAGCTTCAGCATTTATTCTGCCACTGTCATGGTTCAATAGTAACGTTATAGCTATCAGTTGAAAACGATTCTCCCTAGGGCGGAAAAGTATCACTTTCAACCCGCTTTTCAGGCATATTCAGACCTACTTTCCGAGTATGAGTAATGAAAAATTACTTTCACTCGAGGTAAACACTGTGCTTTTCATTACGAATACATGGAAATATAAATAACAACGCAAGAGAGCTAAAGAAAAAATTGCCTCTTTCCCGCATTGTTTTTTTTTGTTTTAATTTCGGCCAAAATTCTGCCATTATCATAATGTTCATCAATCATGGTTCAATAGAAACGTGATAGCAGTCAGTTAAAAACGATTCACCCTAAGGCCGAAAAGTATCACTTTCAACCCGCTCTTCAGGCAAATTCAGACCTACTTTCCGAGTATGAGTAGGTAATGAAAAATAATAAGAAGAAATGTTGATCTCTTCAAAGCATCTCTCGTACCAGGGTAGGTAAATCATAGACTGAGCAAATAATAAATAAATAAATAATAATAATAATAATTCCGGACAGTCCACACAACATCATCTAGCCCCAAGCTAAGCAGAGCTTGTGTTATGGGTACTAGATGACTGATAGACTTAATACAATACATAACATAGATGGATATTTTTATTATACATAGAAAACACCCAGACCAACGGAACAAATTTCTGCAGATCGTACACAAATTTGTTCCGAGGCGGGAATCGAACCCGCAACCTACTGCGTCGCAGGCGGAACATCGCCCACTGCGCCACATCGGTCGTCGAAATTATATAAATGGGCAATACTACGCACATAACTTTTAAATCTATCATTGTTTATAACAATAAAGTTCTTTCGTGGTCATGGCGCTTGAAGCTGTCCTGAAATAACGAAAAACTCAAAATAAATCAAAATATGATAAATACTACACACATCAACGAAATCTCCTAATATGACAGCGAACATTGGCATAGCGAAGCCGCTGCTCAGAGAAGCGATGCTAGCCAACGTGACAGATTTCCATTCCGGTTTGTTCAGCTTTATCACCCGGGAGAAAGACACGTTTTTCATCTCATCGGTTGTTTCTTCATCCTCCTGAAAAATAAAAGCTTTTTAAACCTGAGATTTCAAAGCCAGTGAATAATAAACACGTAAAATTTAAAACAAGTTGAGGCAAATCTGAAATTCTGTAGGTATTGATGGGCCATATTCTGCTAAAGCAACCGCTTCACTATGACAATGGTATCGTGGCAGATACGCTACCAATTACACTTTTTCGTACCATTGCATTGACAACCAATGTGATGGGAAACTATGAAATATATAGTACTATCTATTAAAAAAAACACGCATCAAAATCCATTGCGTAGTATTAAATATTTAAGCATTGAAAGGGACATAGGGATATAGGGACTTAGGGACAGAGAAAGCGACTTTGTTTATACTACGTAGTGATTAAGTATATCACTTAGTCTAGTACCCAACACAGGCTCTGGTTAGATAGCTTGAGGCACACTTGAGGCTAAATGATCATGTGTGGATTGTCCAGAATTATTTATTTATTAATTGTCAAATTGAAAGGTGATTGGGTTATAATAGCAAAAATAGGTCCCTTTTCACTTACCTACCTACTATGATATGATATCTCTATCTAGTATTTCGGTATTGGATAATAGGGACTTACAATTTTTACAACTAGTTCTTCATCATCTTGCTCGCTTCTAACTGATACTGTTCTGGTTAATTTGTTTTTGGAATCTGCAAAAGTATTCAGAGTTAAGTAATAGGTACTTCTTTAATTAATCAAAGGGAATCATTTAAAATTAGAATACCTAATGTATGCTAAAGGTTATATTTTCTTTCTTAAAAATTCAGTTACGTTACAATTAAAAAAAAATGCTGCTCTGGTTAATTTGTTTTTAGAATCTGCAAAAGATATCTATTCAAACTTACTTCTATAATTAACTAGCGACCCGCCCCGGCTTCGCACGGTTTTATTATAAGTACCGAACGGGATAAAAAGTATCCTATGTCCTTCTCCTGGCTCTAAACTACCTCCCTGCCAATTTTCAGCTAAATCGGTTCAGCCGTCCTTTAGTTATAAGTGAAGTAACTAACACGACTTTCTTTTATATATATAGATCAAAGAGAAACATTTAAAATTTAAAATAAGAACACTTATTCTTTTCTCAATTTATGTTTTTTAAGCACTAGGTACATACAAGGAGTTTACGTAACATACCATTTTCGCTCTCATCGAAACCAGACGACTGTATCATGACCATGTCATAGTAATGCCCCTTCTTCTTCATCAACTCGTTGTGGTTTCCACTCTCAACAACCTTTCCTTCTTTGAACACGTAGATGATGTCCACATTCCTGATTGTTGATAGTCTGTGGGCTACGATGACAGTGGTGCGACCTTCTTGTGCCTACGAAAATATCAAAACATTGTTTTTATGTATACTGTGTAAATCATTTGTAAACAAATGATATGTCAAGCTTATATAGAGTAAGCATATCATTTTGTACAAGCATAAAAGCGGAAACATACTACTAAAACGTGTCGCGACGCCACAGCACCCGACGCATACTTACTAATCCCATATATTTAATATGGCCAGAAGCACATATCCAAATCGATTGGATTTTACGGCGTGAGGTCACATGGCGTGTTGTCTATGTGCTTCTGACCATATTACATATATGGAATTGACGAGTACTGACATGCGTCGGGTGGTGTGGCGTCGCGACACGTTTTAGTAGTATGTTTCCGCTTTTATTCTGCACTGTTTCCACAATTAAACACGTCACCATCATTTTCATTATTGTTGCGCAACAAGGACATCTTCATCTCTTGCGCCAACATTGAGGGGCATCCTAAAAAAACAAGGTCCACCAAATTCGAGTGGTCTGACAAAACTCCAGGTTTATGTTTAAGGGGCAGACCAGTATGTTTTGTGTTGACCACATTGGCGTATAGAGGGGGGAGGGGCATCTATGTAGAGTATCTATAGGTTGCCCAAGCAAGAGTGGCTTTAAATTAAATGAACCAAGTGAGCCAACCTATTAAAAAGGTTGTATACCAATGATACCTCCTCTATCTAGCCAAATCTCGCATCTATCTTTTAAGTTACCTTATCAAGTGCCCTCTGCACTTTAGCCTCAGAGTTGTTGTCCAAAGCACTGGTCGCCTCATCAAGCAGCAGTATCCCAGGGTTGCGGATCAGGGCTCGCGCTATAGCAATCCGTTGTTTTTGGCCACCAGAGAGGGATGCTCCTCGTTCACCCACCAGAGTGTTGTAACCCTAATCAAAACATAACTAAAGGTCTCGTGGTTATAGGTTTCGTTTATTAAGGACTTTAGGTAAAAACAGGTGAAAAGTCTTTTGGTTTAAGTAGGTTAAAGGTTTTAGGTTTAAGTCTCGTGGTTAAAGGTTTCATCTACCTCTATTTGAAAGGTCTTTAGGTAAAAGTCTTTTGGTTTAGGTAGGTCAAAGGTTTCTTGTACGCTTCTTTACTTTACCAAGAAGTGAACGAATATCAAAATTATCTCTTTATTTCCTATTTTAAATTTAATGTAACAACCTATTTACGTTTGAACTTTCTGACATGTCCAATACTACTGGAGGGGTATTTTATTTCATCGGGAAACCCTTCGGATTCGATATTGGAAACTTTTAACTATGATTGCTATTTTAAAAGAGCGTATTCGAAAACTTTTGCCATTTGAATATGGATCCTTAGTTCCTTAGTTTAGATATGAAATCAAAATAGCGTTCTAAATATCTGACGGAAATGGAATCGAATTTAAATTTGACGGTTCCGTTATGGAAACGAATCGAATGAATTAAAATACCCCTACTGTAAGGTCTAAAGGAAAGCACTTTCAATTTGAATTTTCAGACCAACATCATCGGTTAACATTTGGTGAGAAACGTTGGTCTATTTTGTGAACCTATGTGGCGCAGCGCAAGGAAGTCCACTTGCAATGCAGGACGTTGCGGGATCGATTCCCGCCCGGGACAAATGTTTGCACGATCTGGAGAATTTTTTTATGATAAAGATATATTTATTTGTCTAAGAAACGGCACAGACACACAGATACATATGATATGCTGGGTGTTTTCTATAAAAAAAAATTATGTAGTAGAAAAATATGTATGTCTTTCTACATATGTTATGTATGTATTAAGTTATCGAATATCTACCCATAACAGTTATCTAATATCTACCCATAACACTCAGTGACTCAGCTTAGCTTGGCGCTAAATAGTGATGTGTGAATAGTTTAGTATTGTATCATTTATCAGCAATATTGCGTTGCATCTCAGCGAAAATCCAGCTAATGCATCGTGAAGTGTCGTTAAAAGCAATTCGTCATGGTAATCATACCTCTGAAATGATTTGTCGATCATTTAAAGCTCTATCATACAAAGCTCTATCTCACTGTGTTAATAGGTACATTGATTAATGACCTCTACAATTATACATTAGCATATCAGATCATACATGTTTATTTGTTTTACCTATCATATCTAATCTCGAGCGCAATCCTTACTAATATTATAAACTTGAAAGTTTGCATGTTTGGATGCTTGTTACTCTTTCACTCTAAAGCAACTGAACACGTCAGGCTGAAATTTTAAATAGATGCAGTTTTAGCTCTGGAATAAATAGGCTTATATTCAACCCATAATTAGTTCCATTGGTACAGAAATAGCCTTGTAATGTTTCTATAGAAATAAAGCCTGCGATGCCCCGGGCATATACTAGTTTATAATATTAGGTCCTTACATAATGAAATTGGCGTTTTTCGTACTGGCCACTTTAATCACAAATTTCTCCTCTTTGGTAAGGAATTCCAAATTCAAATTTGTACAGCTATAGACTCATGTATTTGTGCTTCGATGATCGTCATTCATTTGTTTTTTTTCTTCTGTTTTTTTCTGTTTGCGTCACTCATTTTACAAAATGGAAAACTTAAAATATCGCATTATTTACGAGTACGAGTTCCGCCGTGGCACTAGTGCTGCGGAAACAACTCGAAGGGTGAATGATGTGGCGGTCGTGTTGCAAAAGAAAACACAGTTCGTTTTTGGTTCCAACGTTTTCGTTCTGGAAATTTCGACTTGCAGAACAAGCCCCGTGGACGGCCTGAGACTCAAGTTGATAATGAAGAGTTGAAGGCTATTGTGGAAGCGGATCCATCGCAAACCACGTCCGAGTTAGCTGCAGGCTGCGGTGTTAGTGATAAAACTGTTTTAATTCACTTGAAGCAAATTGGGAAGATTAAAAAGCTTGAAAGGTGGGTACCTCACGAATTGACTGAAGCAAACCGGCAAACGCGCGTCGACTACTAAATTAGAAGAGCTTCAATTGGAAAGTCTAAGACATCCTCCGTACTCCCCGGACCTTGCTCCAACAGATTACCATTTTTTTCGAAATTTGGATAACTTCTTGCAAGGGAAAAAATTCAACTCCGATGGGGCAGTCCAAATCGCCTTCAAAGATTTTATTGATTCCCGTCCGACTGGTTTTTTTAGTAAAGGGATGAATGAACTACCTATAAGATGGCAAAAGTGCATAGAAAATAATGGTTCATACTTTGATTAATTAAATATATTATATTAAAAAATATTCGACTTTTTGTTCCTCCCATACAAAACGCCAATTTCATATGTAAGGACCTAATATAATGACTAGTCAATCAAATAGCAAAATATTTTATAAAATTGTACAAAACTTACACTACCACTCATACTGGAAGCGGCAAGCTGAAGACAGGGCGCTAGCTATAGCACTCATTAGGCGAGGCCTATGTCCAGCAGTAAACTAATATAGGCTGATGATGATGATGACTTACACTAGGCAGTTTCATGATGAACTGATGGGCATTTGCCTGCCTGGCCGCTGCTTCAACCTCCTTGTCAGTACAGCCCTCTCTTCCATATCTGATGTTCTCCCTGACGGTTGTGTTGAAGAGAACTGGTTCTTGGCCCACCAGGCCGATCTGGCCTCGGAGCCAGCGGACTGACAGTCCTCGAACATCATTTGTATCAACTGAAACCTGTAGATGAAATCAAATGTTTAATAGAATACGAATTTCATCTGTCTGAGTCTGGTTTAGAGTTATGCCATACTAGCATTGTGTGATGAGAATAATAAATCACTACATAGTATAAAACAAAGTCGCTTTTTCTGTCCCTATGTCCCTTTGTATGCTTAAATCTTTAAAACTATGTAACGGATTTTGATGCGGCTTTTTTAAATAGATAGAGTGATTCAAGATGAAGGTTTATACGTATAATAAAATCGACCGTGCGAAGACGGGGCGGGTCGTTAGTTACTTATAATTAATATATTAGTAAACTCAAACATAAAATTGTTTATTGCAAATTGCGTTACATAAACACCCTATTTCTTACGCAATGATAGAGAGAATAAAACATAGGAATAATAATCACTACATAGTATAAAACAAAGTCGCTTTCTCTGTTTCTATGTCCCTTTGTATGCTTAAATCTTTAAAAATACGCAACGGATTTAGATGCGGTTTTTTTAATAGATAGAGTGATTCAAGAGAAAGATTTGTACATAAAATAAAAACGTGCGAAGCCGTGGCGGGTCGCTAGTAACTAATAAATAAATAAAATCAAACTACATAGTTACAGAAATACCGCAAAAAATATAGTAAAAATAATTTACCTAAGTATATGATAAGAGATTACGTTAAGACCCTGTATTACTCGTATGAGCCGGATTTGGTATAGTGAATATAACTATATGTATATACCTTCCTTTTGAAGATTAGCACCTAATTCTAGTAACCTATCCTAATCAAAATAATATAAATTATGATAAATTCACATGCAGCTACATTATGTCAATGCCACATCACGATAATGCCAAATGATGTGTGTAAATAATATCATGAACTCACTGATAATACTAATATCAGTTTAAATTCCTCCTATCTTACTAAAATATAGTATACTAGCGACCCGCCCCGGCTTCGCACGGTTTTATTATGCATATAAACCTTCCTCTTGAATCTCTATATCTATTAAAAAAACCGCATCAAAATCCGTTGCGTAGTTTTAAAGATTTAAGCATTCAAAGGGATATATAGGGACATAGGGACAGAAAAAGCGACTTTAGTTTATACTATGTAGTGAAGATTATTATTAGTTAGGTAAGTATTCAAGATTATACTGACATTACATACTATTCTACTTGTGAGTAGTATGTTAAATAAATAAATAAAAAACTATTTAGTTCTTATAAAGAATTTCCTCTGTATTGTTTTTGTCTCTCTCTCTCTACCTAACATTATCTTGCCTAGACTCCCTCTTAATTATCTTTAGCATGTAGGTATTCATTTTTTTAAGAAAGGAACGCCAATAAATGCAACCTGCATATTCCAATAATAAGCGGACAGAACATGTAAAAAAATCGGTAAAGTAAAAATGCATCAATAACTTATTATTTAAAAAAATACTTTGTAATATGACGCAGCATGCTTAAATTAAACCAAATTTCAAACTAAAATTGATGGTTTTTTTTGTAAATAAAAAGCCCATTATATCTGACAGGAGTTTAGTCAAATTGACTATGCCACTACCATAGGGAAAAATTAACTTTTGGACTATCTCAAGAGGCTTAAATATGCAGGTCTCGACAGAGTCTACAAATTTGTTCCATTGGAGTCGAGATGGTGCGTCCGAAAGGGAACCTGCCGATCTCTGTTTAAAAAAATACATATCTAAGCGTCTGGTCGATGCGACGCGTGACCCGAGATCTGGTGAGTATCTGGCTGAGCGCATCAGCATTGCCAAACAGCGTGGTAATGCAGCCAGTGTCTTGGGGACGCTTCCGACTGGTATTGACTAGGATCAATTGAGATCTACCTTTAGACTGTTTGCAACTGTTTCCAGGGAGCTCAATATGGTTTCAATTGTATATACCTACTATTTTAATTATTTCTATTCCTTGATTGTAATTTTCGTTGTTAATAAAGAATGTTAAATTTAAATTATAATGCATTTGTTACTATCTTAAAAAAAAAAACTTATAACTTAATTACTATTATGTTCTTCTAGCTGACCTGTTTACGATTTCGTTCGCGTGGACTTTAGTAATATCCCCATTAAAATTCTTGTGCGGACTTTTCATAATTTTTTTGGGGTCATACTTACACTGCCTTCTGTGACGTCATAGTATCTGGAGATGAGCTGTATGATGGTCGACTTCCCGCATCCGGAATGGCCGACGAGCGCCGCAGACTGACCTCGCTTCACGCTCAGACTGACGCCTTTCAGCACCTGCGATCCACACACAATAACTATATAACTATTGCTGGATAATTCTAAAATACCACTTAAGAGGAGGCTTCAGAATATTGTTTAAGATAACCATGAATATTGCGAACGAAATAAAAAAGCCTTTGGTTTTGTATTCGTTGTATACCAGCAAAACTAAAGTAGGAAGCGAGATCTTGAAGGTTTCATGTTGACTTCTTTACTTAACCAGGAGGTATAGCGCCACCACTTATTTAATCATATTATTACGAACAAAGGAGATTTCAGAATATCAAACGTTCAGTTTGTTATGATAAATAACATTATAAGCTTTTTTTAATGCATCTGTAGTAGTTATATTTTGTCTATTTTAATGTGTCACTTGCACTTGTCACTCAACAAAGTATAAATCAGGTATGAACCTGAACCTACATGACCTGAAATCTTGTAAAGACCGAAACATTTATGTAATAATTCGAATCCAAATATGAAACTTACAGGAACATCAGGCCTCGAGGGATAATGAAAGTGGACATCCTTCAGCTCAATATTCCCATCAATGGACGAGGGAGTGATCCCACGGTTCAGCAGTGGGTTGATCGTGGGCACGTTGTCAATCAGGTGGAAGATCTGAGCGCCCGCGCCGCGCGCTGTTCCGAACACTTCCATCAGGGTTGATGAGATGCCGAAGTTGGCTGATGCTGTCATCACTCCAAAGAAAACCTTAGAGGGTAGGTAACATAGTAGGGTAGGTAAAACAGTTTTGGATATAGTCTGACTCTACCAGGCTATTTGGGAACTCTTTGTAATCTTTAACAGGAACTGAACACTTTCATCAGGGTTGAGGAGATGCCGGAGTTGGCTGATGCTGTCATCACTCCAAAGAAAACCTTAGAGGGTAGGTGACATAGTTTAGTTTTGGATATAGTCTGACTCTACCAGGCTAATTAAGAACTCTTTGTAATCTTTAACAGGAACTGAACACTTCCATCAGGGTGGAGGAAATGCCCAAATTGGCTGATGCTGTCATCACTCCAAAGAACACCTTAGCAGGTAGGTAAAAAAGTTTAGTTTTGGATATAGTCTGAGTCTACCAGGCTAATTAGGAACTCTTTGTAATCTAGAACCTGTATCATAAATAAGGTGAGTTATTTATAAAACTAAAGCACATTTTACACACAGTTCCCTGGATTGTACGTATGACACCGCAGTAAAGCACGCTGCTAAGGACAAGCTATTGTGAAGGGGCTCTAAGATACGTACAGCAATCATAGTAGAAACGTCGTAGTTTTCTGGCTCCTCCACCATGAGCATGTAGCCGAAGTAAATGGATAATCCATAGGCAGCGAAGATGCAGAAAAATAGAAGACCCATCGCCAAACCGTTGAAGACTCCTAAAAATTAACAATAATTAAGAAATTCAACTAACTTTCGATTACCGATCGAAACTGATGAAGATCTAAGTAAAATCAATGCTTTGGAGTCTTTTCAAAGTCGTTTTGAAGTTATTTTAACAACAAGATTAGTTTTTCTAGTCTTCATCTCCATCAGCCTATATTAGTCCACTGCTAGATAAAGGCCTCCCTTAATGAGCGCCATAGCGCCCTGTAAGCTTGCCACATTTCTCGTCTTACCTTTCAATATATTGATTTTCCTGGCCTCCGTCAGATGGACTTGGTATCTGTCAATCTCTTTCTTCTGTCCACTAAATGCGTACACGGTACGGACAGCAGATATCACCTCTTCTGCGATGGTCCCAGCTTTACCTGACGCTATTGATTCTTTCTTAGACATCCTCGCAGACGCCTGTTACAAAAATGTGATAGTTTTAATTGTTTTCTAATATTATCTGAGCGTCTGATCGATGCGACGCGTGACCCGAGAGCTGGTGAGAATCTGGCTCAGCGCATCAGCATTGCCATGCAGCGTGGTAATGCAGCTAGTGTCTTGGGGACGCGACGACTGGTATCTGACATGGATCAATTGAGCTACCTATAGACTGTTTGCAACCGTCTGCAGTTAGCTCAATAGTTTCAATTGTATTTAAGTACTAGTTTTAATTTTTCCTATTCCTTGATTGTAATTGTCGTTGTTAATAAAGAGATTTGAAAAAGTGATAGTTTTACTTTGTTTATTATTCGTTGATTGTAATTTTTATGTTAGTAAAATAATTGATATAATTTTTCTTATTTCTCTATTCTGAACCAGATAGCAAAATGCTTTATAGGCAGTTTTAAAAAGATTTTAGTTATAGGTAAGTTGATTCGACTGAGACAAAAAATCCATAAATATCTTTCATAAATGTTTTTCTTTGTCATATTATTTATCTTTATGAATCGTTTTATTATCAATTACGTCCATATCTTTATGTCCGGTAGACAAATGGAGAGAACGTGTTTGATATGAATACCTTTCATATCAGACACGTCATTTATAAGGGACAACGTCTGATTTGGTTTCAATTAGTTTCAAGAACACGTGATTATCACGTGATTATGGTAAAATTAAAAATATCTGAACTTAATAGTAAATAGGTACTTCATAATAATTATAATGATGGTCAATCCACACAGCATCATCTAGGCCCAAGCTAAGCAGAGTTTGTATTATTGGTACATACTAAATAATTCATATACAAAAACAATACATTAACTAAATAGACAGATATTTTTTAAAAATAGAATATACCCAGAACCCCGAGACAAACACTTACAGATCATTAAAACATTGGTCTCAAGGCTTACAAACATTTGTCTATGCCAGGAATCAAACCCGCAACCTCCTGCGTCGCAGGATGACAATGAAATGCCATTTGAGATTTACAAAGGACTAGGTACTGTAAGACAAGTTAGTATAAAGGCGATATTAGCAGTTTACTTACGAATCCAGCTACTCCGACCAGTAAGAGTGTTATAGGGAATGAAACCAGACACAGCAATGCCAACTTCCACCCTTTGATGAGCGCCATTATCAAGGAGCTCAAGAACGCTGCCTGGTAGAATATGAACATTCCTAGCTTCTCGCCTATTCCGTCCTCCAACTTTAATATGTCACTATAAAACAAACATAAAGCTAGTTAACCCCCGAATACTCAAATGCAAATCATAATTCGTCTCATTTGGAGAGTTTAAAGCTAGTTAACCCCTGAATACTCAAATAAGGTTTAAGATATTTTTATTTTTACAAAATTCACTTACAGAGAAACTAGGTAGTTAAAGTAATGAGAGTAGGCCTTTCAGCGTTCTAAATATAGGCAAATAGTAAAACTAGGATGTTACAATAGTAAATTAATATCTAAGTACTTGGATTTGTAGGTCCAAGTATTACAGTACTACATATATGCAAATCAAAATTCGTCTCATTTGGAGAGAGTCCTTAATAATATTATTAATGCGAATGTTTGAATGTTACGATGTGTACCTATTGATATATGGATGATTGTTACTCTTTCACGCAAATACAACTGAACGGATCGGTCTGAATTTGAATAGACGTATGTAGTTCTAGCCCTGGAATAAAACGTAGGCTACTTTTCAGCCTCAGGTCCCATTTGATAGAAGTTAGCCTTGAAACATTTCTATAGAAATAACATGTGCGAAGCCGTAATATAAAATAAGTATAATAGTAAAATAAAAAGTAAGTACAAACATTCATTCTTTTACATTTACTAAAAAATTACATTTTAAATGATATAATAACAAATGAAAAGAATCTACGATGCTAGCTGACAAAAACAAGTACTTATAAGTTTTCATGAAATAGCTTTTTGTTAAATAGGTCTTTACTTAAGGACTTTGTCGCTTAGAGATCATGTTAAAGGTAGTTTTTATTAAAAGAGAGTTTGTAAGTTGCAAGTTGCAAGTAACGTTTCTTACATTGAGCTGAGCATCTCACAATCTACTTTTTGAAAGATTGTCAAAAAAGTACGACTTTCTCAAAGTGGGGTTTGAGTATTCGGTATGAGATGAATGGATGTCTTAAGTACTACGAAAATAGTTCGCATAACTTCCTCACCTGTTTATTTTAGAAGCAATATCAGAATTTTTGTGAAGATCGAAATATCCAAAATCTTGATTCAGAGACGCTTTCAGGTATTCTTGACGTATGATAAATGCCTGAAAAATAAGTTAATATAACGATGTAATCTGCCTTTGCAACATGCTATTTTAAACTTTATTTCGACTAGAAAGGCTTGTCAATTCCATGCAATAGCGAGCCCACCCGGGCTGTTCGATATGATTTACTAAAAAGTAACCTTGAATCTTCTAAGAAGTGCTAGTACGTACGTACGTACTAACTAAACAAACAAAGCTTCCATCAAAAAAATAAACAAACTCGTAATGATCTTTTTTCGGCTGTGCTCTGTTATTATCAGAACCAACAAATTATTTCTAAATATAAATGCATATTTCCAACAAACTGTTACTTTGTATTTCTTTTATGTACACAATAAGTAAGACATGAACTTATATAGTAGGTAATGTACACAAAGGCGAGCATTGAAAAACGTTAAAAACATCATAAAAAAAGTTTTCATCCAGCGAACCTTAGAATTATAGGAATAGCGATGTAACGGGTTGAGGAAGAGTAAAAATCAATATAACTGATAAACTACACAAATAGTATTGTATCCGATATAAAAAGATTATACACATACATAAATTAAAATACAAATTACACTTTAGGAATGAATACGTTAGCCACTGAAATACCCAAACGTGGCATTTCATTTCTTAAATTTTCCAGCAGTGACATCTTTGGATTTTGTAGAGGAACTACGCAACCGATGACCCGGTGTTAAAGTGTGGTAAGGAAGAAACAAACCTGATTATAAGCAGCCATATTCATCAGCACAGTTGCAATATAAGAGAGCACTAGTACCGCTACGCCAATAATAACATTGTATATCGCGAACCACATCAAATCATTGAGGAACTGATCACCATTCGGTTGGCCCTCGAAGATTGATATTCCGTATGCGACCATAGCCTCCAGAAGAGATGCCATTAGCAGGGTGTTTAGGGGCTGTGATATCGCACTGACTATCGTGAAGATTAGCGCTAGACTGATAAAAAATTTGTCCTTGGTTGTGGCGAAGCGGAACTGAAAGGAATTTCGTTTTTAAAAATAGGTAAACAAACTTAAAATAATTATAAATAAATATGGAATTAATAAATAAGTAGGTAAGTAAAAAGGTTATGGTTCTAAAACATCATTCGCAACATACACTCTCATGTTACTTACATGAGAGTGTATGTTATCTAAATGTTTAGGTATCTACTTCGGGCTGGAGCACTTTTAGACGTTCATAACAACACACAATATTATAAAAACAGATGCTTTTTTTTGGTAACATTAATTCTTCAATTATTTCCAGGTAACATATTAACTCACGAGTGTGAAAAAGTTGATGCTTGGTACTTCATCTTTGTCTGGCTTTGCGTCCGAGGGGCTGAAATCACACCAATATCACTACATAGTATAAAACAAAGTCGCTTTCTCTGTCTCTTTGTAATACTTTGTATGCTTAAATCTTTAAAACTACGCAACGGATTTTGATGCGGTTTTTTTAAAGATAGAGTGATTCAAAAGGAAGGTTTATACGTATAATAAAACCGTGCGAAGCCGGGGCGGGTCGCTAGTTACTTAAAAGTAAAAGCAAAATTTTGGATGGATGAATGTTAGTTACCTCTTCACGATACAACTTCCGAATGGATTGGGCTGAAATTTATTGGCCTGGAACTTTTCACTTATTACTTTTCATCAATTTTCGCGCGGGTGAAACTGCGGGGTGCAGCTAGTGTTTTCAGATAACTATTATAATTGAGTGTCAGACACGTGTTGACATCCTACTTTAAACCTGAGTACCTTGATTAGTTATACACTGCAATGGGCACCGCTTATTACCACACTTTTCATAAATATTGCAGCAATAAAAAAATTCAACACGATAATTAAGTTAGAATATACTCGTAATAAAATAACAAAACAACAGACCTTTCTGAAGATGTTTTCTTGGAATCTCCATTGGCAGTATCTTGCACTGCATTAATTTCGTACTTATTCTTCGATCTATTAGGTGGAATCCACCGCGGCTCTCCAGATTCCTTCATCGTGGAAAAAAACAAACAAATGAAAGACAAACTATTATTTTGCCAACAATCCTACAGGCCTCGCGTGGTAGAAAACACAGCAACACTGAAGCACAGGGTAAAACGATTCGACCGATATTGCGACTCTATCATTGATAAGACTTATCTTTATCTCTTTGATAAATAAATTAGCGACCGTAAAATAAGCAGAATCGATCGCTTTCTTTCGCGTAGTTTTATGAATAAACGCACGGCTTCGTTCAACGTCGACGTTATATTTAGAATCCAAACGTAGACGTAGGTACGTTTTGTATACAGAACGGAGTAGCATGTGTTTTAGGTTCCGGCTTCTGATAATGACCTAAATTCGGGTATCATGTTTTCTTAGATGTATTCTAATCATAGAAGATAATCTTAAAATAGATCTGAATTTTTTTACACTATAATAAATAATTACAGCATCATCTAGCTAGATAGATAGAAAATACTTTATTGCACACTTAAATAGAAAATAACAATATACAATAAAACTACTTATATAGACTAAGTGACAATTGGCGGTCTTATCGCTGAAAAGCGATCTCTACCAGACAACCTTGGATGGATATAATCATTGGATAGTATAAGGGGATCTGTGTGCATATGTAAGTTCCCCACATTATTATAAATACAATACTTACTATGTTTATATATGTTATACATAAGCCGCAAGCTAAGCACAGCTGTGTTATGGTAGGTACTATATACTTAATAAAATACATTCATAGATACTTAGATATTTTTATTTACTTAAATTAACAAACAAACAGGAACAAACTAAAAAAATGGGTCTTCACACTCACAGATATGAAAACGGATACTAGCGCAGAGTACCTATTTTGAAGCGATTTACCACCTTCAGCGAAATTTACCTATTCTTTAAATTAAAATATCACCCGAGTTTCTAAACCACGGAGTGAATACCTATTCATAGAGTTGATTTATGACAACTATTATACCGATGGCTCGATCCAGTCACGGTGGGCAATGATTTTCACTCCTTTATTCTTCACAAAGTGTTGTTTCCTAAACAAGACGTTGGGTGCTCACATTGTATCTTCCTACAATACTGGGCAGTACAACCCGTATTGTTGATTTCCAAAACTTACGGAAGAGAAAAAAAAAACCTTACAAAAGATGTTACAAATTATTTAAGCGTGTCTAATTTCAAGTGACAGATCGCCCAATGCTTTCAATTGAAATTGTTTTGTTTTTATAAGGGACATTCATTTGTTTTCATTAATTTTAGAGGGCTTTTGATTTTGAACGGTTTTGTCACAATTCTTTTTTAATTTTTACAAGACGTTTCTCTTTAGTAGCTTATTGAACTTATAAATCTTTATTAAGCTAAACACTGGTTAAAATATTTTGCCGTGTCAAAGCTTTGCTTACCTTTTCTCTAATTAGGATTCCATTTTCAGTAATAAGTTTTAACAAAGCACAATTTTCATCAAATATTCCATCTTTGCGATGAACAGACGGGGGAACGTGAAGAATTTTCAGCATTATTCACTAATTTTGTACGCACAAAAGACGTTCCTTTGTCTCTAAAACTCGGTTTCAATTGATGCTGGCAAATCAATTTAAGACTCGCCTTGTAGATTCATTAGTTATAAACATGTGGAAGGACCAATTTAATTTGAGTGGTATTGATCAATATTAATTGTGCAGATAGGTATAATGAGCGAGTGCTGTCTAAAATACTATTGCAAAAAATGAGTTGTTTTGGTCAGTTCTTCAACAGTTTACATCATGACTAGGAATCTGCACCTTAAAGATTTGGATAAACATTGAAACAGTTTTGTAATGTTTATCTTACTATCTTACTATTATAATTAATGGGAAAGTCTGTGTGAATGTTTGTTATAAGTAATCTTTATAACTAGGTACTTAAGTTATTTAAATGAAATTTGGTATGTAGATGGTTTAGGACCTAGAATAGGATATAGGCTATAAAAATTAGGAAATTTTATCCTCTGAGGGGGCTAAATATGGTTGTACTGAAGTTTGAATGGGAAATAATTTTCCCTTGGTTCGATTCACTCAATTCGGTAGAAATAAACTATGGAGTGAATAATTTAATCCGTATTTTTTATTTTTACACTATAACACCGGGGATGTGCAATAAATTTCTGAAATTTGTTCGAAAAATAACAGGTTCGCGGGCGAAGCCGCGGGGCGCATGTACATAAATGAAACAGTTTTCTTGGTCTCACTTGCCAGATATAGATATTTCTAACTAGTTTATATATGCTCTAAAACAATTTGATGTTTTTTACAAACACTAACAACAGACTTTAAATTTCACGTATTATTAGGCAAGGATGACCTAAAACCTACTAGTCAGGTCTTATACATATGAGTCCACAAAAAGAACCAGCTTTCAAATCAAAAAAAGAATCAAAATAGTTTCACACAGAAGAAAGTTATGGCATGGTACACATAAAAAAAATTAGAATTAAGAATCCTCCTTTTTTTTAAAGCCACTTCCGGTTCTACATTTCCAACCTACTTTATTTACTAACTAAAGTTTTCTAACCTCAAAAAAGGTTCCATATAATTTAGCTGTATTTTTGCGCACGAGCCGCGGGGCATCACCGCGTGTGGTGCCCCCGCAGAGTTCTCCAACTACAATGATCATAGGCCCTAGGACCCGACTTTGAAGCAACAATTACCACATCACTGAACAAACCATAGCGATAATATGGGCGATACTCAACCCTAAAGTTTTCCTTCAGAGTCATTTACTCAGAGTATTGATGCGCAGAGTCGGGTTCCTGTTTGCAGCTGCAGATATGGTCATTGGTGGCCTAACGGATGTCCAACTGAGTTTCTTTGAATTCAACAAGACTTGTTATTCAGTTGAATTAAACACGTGCTAGAAAAACAATCACGTGGACAATTTCATTCATTAATAGTTGATTTCATTAATTAGAAGTGTCCACGGGTGATCGGAATGCTGGCTTTTTTGTGTTAATATGCTTTGCCATTGATCGAAGCAATGGGTTTACATTCTGGTGTTCCTTTTAACGATAAACAATTACACAGCGCCTTATTTGTAAATGTTTTCAATCACCATCCAATTCTGTTTTCTTCAAATATGTTGTGTATTAGGATAATCCCAACGGGACTGCGTTTCAACCAATATGTACTCGTACCTACATAAGAAATCTGGACTTAAAGTTTTTTTATATTGCTGACCAATCCGCACTTAAGAAAAAATGGAAAATTGTAAAACTTTGAACTTTCGCGATATGTTAACATAATATCGTTTATTTATCACTGGTGATCCGCCCCGGCTTCGCACGGTTTTATTATACGTATAAACCTTCCTCTTGAATCACTCTATCTATTAATAAAAACCGCATCAAAATCCGTTGCGTAGTTTTAAAGATTTAAGCGTTCAAAGGGACATAAAGCGACAGAAAAAGCGACTTTATTTTATACTATGTAGTGATTCATCGCGGAGGTACCTTTTGTTTTTATTTAGAGACTAGCTGGTGCCCGCGACTTCGTCTGCGCATGATTAGTATTTCGAGTTCTCGCTATTTTACTTGCGTAATTCCTTTCTCGTGGGATTTTCGGGATAAAATAAAGCCTATGTGTTATTCCAGCTTATAATCTATCTCTGTGCCAAATTTCATCCAGATCCGTTCAGCAGTTTTTGCGTGAAAGAGTAACAAACGTCCATCCATCTATCAATCTATCCATCCATCTATCCATTCATCCTTACAAACTTACGCGTTTATCAGTTCAATTCAGTTTGGTTCCCCTGGGCTATACGTGTTTTCAAAATTTCTCACAGCATTTGAACGACGCGCGCGCGTCGTTCAGATGCTGTGAGAAATTTTGAAAACCCGTATAGCCCAGGGGAACCAAACTGAATTCCGGGATAAAATGTATCCCATATCCAATCGTCCCGAGTTCCATTCGAATTCATTCACTTCCCTCGTGATGCGTGGTTAAAGAATTTTTCTTTCACCCTCTCTCCCAGGGGAACCTTACCGAATTCCGGGATAAAATGTATCCCATGTCCAATCGTCCCGAGTTCCATTCGAATTCATTCACTTCCTCGTGATGCGTGGTTAAAGAATTTTTCTTTCACCCTCTCTCCCAGGGGAACCTTACTGAATTCCGGGATAAAAAGTATCCCATGTCCTTCCTTGTAGTATGAACTCAAATCGTCCCAAGTTTCATTCCAAGTCATTCAGCAGTTTCGGCGTGATGCGCGGTAAAGGATTTTTACTTTCATACCCTCTCCCATGGGAACCTTACTGAATTCCGGGATAAAAAGTATCCTATGTCCTTCCTCGTAGTATGACCTATAATCATGCCGAGTTTCATTTAAATCCATCAAGTAGTTTCGGCGTGATGCGCGTTTACGATACAGACAGACAGACAGACAGACAGACAGACAGACAGACAGACAGACAGACAGACAGACAGACAGACAGACAGACAGACATGAATGAAAAAAATTACAGTTTTGGCTTGAGTATCGATATTAGAGTGCCCTCCAAAAAAATTTTCAAAATATCTTCAATGTACAGATTTGGACCTGTTACAGTTTTATTATAAGTATAGATTAACGACATAGGCTAATTTTTAATGCAAAAAAAGGGTTGTAGTAGCAAATAGGGTCTGAAAGTTTCTATAAGTTCAATAAGTAAGAAGTTTCGTCATTTTGAATTTGAAACAATTTTTTTAGGCTTTTGATTGTATATAAATAAATGTAACATTTATTTTGATTTGTGGTTTGACTTGTAAAAATTTTACAGGGGTGTAAATTAAAAATATGAAAGATGATGTCGATGAAAGATTGTTTGGAAATATGTAAAGTTTATGTGACTGTCCAAAGTCACTATTCGAAGAGACGAAGTCGCGAGCACAGCTAGTCTCGCCGATAGGTAACCAGTTTGAAGTGGGAGTGTCAGAGTAGGAGGGGTTAGAGCCACGCCCACATCCCCGCCCACTGAAAACTTGTGACGTCATAGGTAGGTACTCATTAGGTAGGTGGGTAGGTACATTAGGTACTATGAGATGCATTATCTAGGCAACGAATTTTTCGACATATACACGGAAAAAACGGAGCACTAGCAAAGTACCATTTTGGCTTGGTTAATTTTTTTTCGGCTACTTATAAATAAGACTTATTTAAAACGTACATTCAAGCACGGTTTATAGTAAACAAGCGAGTTTTGCTGTTTAGTCTAGGTTGTACTAACTAAGTACTTGGTTAATTTCAAGTGAGTTCCTCAGTAAAAGTAACCCATTCTGTTTCTGTTTGAAAATAGATAAGTTTGAAATTTATAAACTGACGAGACGACTTATCTAATTTTAGACACAACCGATTCTGCGGGTTTCAAATAATCAAGTAAATTAGCAATTAATATAGCAATCAACTAACATATTCAGAATAATCAAGAAAAAGGTAACGTGTTGTCATGTACATTTATTTAAACTCCGTGATTTAAACTGAATACAAGGACTTCGGCCATTTCTTTTCGACACGTTCTTGGGTGCGGAAGCGCATCGAAAAAAGACAAAATGTGAGAGTTTTGGTGTAGTTGAGATTAATTAACTAAATTTTCATGCATCTGAACCAAAAATTAAATTTGAAAAGTGTCGTAGATACCTAACTACTTAGTTTTGCATACCAGTGTTTTTATGTGTTAAATAGTGATCCATTATGTTTTTCTGGAAATTTGTTGGAGCCGTGTGGTGCCGGCTTAGAATTACAGTACCCTAACTCTTCATGTGCGGAGGAATACAGCAGCGACTTTGCAATACAACCCCACCACCAAACATCGATCTCCAACCCGCATGCCCAGCAGCATGGGGATTATGGGCTATGCCCAATGACCAGTAAAGCCAAAAAAGGCCCCCCAGCTCCCGGCCGCCTCGCCTGCTATTCCTGGCTATGGTAGCTTTGCAGGCCAGTGTATTTATGTGTTGGTGTTTAAAGTGAAGTGTTTATGTTTTTCTGGAAATTTGTTGGAGACAATAGATTATGACGAAAGTTATTATTAAATTATGTAGTTGTTTGGTATCGTGTATGTTATGAGCGTTTAAATGCTGATAAAACGTTATTATTTTCTATAATATGAAATATTCTGTAAACGTTGTATTATAAACATGTGCAAATAAAATATTGTCTTTTTTTAATGGTGAACTTAATGTTTCTAGCTAGGCAGAGCTTCAGAATGATGTGTCACTTTTACTTCTAGTTCACTTGAATTGGTATATTTAGCAATGTTATTAGTTGTTCCGTAGCGGGTTTATCGGGTTAATACTGCTAAATACTTATTTACAGGTACCTACTTTTTCCAAGTGAAAGCAAAATTAATAAGCTACAGATATTGTAAGTTTGAACTTCTGTTGTATCTACTGAAAGCTGCTTTTAGTACAACGCAAGTTCGAACTTCAAATCTGTAGCTTGTATTGTGGTCAATTGGAAATAGATAGTACCTGCAGTTAAGTATTTAGCAGTATTAACCCAATAAACCCGCTACGGAACAACTAATAACATTGCTAAATATACCAATTCAAGTAGGCTAGAAGTAAAAATGCAACTTGGTTATAGATAACCCAGTAAACCCGCTTAGGTACAACTAAGAACATTGCTAAATATACTAATTTAAATGGACTAGAAGTTAAAATGTAGATTGGTTGTAGCTAACCCACTGAAAACGGTTAAAACCACCGAGTAACTTTGCTAAGTATACCTGTAGCCTAACTAGATTGACAAAGTATTTGTTAAACATACAAACGTTCAATAGCTGCGTTTACAAAGTTGATTTGTTAAAATCGACAATTTTAAAGGTTGGAAGCTACCCAGCCCAGGTTATTAAATTTTAACCATCTTTTTGGATTAATTTTACCAATTTACATTAGCAAAGATGGCTTGTGTAGCAGTAGCAATGAACTTTGCAGGCTCCCTCCGAGCCCGGCGACTTTGTTGTAAATAGCAATAAGTTATTTAATTCCAACCGTTACGTTTTTTCCGTGTAGCAGCCTAGTTATCAGAACGTTGTTGACCTACTTATATGATATCACTTGTACCTTGGCAGAAGTACTGACTTTTTTAAATCTAATATTTCGATAATATTTTCATTAAATTATAGAATTTTAAAAGCTTTGTCTGCAATTTCACTCTATTTAGACAGAGTGTCCTGAAATCGATCATATTTTTTTTTAAGCTGTACACTAAGGCATCAGGTATGTGGTCGATGCAACTAGAAAATCATGCAATGTAAATATATAAATGACTGTGTCGCAGTAACATATCCACATACATAGGCACATTTAAAATCATAATTACCTACATAGAAAGCATCTGTACTAGGTACAAATGAATCAATCCAGAATAAACTCAAAACAATTATAAATCTTGTCTTATAAGGCTGGACATCAAAAGCACGATGTGAAAATAGAAAGCAGAAAGGTCATGTAATAAATATACCTTATGGGCCAATAAATAGCTGTGCAACGTTTATTAAGTGATTTTTACCTCCAATACCTCCATAGTTCTAGGACGGCGTGGCCCGTAGTGTTCCTATTAGAGAAATAAATCATTACACTGTAATATTATATACTAGTATATGGCCGCGGATTCGCGTTGTTTCCGTGGAAACTTAAAGCTATTTGTATCCTAAAGAAAATGATTTATGGGATGAAAGTAGCCTTTAAGGTATGTCAGGGCTAAAACTAAGTCTAATCTAAATAAATCTGATTTATTTAGAAGTTTTTGTGGGAAAGAGGAACAAACTTCCATCCATACAAACTTTTGGATTTATAATAATTGTAAGGAGTAAGTATGGTTACAGAAAAACTCTCCTAGGAGACCATAAGATCTCTATATTTTTAAGATAGATATTCTGAACATTTCAGTAATTATTTTGAACATTACCACATCACATTATTTGCCACTAAAAACATGCATTCTCAAGTTTTGGAAATAATGTACAGTCAGCAAGAAAATGGTAATTTTACATAAAAACTTTTTTGATGTCAATCGATCCTGTTCTTAACTTATATTAATCAAAAGTCTACTAGACCGTATATTATATTTATAAAGAAGTTACTGACTGACTGACACATAACGCATTACTTTATTGCTGGTCATAGAGACTTGAAATTTGTAGTGCGGGTCTAGCTAGGGGTTATCTTATGAAAGAAATCTTGAAAATTCCAAAAAAAGGCAGAATGTGAACCTAAAATGCCCTATAGTTTAGGAACCTTTATAGTAGTTTACCGAAAAATTATACGTTCAGGTATTTCATACCTCTACATTCCCAAAAAAAACACAAGTGTTTTCAGCATTTTCTGAAATTTTACTGAAAAAAGGGCGATGTCAAAAATAAAAAATATAATCAATGCTGGACAATCCACACATCATCACTAGTCCCAAGCTAAGCTAATAATATTGGTTAACTGTATGACACGCGGACCATTAGTTATACCTACTATTGTTAAATTATAAAGAATCTATTTTTAAGCCATGTAACAAAAGTATTATATTTCGAATAATGCTGTAAAATTCACATTTGAATGTGTTTTATCCGTTGTTCATAACAATGCCATTACAGTAGAAATTCATGTTCTTCGCCTCAATAAGAAAGTTATAAAATTGAATTAATAGAGCACTTTGTCTCAGTATGAGCCTTCGAAAGGCGGAAACTAAACATTAGTTTCCCCATAAATTAACGGAGGAAACTTTAGGTGCTTACTGACATGAGAATTTATGTACTTACCAAAGTACCAATAACACACACGCACGCATCTATATAATATACTATTAGATACTGGATGCGCAAAAATGACCTATCTTACTATTATAATAAACTAGCGACCCGCCGTTACTTATTTTACGTATAAACCTTCCTCTTGAATCATTCTATCCGCATCAAAATCCGTTGCGTAGTTTTAAAGATTTAACCATTCAAAAGGACATAAGGATAGAGGGACATAGGGACAGAAAAAGCGACTTTGTTTTATACTATGTAGTGATGGGAAAGTCTGTGTGAATGTTTATTATTAGTAATCTTTGTAACTAATAAAGTTTAAATTTAAATTAAATTTGGTATATAGATAGTGTAGGACTTAAAATAGGACATAGGCTATTAAAATTTGGAAATTTTTAAATAGGGTACCTACCTAGTAAAGTTAAAGTAAAAATGTTTTTTCCTTGGTTCGATTCACTCAAAACTCGGTATGATTAAACTATGGACTGAATAATTAAACACATACTTTTTATTTTTACACAATTACCCCTAAAGGAGCGCAATAAATTTCTGAAATTTATACGAAAAAAAACTCTTTTTCGCGGGCGAAGCCGCGGGGCGCATTTAGTGACGAATAAATGAAGAATTCTATGGCGCAGAGAGCTAAGGTCCGCTTACGACGCAAGAGCCTGCTGGTTCTAATCCCCGCCTCGGGACAAATGTTTATAGGATCTGCAGATATTTATAGTTCTGACTATACATAGCCTGGGACTTGATTTTCGCTGTATCACTTTACTAAATTAGCAAATAACGCAAATGTAACGGAAATATAAAGCGGCTGGTTCCGCTCGTAGACGATATTTTTGTCGCCTGGCTGTCGATTGGGGCTCAACTCTAATTTTTTTAAAAATAGAAAAATCGGTGGAATATATTTTGCGACACTGTTAGAATAATCAGAATAATCAATTATTATCAATTATTGTTATCAATCGTTTTATACAGTTTTATGTATTTAGTAATCTATACTTATAATAAAACTGTAACAGGTCCAAATCTGTACATTGAAGATATTTTGAAAATTTTTTTTGGAGGGCACTCTATTATCGATACTCAAGCCAAAACTGTAATTTTTTTCATTCATGTCTGTCTGTCTGTCTGTCTGTCTGTCTGTCTGTCTGTCTGTCTGTCTGTCTGTATCGTAAACGCGCATCACGCCGAAACTCCTTGATGGATTTAAATGAAACTCGGCATGATTATAGGTCATACTTCGAAGAAGGACATAGGATACTTTTTATCCCGGAATTCAGTAAGGTTCCCATGGGAGAGGGTATGAAAGTAAAATTCCTTTACCGCTCATCACGCCGAAACTGCTGAATGACTTGGAATGAAACTTGGGACGATTTGAGTTCATACTACAAGGAAGGACATGGGATACTTTTTATCCCGGAATTCGGTAAGGTTCCCCTGGGAGAGAGGGTGAAAGAAAAATTCTTTAACCACGCATCACGAGGGAAGTGAATGAATTCGAATGGAACTCGGGACGATTGAACATGGGATACATTTTATACCGGAATTCAGTTTGGTTCCCCTGGGCTATACGGGTTTTCAAAAATTTCTCACAGCATTTGAACGACGCGCGCGCGTCGTTCAGATGCTGTGAGAAAATTTTGAAAACCCGTATAGCCCAGGGGAACCAAACTGAATTGAACTGATAAACGCGTAAGTTTGTAAGGATGAATGGAGAGATGGATGGACGTTTGTTACTCTTTCACGCAAAAACTGCTGAACGGATCTGGATGAAATTTGGCACAGAGATAGATTATAAGCTGAAATAACACATAGGCTTTATTTTATCCCGAAAATCCCACGAGAAAGGAATTACGCAATGAAATAGCGAGTACTCGAAATACTAATCATGCGCAGACGAAGTCGCGGGCACCAGCTAGTGTTTTTATAAAAACAATAAAGAAACGACTACCTGGCAGACGAAAGCGTCGATGGAAAGACGAACTAGACACAAAGGTACTTACTCAAAAGAATGGACCTCAGGTGGCGCAAAACAGAGAAGTGTGGAAGGAAGGAAGAGAGGCCTTAGCTCAGCAGTGGGACACAGGCTAACAAAAAAGTTAAAACCAAATTACCCATTAGCCAAATCTATGGCTAAAATGTAATGTTACTCTAGTATATTTAAATTCCTAGAAAATAAAAAAATAAGAAAAAACTGCGAATCGAAGACATTTGAAACAATTTTGCTGTTCATAAATGAATTTATGATATATCCGTATTTGAACTAGACTGTTCAAAAACGTTCAAAAACGGGCATGGCAAGTCTTTAGCTGCGCATGCTATTCTTCTGCCTCTTTCATTGAAAGACTGATAGCAAGCGCTTGGAGTTTTGTGAGATCGTATAGATAAATGTCTTGATGCTATTATGCTACTAACTTTTAATAGGTACCTACATTTGACCATTTTAGTTTTTTGAATATTAGTTACAATGTTAAAAATACCTATACACTTATTATGTTGTATTGTGAGGTTTTACTATTCTAGATTTTGGAATTATATGTAACTTGTATAGAAATAAATATACAAATATCTATAGTTCGATATAAGAACTGCCTGGAAATTTCATCTATAAACTTTATCAAACCACGACGAAGTTTGATCTTGTATTAAAAATCAATAATTTAAGTAAATACACGATGTATTTGAATGTATTCATATGCGCAGGACCGTTGCGGCGCCCCGCTGTTGCCCGCTGCGCCTGCGCAATTGTCGGAGCCACTTTTATAACCCTCTAAAACCAAAATAATTTACTACAACAACGCTATATTTAGATGCTTTGAGTAAATGTTGTTTTCTGGGTTTTATGGTTTTTTAAGTCGGACTTCAAAACTCTATACTGAAAGTATCTGACTCCTGAACATTCAAATGCTTCTAGATATAAGCTAGTCTCAAGTAGGTATAGATGTTATTAATGATAATATTGTTATCTTTGGTCTCAAGTGATGAATTTTTGACCTATTTTCATTAAAAAATGTGAGGTCTTACGCATTTTAATTAGGTATGTACCTACCTACCTACACAAACTTTTCGGTATCACATTGTATACAATGTGATTTTTCGAACCTTGATCAAACGAAATGTGCGGATACATGACACATATTTATCGATAAAAACCGAGATAAAAAAAATTTAATGTTATTTTTTTTAAACACAAGTCAAGTACAGATATCAACAGGAATCTCAACTGATTTAATCTAAATGGCAGAAAGTACCTAATTGAAATGGTGAATAACATGACAACGGAAAGAGATAGACCCCCAGTTTTTGAAGGATTTGTAGAATAAATTATGAAGTTTAATACAACATGCAAAAAAGTACACCTTAATTACCCAGTTTTAAAGTTACAGAGAAAAAATAAAATAAAAATAGTTTATTTTGTCTTATTTCTAAAAAAATACTGTTTTTACTACGCTTATGTATCGTATTTGTATTTTTTATTTATTTTATTAGCTAGGTAAACTATCTAGCTTTCAAATGAGACTACTTCGAATAAAATACACCATTTACTCAAAAAGAAACGAAGAAAAAACCAGATGAAGTAGTTTTCATTTTAAAAATTATTAAAACTGCTTTGTTTTTGAGATAAATAACATATAATTTTTTTTATCTTGATTTTTACCGATAAATATGTGTCGTGTATCCGCACATTTCTTTTGATCAAGGTTCGAAGAATCACATTGTATAATAAAAAAATGTAGATATAGACAAAAAATTTGATACAAAATTGGGGAAACTCAATGAAACGAAATATTTTCATTTTATCGGTTTCGTTATCCAGCCTTTTAGCTTTTTCAGTTCAGTTATCTTAACATCTACAGAAGTATTAATAAATAGGTATAACGTAAGTATAAAATATATTAACGGCCTCAGTTCGTTTACTATGTAATCAACAGTTGGAAAGCTCGATTGACACGACCTTGACATCGATCAACTGACACACTTAGTTCATTGATTTTACCATCAGCGCACCATGCTTAGTAGGTAACACCACTACCTTTCATTTAACTTAACCAACATAGAAGCCATTCATATCACAAAAGGGCAAGAATACGTTATTTTGTAGCCATGGTCATTAGGTCATTACACGTCTGAAAATTTAGGACCTAACAGTTACCTATAAAAACAACGTTTGAAGCGGCAGTTTTAATTATATTTTAGAGCATTATATTCAAGAGCCATCAACTTTCATTAAGTCGACATTACAAATCAATACCGTTGAAAATAGAACGCTTTTTTTAAAGAAATGACTAGATTATAACTGAAACCTACCTTAAAACATCCAATCAGTCTAGGTTATGCAGGTAAACATAGACTTTTTCAATTCGAACCACCCGCGAGATCTGTCAATCAACTTACTTCTTAGTGACGTTACGAGGATACACTGTACTTCATCCTTTTGAGAAGGTTCAAACGAAAAAGGATTATTAAAATGCTAAGATACAGCACACGCACTACGTTTTACGAAGTAGAGACCGCACCTGTGACCGATTGTTGCGAGGCGACGACGCTCGACCAACAGGGCTTGTGTACGCACTGGTGACGTCAAAGCCATTAGGGGTTGAATTTATGAAAACAGTGACTACGTCATCTCCTAAAGCATTTCTGCTTATCCTATTGCTATTTTGCCGTTTGGTCGTGACCAAATAAATTTTTACTAAAAAACAATAGGATAGTGAATGTTTTAACATGAAATGTAACAAAGTATAGTAGGTACCTCTAAGAAAGGGAAGAGAACATAGAATTAAAAACAAACTTACGTAGATATTTTAATCAATGTACAGGCAAAGTTTCAGCTACTGTGATCTTTTGTTTCTTTATTAGTTAAGGAATTTGTCAAACCAAATTGTAAAAATAACTACCTACATAGATAAGATTATTCGCTCATTTGCTATGGTGGTGCAGTTCATAATAAAAGCCTTTTAATGGTCTCTGGTAAAAACATACTGAGCTTTGCTATGGCTTTGCTCTTGTTTTCGATTAGGTAGGTACATATTTCCCACGAAATTGCAAACTAACCATGAAAGTCTCAAAAGTTTAAATTCATTCATTACTTTCCAAAGTTAACTTCTATTAACATCTTCAAGCACTATTGTGCAAAAAAACCATCAGATGAACTAATGGCTTCATTCTTATATTTATCTGAAACCGGATATTATACGCCCATTAAATCCACCACTCCGCAATTCAAAGTCAACAGTCAAATAATGACGTTCAAAGGGCAAGAGTCTATTCTGTTGAAACGGACCATTTGGTGACACCAGAGCGAGAATTAACATGGCGGGTCTATAGAGGTCTTTAGCGGAGCCCTGCAGGGAAAATGGCAGGGTTTCTCGGACACCCGCGAGCGTCAACAATGCCTCTCTGTGTGTCAGCGAACGGTCCACCATTCACTCTTTACAAATCAAACAAATTATATTTGTTGAAAAAGTTGACTGCTAAATTTGGTCTGGTTATGGGTGGGTAGTGGTATTGATTATTGATTATTGATTATTGATTTATATGTTGTGCAATGCAGTCTACAGCTGCGTGGATTGTTAGAAAAATAATGTTGAAGACATTAGAGTTTCCGTTTTTCGTAGCCAAATTGTTCTGTAAGAAGTATCATCATCATCAGCCTATAATAGTCCACAGCTGGACATAGGCCTCCCCTAATGAGCGCCATAGAAGAAGTATGTTTAACTTTTAACGAATTTGTTATGTTTTATAATAAGCTTCTTCAAAAATAGTCTATACATGTCTTCTAAATATAATTTATACCTAATTCCTGCATGAATTTATTTCATTTATCAGTTAAGTTAATTTTAATGCATTTGTATTTTCTAATAAAATTTATATAAGTAACGTTGTCATTTTAAATTTTAATAACTATTTTATAGCATTTACCTACTCAACACTTGTTCATTCACCAACACTAAAAATGAATATGTGTTAGCAAACGTGAATGATATTAAGTAACATTTCATTCATAGCTTCATTCGGAGCATGTTTTCGTAATTTTCACTTTTAAATCAAATCGAATTCATACATTCTAATTTTTTAAATTTGAAAAGCATTTAATGTTGATAAAACAAAGGACGTGAAACTTTTTTGACGTTTACTTGGTAATTAATAAAACCGACCAAGTGCGAGTCAGACTCGCGTACGCGTAAGGGTTCCGTAACATTACGTAAAATAACGGCAAAAAAAGTCGTAGTGTTATATTGGAACCCCCTTAAATATTTATTTAAACTTTTTTAAAGTATTTTTTCATAATGGCAACAGAAATACATCATCTGTGTTCAACTGTATATCTATCACGGTTCATGAGATAAAGCCTGGTCACAGACGGAGAGATAAGGTTTCTAGTAATATCCTAGTAATAAGATCCCGTTGGGTACGGAACCCTAAAAATAAAGCACGCGACTAAACACACCAAAGCAATTCAGAAACTCTTGAACACACCAAGCACCACTTCATAGTCCATTAGTGACTGCAAAGAATCAGAATGATCACGTAAGGAGGTATTATCCAAGCTCTCGGGTCAGAGCACGTGACGTCAATGGGATCCAAAGGGGAGGTAAGTACTACTTTAAAAAGGCATATGGAACTTTTTGACTTCATAAGCACTGATTGTTGATTACCAGTTCACCGGTCAAATTGTTATTGTAATTTTCAGCACGGATACTGAGTCTGATAGGAAGGAAGTGAATAAAATGAATTTTGGTAAACTGAAACTGCTCATATATTTTTGATGATGATGATGATGATGTTTTTTTTTTCAGATTCTATTCTATCTCTGTGCCAAATTTCATCCAGATCCATTGAGTAGTTTGCGTGAAAGAGAAACATCCATCCATCTATCCATCCATCCATCCATCCATCCATCTATCTATCCATCCTCCATACCTACATACTTTCGCGTTTATAATATTAGTAGGATAACAAACATTACAATCAAGGAATATAAACTAATTAAAACAAGGATATACTAGTTTGTACTATATTCATTTATTTCACTTCACGCATTTCAAATAATAATAATAATATAATTGAGTGGAGACCGAGACTCGGCAAACGTAGTGTAGGACGCCCTCCGGCCAGGTGGGATGACGATCTGCGAAGGACTGCTGCAACTTACAAACGCAACAGCTCGTGAGAAGAATAAACCGTCTTCCATTGAACTTGCTTAATAAGTTGAGAGTCAGGGGAAAATGAATAACATATTCTTTGATTTCGCACAACAATGAGCATAAAATAATTATACGTCTGAACAATACATCGCGACTTGACTTCAATACGGCGCCGATAACAAAAATTCCTTTGCATTAGCCCTCTTTGCTCATTCAGTTTTTACTTTTTAAATAGTGTAGAGGAGCGCGAGCGCAAGAAAATCGTCGCATCCCGGGGGTCCGCGGACTTCCGTTTGGTTTCGAATTTCGAATTGCGCTTCATTGTTTTGCGCATCAAGGGTGGTAGCATTGGCACGACACTCCTAGCACATGACTTTACTTTTAATTTTAAACACTTTTTAGTTGACTTCGACCGTTTTCAACGTGAGTATGAATATAAAATCAATCGTCATGTTTGCAGTTAATTCTTCATTGGCAATTAACTCTTTTTATATTAATTAAAGCCAGTGCTTAAAGTAATGTTGTCTTGGAACAAATACCGATTGAAGTTAGTAGTTAATTCAACCGTAAATGGAAAACTTGAATGAAACAAACCTGATCAAAATGAACCTTATACGCTTAAGTGCTGATAAGTAACTGAACTAATCTGTGCATTGATATATTTAAAGGGAGCTAGTGTTAGATTAAACGACTCAAAAGTCAAAATTCCAAAATTATCGTCTTTGCGTCGAATTTGAAAAATACGTCAGTATTGTACTTGTCAAACCGACAGGTACTTACTGACAATAAATATATACTGACAAGAAATAAACGTCTGTGTTACATTTTGACAATCCACAAATTATTATCTAGCTAGTCCTAAACTAAGCAGGACTTGTAGGTATTAAAGCTAACTAGATAACTGATAATAATCGATGATTCTGTGCCTAAGTGAACAAGGAAACTAAATTTTTTCAAGACATTTTAAAAATTTACAGTTATAAATCCATTTTTAAATAATCCATTTTAAAAATGGACAGTTATTAAATCCATTTTTAAATGTCTAAAGTAGAATGGACACAGTGTTTATGTGTTTACTAAGTGATTTGGACCAAGAACAATTCACCTATCGTTCTAAATCCGGCACAATGCAGTCCCCTCATCGAGCATTGTTCGTAATAACAGTGATTGGGGAATAATCACCATTCTCTTGGCGCTGGGGTCACGGCATTGAAGCACATTGTGTACACTCGATACCTGTGAGAAAAGACGTTACAAGTGTTTTGGTATACTTCAACGTTTTGCTAAAATGCTGTGAGGACGCTACCTTAGGATTGTTTTCTTTGAAAGATGATTTTTATAAATAAATGAAAATAATGCAGGATAATCTACACAGCGCCATCTAGCCTCAAAAAGCAGACTTAAAAACATCGGTCATCTAGTACCTAGTGTACCTACCCATAACACTAGATCGGCTTAACTTGGGGCTAGATGATGCTGTGTGGACTGTCCAGCATTATTAATTTATTAATACATAGAAAACACCAAGAACATTGGACGGAATTAATATCTGCATATAATTTTTTACAGGTATTAATATTATTGTTATATTTGAGTAGCTCTTTATTAACAACGAAAATTACAAGCAAGGAATAGAAAAATTACAACTAGTATTTACAATTGAAACCATTGAGCTAACTGCAGACGGTTGCAAACAGTCTAAAGGTAGCTCAATTGATCCATGTCAATACCAGTCGGAAGCGTCCCCAAGACACTGGCTGCTTTACCACGCTGTATGGCAATGCTGATGCGCTGAGCCAGATATTCACCAGCTCTCGGGTCACGCGTCGCATCGACCAGACGCTCAGATAATTTTTAGTAGCTTACTTTGAGGCTAGATGGTGCTGTGTGGATTGTCCAGCATTATTATTATTATTTTTATATTTGAATAAAATTAACCGCTCGTGATTTCATTCGGTGTAATACCCATTGATCCTGCCTTGGAATACGAACGTCCGAAAATGCTTTATTAACGGGTGCTTAATCTTTGTACGATCTGGACTTCCGGGTGATTTGGATGTTTTATTTGTATGTCAAAATATGTTTTTATTTGTATATAAAATATGTTTTTACTTAATACATCAATTAATTAGTTATCAAGCATCCATTACACAAGCTGTGTTCTAATTGAAACTAAAATAGATGATGATGTGTGAATTTGCCCAACATTATTAAATAATATTGGGCAAATTGACAAAGGTATTAGACGGAATACATAATAGAAATGAAAAAATGAATTAATTTTATTCATTTAAGCAAATCTAATACCTATTATAAAACGTATTTAATTCATATTGCGGGATCTACGATGATGCAAGTGATAAACAGAAGTTTAATTTTCATTAGTCAATCATCTAAGATTTATATACCGTAAAATTAACTTCCTATCGTATATCAAAGAGCTTAAAAATTTCTCATATGAATTTTAATTAAATTACCACTTCCCAATTTTAAACGCACATAAATAACTTAGCATTTTGTTTACCAAATATTATTTTAACATCCATAGGTTTTATAGATGAATTTTTATTAAATTGCCTTCGAAAATTATACCTATAGGATGATTCCGGGCTGGCGCGCTCTACAGGGGGCTGCACTTTTAATTAAACCCTAAATTATTGTTCACCTTCATTAATTCTTGTGCTCCCGGTCGGGCTTACTAATGAGTTTGTACTTTTTGTACTCCCTGTATCAGGACCCAGGACAAATGGTTGTTTGTAAATCTACCCGCAAAAGTTATGATTTTGGAATTTAGAGAAATCTCTAATTAATTTATCATTCAACCGGTTTTTTGCTAGCTTAAAAGGATATAAAAATTAAGTAATTTATTTTAAATCTAGCAGACGTTTATCATTAATAGCTTATCTGTAACGAAGGGTTTGCACCTTGTAGGAAGGTATGTAAGTAGGAAGGTAGGTATGTTCATGTTCATGTTCACCTATAAATCAATTGAAATATGAAAATTCATTGAAAGCTTGAAAAAAAGTTCATGAGGTTCTTTTGCTTATTTTTGTTTAGTAAATAAAGAACAACAAACTATTATTTACGACTCAGTATAATCCTATTACATTAGTATAGGTATCTACCTAAACATTATCAGGAAAGCCCATATAATTTTCCCTGTACTTTCCAAAATTAAGGCAATTTTTCATATCACGATGGGAAAACTCGCAGCACGCGTCATGGTTGTATATCATTGAATTTTCTTCGGTTATTCATTTATTTATTAAAGGGTCTCGCAATAAATTGCGTTAAGTGGGGGCGGGCGGAGTCCCGCGGGGCTCAGTGGGGTCTCCCATAACGCCGGGAAAAACGCGCCTTGCCCATAAGTGCCTTTCTACAACACCAAGGCTATATTGCCCCGAGCTAGAGTACAGTCTGGACCACAGGTCTGGACAAAGATATTTTCCTTAGAATCTGGACTATCTTACATTAAACATAGATTGGCGGTATGAGTAAGTTGAGTCTAGTTTGACTGCGAACGCGAGTTTGGACGGCATAATGCTGACACTATATAGGTACTTAAGACAAGAAATAAATAAAATCTGCTTTAGATATTGGGTGAAAGCATTAAAAAAGAATGGAGCCCCCTAGCTGATGTTATAGTATTTATAAAATTCATCGAGTCACTCGCCAACAAAACACTTATAACAAGTTGTATACCTACAACTTGTTATAAGTGTCGAAGTCTAGAATTATTCCGTTAATTTACTCCATGTATTGTAACTACGTATATTAAAAAAAATAAGCCATTTTTTCAACTGAACTTATTTTCAATAGAAAATGTCGATATTGTGATCATGACTGTCTAAATTAAAAAGTATTCTTAACGATAAATTTATTTTGGACACCGCGCCGCTTAAACTAATTTTATTGTGAGCCAGATTATTTTTTTGTTTCATTTTCTATATTCCAAATTTAACTTTTGTGTATAAGAAGATGTATTATTATTTAGGTACTATCAGAGGTCGTCAAATATCAACACAAGCTCACTTCATTATCCCAAACATGACGCCTCCTTAAAGGTCTACTTAAGATCTTGAAGTTCTTGGATAAATAAGTCCTAATAATAATATTTCCTAATAAGTAATATTTATTATACTGTCATCTGCGAGATAATAATTGCAATAACCAAAGTGAATCGACAACGAAACGACCGTTATCAGATCGGTTCGGGAAAATTACTTAAATAAACTGCTAAAAAACATCTCTTCCGCACTTTATTCTGCAACTGTAGAGTATTCAGTTACAATACAATTACTTATTCAGGTGAGTTCCTGACGTAGTAGGTATTTAAGGTACCTAAGCATATACTTAAGATGTTCTACAAGGTACCACATAACGTGTGTTTAAACCGAGCCGAAAGGAGGTGATGCAGACCGCCCGGCGACAATATTTTGTTCTAAAATTTCACAAGTTTGCCTTAGTATAATTCGATGTTTTTTTTCAAAAACCAACAACTTACTCAAAATTTCACGCATGATTAAGGGTAACTCACAAAAACAAAAGAAAACGAGTGTGCGCAGATGGATTATTTTGAATATAAAAATAATTACTTAGATGTGTCAAAAAAAATCTAAAAACAATAATTCCTAAATAGTTAAAAGTTTAGTTTAAAGTCTCTTTTTCAATCGACTTCCAAAAAAGGAGAAAGTTCTCAATTCGATTGTCTTTTTAAGTGTCATACATAATATTTTTTTAGTTTCTTTTTCATTTTGGTGCTTTTCGAGTAGTCCTACATAAATTTGATCAAGAACTAACCTTTAGTTTTTCCTTTATTCTTTAGAATCCATATATTGCGTATATATAAGGCGTATTAAAAGACTACAAGAAGGAAAAAACTAAGCTCCAAACCTAATTCAATGTTCTAACACGTTCATACTGTAAGAGAGATAAAAAAACTAAGCCTTTTTGGCCCTAAACCAAATAAAATACATCTTCTTTTATCTTTTTCTCATCCTCGTAAGTGAATATGGTCAAAGGTTCACCACCACGAGCGGAAGGCGGAGGGGGCGTGAGCGGGCGTGGTGCCATTATCGCTTCCACGCATATCAAAAACATATTTTTCTCAATAAACGAGGGTTTAATTGGAATTAGCTGTTTGTTTTTGGGATGTGATGATGAACATAATAAAATCATAATTGATAAAGTAATCTGACAACGGAAGAAGTAAAAAATTACACCCGTCCTTTTCGTACCTAATTCAATATCTAATTAGTTATTTTCAGGTTTCTTACTTCCTTTATTTCAAGTTTAAGGAATACTTGAGTTATTGATATATTCTGATATATCCGTTCTCTTAACTCTTCACAAATTATTAACAGCTATTAAACCGAACCGAAAACCTATGTCCGTCCAAAGGTTGCCTAGAAAAAATCGCTGTTAATGATTAAGCCGCCAATTGCCACTCCATTAAATAAGCATTAAGTTATTGTTGTTCGTCATGTTTTTATGGTGCCCTAAAGATATACTCATAGATTCATTCATTTAATAACTACTATATATATTAATAACAGTTAATTAAAATTACCTATACATAATTAACAAAATCAAAAATTATAGACAACTAGCGACCCGCCCCGGCTTCGCACGGTTTTATTAAGCATATAAAACTTCCACTTAGAATCTCTCTATCTATTTAAAAAAAACGCATCAAAATCCGTTGCGTAGTTTTAAAGATATAAGCATTCAAAGGGATATAGGGACATAGGAACAGAGAAAGCGACTTTATTTTATACTATGTAGTGATAAGAGGATACCAAACCATCAAATCAGCAGACACTGAAAAATACCACCCATTTCTGGTCGATATTCCAGAGAGTTAAATCAAGAAAATTTGCTCTACCAATATAATAAGGACTGCCAGGAAGTGCAATGAGCTTCTTCGGTATGTTTATAATAAACATACAGAAGAAGCTCATTCCACTTTCTTCTTGTAATTACGAACCCTTTTGACTGAATCAAAAAAAAATCTTTGAAAATTATATTGACATCCAGAAGCCACAATCAACCACAGTTGTTAAGAACAAACTTCTGGTTGTAAAATTCAACAAAATGCAAAGTCTGGGCTTTCTGAAAAGGAACGAAAGCCTTCTCCATCTTAACTTAGGCCTCTTTTTCGCTTACTTGACGACCTCTGCAGCTCAGCTGGTGAAGGTCCGCCTGAAGGTTGGGGGTTCGATTCCCGCCTCGGGACAAATATTTATACGATCTGCAGGTTCAGGGAGTTCTGGTTTTTTTCAATACGTAATAAAAAATATCTCATGTAGTATAATGTTCTAAATATATCTTTTATCTAGTACTAGCGACCCGCTCCGGCTTCGCACGGTTTTATTATACGTATAAACCTTTCTCTTGAATTACTCTATCTATTAAAAAAACGCATCTAAATCCGTTGCACAGTTTTAAAGATTTAAGCATTCAAAGGGACATAGGGATATAGGGACATAGGGACAGAGAAAGCGACTTTGTTTTATACTATGTAGTGATTAATAGATTCGAGGACCGATGTGGCGCGGTGGGCAAAGGTCCGCCTGCGACGCAGGAGGTTGCGGGTTCGATGCCCGCCGCGGAACTTTGTGCACGATCTGCAGAAATTTTTTTCGTTGTTCTGGGTGTTTAATATGTATTATAAAAAATATCTATCCATGTAGTATATTGTATTAAGTATATCAGTCATCTAGTACCCATAACACAAGCTCTGCTTAGCTTGGGTCTAGATGATGCTGCGTGGACTGTCCGGAATTATTTATTTATTTATTTAATAACACAAGCTCTGCGTAGCTTGGGGCTAGATGATGTTGTGTGAAATTGTCCAGCATTATTTATTATTTATTCCCATAAGAAAAGTGATAGTGGCAAAAAATAAGTGCATCATAAAGGCCGGCAAAAAGCGCTTTGTAAGTATATTGGTAACCGTTTTCTAGAATATTCTTCGAACAGGGTAATATTAGGCAAAAAGTTCTGTCACGAAATATTCGGGGAGCATTGCGTGAATCGGCATTTTGCACAATAGTTAGTTAAAATAGCTGTTTCCCTCCTGATTTTCACCGATAAGGAAATTCATTCAAAGCCCGTAGCACCTCAATGGCACTGATTGGATAAATCTAGATAAGTACCCTCTCCCCTGCATTTGCAAGATCGAATTGATTATAGTTACTTACCTTTGTGGCTGATTACGCCACTTGTTCATGAGATATAATCGCAATATTCTCCAAATTGTAGAAGATTTTGATTGAAAAGAATAAGACTAACAACAATAATTACTACGAATAATATTTATTATACCTGAGCATCGATAATTCCATGCCTTTGAGCTAAACCAGACTAGACTAAAAGTTGTCTGAACAAAGGAATTTTATTCATCCTATTGATTTCAACTTGTTCTCATTATGTAGGTTTTGATATAAAATTATAAATAAATAATGCTGGATAATCCACACAGCATCACCTAGCCCCAACCTAAGCAAAGCTCTGCTTAGATTGGGGCTACGTGATGCTGTGTTATGGGTACTAGATGACTGATATGCTTAATTACAACACATAATTATAGATACCTACCTAGTTTTTATTATAGGTAAAACCACAAGTCACCCAGAATATCGGTGCAAACATTTGCAGATCGTAGGTACAAACATTTTTCTAAGGCGGGAATTTAACAATTGCTAAGAAAGTTAAATTCAAACAAAAACACATTTTGACATGGTTATTACCCTGTCATATATTTGTCGCTGATCGCTGCATTTATAGGCCTCAATTCTATTTCATACTAGCGAGCCTTCGTTGTGATACCATGAATTTCATAGTCAAGAGTAATGATAACTTCTTGATTATGTATTCGGTCTCTTTGCTATTTAAGCGGCCAGGCCATAGAACATGTGACGCAAGGACAACATACTGTTGATGGACAAATGTCATAAAAGAAAATTAATTACATTGGTTGCAATATGACAGTGAACATCTCCTGGATCCGGTTTTATGGAGAGATCATGAAGATGATCCTATTTTCCTTCTATTTGACATATTATTATTACATATTGAAACGGATCGCAAACCATCTCTTTTTTACTGTAGTTACTTTTCAATTACAAACAATTTTTATTGACCCTATACAATACACTACATCCGTATTTCATTTTAACAGAAAACATTTGAATTATTATGTGCATTAAAAAGCGAGATATTATAATATCATTTTCTAAACAGTTATTTCAATGCATAACTAAATCTATTTTAAATAGTGAAGTGTTACGATTATGGAAATTCTCGGTTTTTGACACCTGCGTTTTTGTTTTAATGAATTTATGCAGCCTTACCCAAAAAGTGGGCCTATTACGTAGGTAGAGACAAGATATCTGTTTGACAGTATAAATTTATCCGAGAAACTGACAAAACTATTGACTTGACTTACCTTAGAAATTGTTCTTATTTTCGTCCCACAGCTGTGAAAAGCTATAGTATTCCATGGTACGTTGACAAAGTTTTTGACAAGTCAGATCTTTGACTTGCGTCATTGGCTAACTAGCGCATTACCGTAGTAACTGAAAAGTAGCGGGTTCAACTTCCGACTAGATCATTTTATTATGTTTTTTAAATATTATGTACTATCAAAAGTTTCGAGTTTTTAACTTATCTCGCTTTCTTTGTAAGCCTAAAAAATAAAGTTATTGATTTCTGATCGCCGGATCGTTGGTAGAATAAAATTAGAATAAATTTGTAGATAGCGAAGTTCATTATAAGAGAAACGGTAATTTGTTGGTAAGTAACGTTGATCGTTAAAAGTTCGGCATATGCAATACACTTAATTTTGAAATCAGCCTAGCCATTGTACAACGTAATTCTACGATCCAGCGGCGATATAAACACAATTTTTTTTAAAAAGTTCGTCTAACAATTTCATATCAAGTTAGGTATTTCTTGCTCGAGATATTCGTGATTATATTCATAGAAACTGAAATTACGCATTTTCTTCAATTAACCCAATCTTCAAGAGTATACCAACTATAGGCAGGCATATGTAACTAGCCAAACAGCTTATCTCAAACTTTAAAACCCGTCTTAACCCATTTTCAGGAGATTAAAAAAATCCTGAAACAAGTGTTCAGTAATTTTAAAATTCTAGAGCTCTCTGTAAACAAGTAAATCAGTCCACAAGTGTTACAAAAAAAAGTACTAGTTTTAACCCCCGTAGGGGTGGAATTTCCAAAAATCGCTTCTTATCGGGTATATAGGAAAAGGATGGTTTGGGCTATACGTTGTCCAAAAAATGGCTTGTTCATTTATATACAACTATAAGTAGTACTCACCTACCCAAGGTACAGAAAAGCAACGGTAAAAAAAGAGTACAAGATACTTGCGCTCTGCTTTCTCGTGATCAGTCTTTGGAAAAGAAACGTTTAAGCTATTTTGGATCAATTTGTCGCCATAGATCGTGGCCGGGCGGTGTCTTTGATCGGTTTTTGTTCAACCACAGATTGTTTATAGTTGTTAGATAATGATTGGATGCCAGTTTTCAATGCGTGATTGTAAGTAAACTCCTTCGAGCTGGGACTATACCAAATAAATGAACCTAGCCTACATTACTTGACGACCTTTGTGGCGGAAGGCGAAGATCCGACTGCAACGCAGGAGGTTACAGGTTCGATTCCCGCCTGATTCACGATCTGCAAATTTTAATATTTGCTCCAGGGTTCATAAAATATTCTATTTATAATCATAAAATATTTATCTTATAATATATTGTATTATGTAAGTTGGTATAACAGTCATCTCGTACACTTAAAACAAGCTTTAGCTTGGGGTTAGATGATACTGTGTGGATTGTACATCATTATTTATTTATGAATAATGAATGAATAATTTCAAAAGTCCATAATCATTATCTAAGTGTCATGCAAAGCAAATTGCAATAAAAGTATAGAAACTAATTGAAACAAGTATTTATTACTGAAACAGTTGAGCTAATGCAGATGGTTGCAAACAGTCTAGAGGTAGATCCATATCAACTATACCAGTCGGAATAATTGTCCCCAAGACGCTAGCCACACTGCCACAATAAGGCAAAATAAAATAATTAATTATATTCTCTTTCTATAGCCTAAATTTTAATAAGTACCTACCTATGGCTATATTATAAATGATTATCTATTGACATGAGAATTCAACATCTTTAGATTATACTTAAACTATAACCTACGATTCTTGTATTTTCATAATTAGAACAATTATTACCAATTGCTGCGCCCTAACAGGGTACATGTACTAACCTTTAAGCTAATTACCACCTAAGCCAAATAATGTATATGTATGCAATAAATAAATGAATAAATGAATAAAATAAGGATTCTAATCATATTCTCTGTAAAGTGAGTAAGTAGTAAAGTAGGGACTTGATCTTTAAGCTTTTATTATAAAGCGTGGAAGGAGCCATGACTTTTATTGTTGCCTTTGCACACTTTAATAGTCATTTAAACTATCTAATTACCTACGATTAAGTGGGACTAATATATATAATACATAATACATATGGCATATAGCTCGCCCGCGACCACCGGTCTCTTTGATAATAATTAGGCTATCATCGGCCTATTATTAAAGGTAATTACAAATTAAACCTTATAATAAGAAACTTCGGTTTGGCCTAATAGTAAATAACACACATTAATAAGGTTCCTATTTGACTAGTAAATGTATTTAAAGGCATTGAGATAACCTTCATTTTCTAACCTAAATAACTCTACCTCTTTAAACCTAAAGTAAAAAAAATATTTGATACAAGTAAAGTTACAAATTTATAAAATGAATCCAGGCTACCAAGGAATATAACTAGAACACACTAATACACACACTAATATTAAATTTTAGACTGTTTGCAACCGTCTGCAGTTAGTTCAATGGTTTTAATTGTTAATACTAGTTGTTATTTTTCTATTCCTTGCTTGTAATTTTCGATATTAAAAAGAGAATATTTGGATGGATAGGTAGATGTTTGTTACCTATTCACGCCAAAACTACTAAATGGACGGGGCTGAAATAGGCCTGAAATAAAACCTCCTTATAATACAAATATATTATGTAATACTTTTCATAAATTTTCACTCCAGAGATGCCGTGAAGTGGTACCAAATGTAAAATAATCGGGAGCTAAAATAGAGTTTACAAATACTTTTAAAAGGAAGGATTTTTGTTCTAGTCCGATTACGAACTACAAAAACTGTTAGAGTCCCGTTAGTTTCTGCGTGTGTGGTTAATAAACCTAACGAGATCGATATGAGAAAAACACTTTAATAAATTAAGGACATTCCGTATCAATATTTATGCCAAACATTGCTTATTGATGAATCGGCAAATAAAAACTCGATTTGAGGATATCTCGACTTGTTTATTTGATCTTGTATTTTTTGCCGTTTTCGGCGATTGATACCGCAAATAATCAAAAATACGGTTCGTACAAAAAGGGCTTACGGACAAAAGTCATCGTTTTACATCGAGTCCGTTTCAAATCGTTCCATTTCATTTCCATTTGAGTTTTTTTGCGGCATGTGGCAACACTGGCGCGGGCGCGTTCTGTCGATCTCTTATTATTAATTACCTTCTTTTATACGAATGTGTAACAATCGATCGTCTTGATTAAAATATCTAAATAATAGAAGAATACAATGACTGCTACATGAAAAGGCTCTATCGATTTGATGTAGGGGCAGCTTTAAAATCAATAAAGATTCTTGGTAGATAGTTTCTACCAAAACTAATTTACTGGTTGACTGAATTTTGGCGATGAATTTAAAGATGTCATCAAGGGGTATGGATTTCGAGCCCAATTCTGCTTGACAATCGCTTTGCTTTGCAATTGGACCTATAGTAGCAGAACTGTCGTATAAAAACTGAACTGAATGAAACTAACTGAACTTAGATAATGTGGTGTGGTGTGTGTAAATAACATACTACAAAGTAGAGAATTTTTTCGGCGTAAAAATTGTGACTCATCAAATTATTCTAGTAATCAATTTATTAGATACGCGATAACCGTGCCTTGTTTCTATGGAAAGGTTTCATGCTATTTCTGTCTCATATAAGGGATGAAAAGTTTTTGTTTTATTCCAGACCCAGAACTTTGTGTATTCATAATTTCAGATATCTCCGTTCATTAGTTATGGCGTTAAGAGGTAAAAAGTTGTTAGTCTTGATTTACCCATGTCGCCTTTTCGAGGTTAATCATTAAACACCTATAACCCTGTATAATATTACTATAATGTATTGCTCATTTTGTTTTCGAACTGAATTTATTTTTGTATATTGTATACTACTACTTATATTATTATTGTATACTACTATTACAAGTTACAGTTAATATATTGTTTTTGTCGAACAAAATTGTATTATAATAAATTGACTTGTAAATATTACTTCACCAATAAAAATACTGTCTGTGTGTGATATTATTAGTACGGAGAAATTGATAGAATGGTTTAAACTTTGACATTTTAGACGCGCGTCCTTTCAAACGTAGTTTTTTTTAATCTAAGGTAGAATACCAACATTGTCAATGTGTTACGATAACATTGTCATAGTAAACGTACGCATTACAATGTCAGCAGAATAGCGCAAGAAAGTACCTTAAGATAGTACCTTAATTCCCAGTAGGGAAGTTTACTTGACCACAATTAACAGCAAGACCACATTAAGTTCCAGCTATAAATATTTTATACGAATTATTATCGCTTTTCATTACCCACGCAATGCAAAGCAAATATTGGGCTACTTGTTAAGTAATTAAAGTTCCTTGTATCATTAAAACGACGACTGTAATAAAAGTAAATGGCCGAGCATGTAACACTAGTGTAGCATCTTGCTTGGCTTGCTTTGTTTAATTTTGTATTACATTTATGAGGCGAGCAAGTTTTACATGCATGCATACGTTTAGTGATTCCATATGGGAAAAAAAAACAAAAAATACTTTGTACCCTTCAAAATATACTTGCGTTTTGTGTCCTGTAAAATATCATTATGCTCATATATGTTTTTATTGTATTTTTAAATATGATAGATAAATAGGGACTTAAAATTAGAACCTGTAAAACAACTGAACGTGTAAAGCGAGAAATCATTCTTACGTGATTTATAAACAAAAATAAAAAAGAATTCCTTAGTATCTTGAAGACTTGGAAACAGTCTAGATTTTATTAGAGGGCTTCAATGTGTATTATATTTAATTGTATTCTGATTTGTGTATCTACCAAATATCACTACATAGCATAAAACAAAGTCGCTTTCTCTGTCCCAATGCGTCTGCAATCTTTAAAACTACGCAACGGAGTTTAATGCGGTTTTTTAATAGATAGAGTGATTCAAGAGGAAGGTTTATGCGTATAATCAAACCCTACGAAGCCGGGGCGGGTCGCTAGTTCAAAATAAAATTAGCACTCTACCAAACTACTTTGTAGATAGGTAACAGAAAAGCTCTTGCTTTTAACCAATTTCAGGCTTGCAAACAATTTTTCCAACAGACACAATTATTATTTTTTATAATTGAACGAAGTTATCTACATATAGGTACCGACCTTTTTGGTTTATACGCAATCCTGTGCGCACACGCACGATCTCGAGCAGCGGTTGAGACGCTTATAAATTGCTCAATTTACTTTCGAGCAAATGGCATATTAAATTAATATTTCTTCATTGTACTGTGGAAAGGTTTGTATGCATGTCTGTCAGATATGCCGACGAATGGTAGGTAAAGCTTATTTTCTTTTCTGGTCCTTTTTATACTACAAGAACGCATTTTTTTATAGAAATCTGCAAAATATTTTGTCAATAATATTAAATAATTCGGAAGTACTTCCTGATCACTGTTATGTGAACTAACGAAAGCCTTTTTTCAGTTTGTATGTTTTTTATTAGTTTTATCTAAGAAAAACACAAGCTCTGCTTAGCTTGGGGTCAGATGATGTTGTGTGGATTATCCAGTTTCATTATTATTTATTTATTATTTTATTTACCTAACGCAATCGACACGCAAAGGGTGATTTTAAATATCAGCTGATGCTAATATTACCATGCCTCATGGAAACTGAAAGAGTTATGAAGTGAAGTCATGAGCTGGATGCTGTGCATCGTATTTACGAGTGTGTTCCCATTTAGCTTCCTCGGTACGCTTTCATGATAACTCCACGGGGGATGAATAGATCGTGTGCATGAGAATTAATTTATTTCAGACGCTACTTTTCATCAAGGTCGGAGGAGAGATGGAGGTATAAGTACCTATTGCATTTTGTATTATTAGGTACCTATTTGCTAGTTTTATTTTGATTCCCTATACAAATAACTTTGAGAAGTTAACCGCCGGTTCCTCGATCGTATAACAAACTTATCAAGTAATCAACTTACAACGCAATCAAAAAATCTGTAACTGTTTATTTTTTTGTTAAAGTAAGTTTTTGTTTGTTTGAGTATCACTAAAATTTCTCATATCTCCACACTATGGCAAAAATCTTAGTTATTTGTCACAGAGTTCGTTTATCTTGTTAAACGAAAGTTCGTTTAACTACTTAGTACTTTTTGTCCTAAGTAGGACGATCTTAGGAACGAGTCACTGGAGAATCCAGTGACAGTGATAAAAAATACAAGCAAAGAAGCTAATTAAAACTTTTGGTACATTGTCCAACTGTATCGCAATTCTAATGCGCTGCTCAAGATACTCACCAACTCTCGGGTCATTCGTAGCATTGATCAGACGCTCAGATATTTTTTAAAACCCGATGAGGCTCTCTGCCCCACGAATCTAGGGTCTCGACTCCAATACTCTGTTGAACCTGCATAAAATATGGTTGCTTTAGAGCAAGCACACAAAAGCACACAAAAAACTTTGTACCTACATTCGTACACGAAAAGTTGAAAATCATTAAGTCCGAATCAAATTCGACTCGAATGATCGTGACAAAAAGTCGATCGTATTCGATTGTGTCGGCGACGCAAAGGCGAGATATCAATAGTCATCGACCGACGAGTTCTGCTGCGATTCGAATTAATTACTCTACAGTTAGGGGCAAGAGGTGAACAGGTGGTTTTTTTACATTTCCTGACTAATGAAGTTGATTGCCAACACCTATGAACAATTTAGAATATATTTTTTAAAACATGTGGAAAACAATTGGATTTTAGTGGCCGTAGAAAGAATTATTATAAAACTAGTTATTTAAAAATACAGACAAAACTAACAGGTTTTTATTGAGATTTACATAGAAAAAAATGACATTTTATTATTCTTTTTTTAAATACATTTGAACCTTGCAAATAATTGTCTTACTGGATTGCAGCAATGATTAATAAGTAGGTATGTAGGTAAGTAACTAGGTAGGTACACATAACTAATAAAAAAAATATTGAGGCACAGGTAAATTTAGTATCGACACTATTCCTGTGCTACGTCAAAACGTCGTAGCAACATAGCTTTTGCTACGCCGTAGATCCCCTTTGCTCATGTAATAGACTTCAACGAGCTTCTATGTGATTTTCATTTATTGATTGTATTACCATGCATATTTAGCACTTTATTCTATAATCAAGAAGCAACCTCGTTTGTCTATGGAACAATATTTTCTATGCTGAAGTTAAAATAAATAAAGCAAAAAGGCTACACTGCCTAGAACAAATTTTTCCAAATTTAAATTTGTAACAGTCCAAAAAGTCTGCTCCAATATCACTCAAATTAAAAACAAAATTTTTGTTTCCGTTTAGTTTTCAAAATTTCATAGTTAACTGGAACTGTGGATTAAACAGAGCGTAGACAAAACCCAATGAATACAATGTTCCGCATTGTCTGTTTTACATTTTGTCTACTTTTCCATCATTTTGTCTGCTATTTTTTGTATAATGTACCTAGATTATGAAAAATTTAATATCTAGGTTGAGTTTACATTAAAAATTACAATTAAATTAAGGTCAAATACTGATATAATAATGTAATAAAATATCTACCAACCTAATAACACCACAACGCAATTTAGAAAAAAAACATATTTTTCCCCTTTCTCCAATCAAAGTTAGTACCTACTTATTAATTTAGCCATAATTACGAACAATATTTTAAATTTATTTTGTCTATGGACCCTCAACCCGCCATCTGCTGTACTCAATAATAGCGGTGTCCCGCCGAGACATTGTCCATGGTAATTTGTAGCTGGCATCACTCCCGAAAAACACCCGTATAAATAATAACGTTATTTTAATAAAATACCTAGCAACCCCGCAATATGCTGTCAGGGGTCTTATTGTGGTGCAATAACCTGGATTCCTACTGTGTTTCTATTATTGTTGCTGATGTTTGATAATTTACTGCATGTTTCATAAATCTATGGTTTCATATTTTTGCTTGCGCTGTTCCAATTTGCATGGTCAATTAATACTGTTTTATTATTATTGACGTAAATAATCAAAGTCTTAGTTTTAGTATAGGTACTCCATAGTGGGTGTCTTCTGTTCTATTTTATTAATATGGTATCTCTATAGTTTTTGGAACATTGTCAAATAAAATATTTCTTATCAAACCTTTACTTGTAACTTTACCAGCATCAATTCAAAGAACAAACTTGAGCATTTCGCAAAAACTGCATTGCGTGAGAGGAGTTACGATAAAAATATATTAAATTAATCACGCGTTCGTGCAGTTGATTATAATGTTTTTAAAAATAAAAAATCGGCCCCCCGCCCCCGTTCGTTGAAAGATGTTGTGGCCAATGGGTCGTCGAATGAACGCGGGGCGTGCCGCCAAGTATGGACCAAAGAGTTGTAAGTTAGATAGATGTGTCACTTCACAGCACAGACAGAAATTGTGTTTACAAATAAAGTTATGGCACTTTATTTGTAAGCATAATGTCTGTCAGAAATAAAATATACAAAAATAAACAAGTCATTTATTCCTTAATCATAATTTCAAAAATCTAAAACATCTTAAAGATATAAACATAATTAATGTAATTAAAATGTACCAACGTCTAACGAAATAATCAAATAATAATAATACATTTAATAATAATTCCTAAAGAATGTATTTCGGTCCCAGATATTATAAAAATGGATGGATGTTATAGCTTAATAGGTAGGTAGGTAGGTACTTACTTCATATTAAACTCAAACTAAGAAGCTTATTAAATATATTCTTGTGTGAAATACTTATACTACTATGTTATATTTACATATACATTTCTAGTATGTAAGTCTTTCGCGGACGACCGACTAAAGCTTTTCTGCAAGGATTTATTATAATTATAAAACTACGACCACCTAAAGTTAGGTACCTATAAATAATATCGTCAACATTAGGTAAATTAAGGCTTTGTGATAAATATTTTCTGATAGGGTATCTAAAATCCAAAATTAGGGTATCTAAAATCCAAAATTTCTAAAATACTTCAAATATTTAAAAACTGTAGTAGGTACAGCTGCAATCTTATCTATGGAATTTTTGACATCTTAAACGAAACAGCACGTAAGCCACTAAGATAAGGTTCAATTTACAATGAGAACATATAACTTGAGTACCAAAGCATGTCTTTTACGACACAGGGAAGGCTTCAGTGGGTGCGTGAAGCTATGCACATTTATAAAAATTATACGAAATCAACTTAATTATTTTTAATTAATTATCTTAAGTATGTTTAGTTAGTGACAAAAAGCTACACCTATAGAATCTTAATTAGAGTGTTTTGGATATAATTGTGTTTTATTTATTGATCATTTATTTTAATGCATTATATAAAACACTAGTTGGTAATTTAATTAAAGGATGTCACTTTTGGGAATGTATATCACCTTATTGTAGGGAGATAAATAATAAGAATATGTAATTAAAAGGAGAATAACAAATTATGAAATATGTAGGTATTATTAGTAAGTATATTTTAATTATCTTAGTGATGAATATCTTGTACGATAAATTGACCTACACCTGAAACTTCTGAAAAAGTCTTCATTATGCTGTATACTTTTCATAACAAAACGCAAGTAAGTACCTATTTATCTACACGTAGGTATGTATCTAACCGCTTATAATCCCCAATAAAAGTTATCGCAAAATATCTCTTGCAGAGCATGTAAGCACGACACGGTTCACAGCGTGACGCGTATTAAATTAAAAGCGACAACATGTGTTTTTCTTCCCAAAGGAAAATACATTAGCTGAAACATTTCCCGGGTATCTTCTATTCCTTTCACACTTAGGAAAAGCGCTGTCCACGAGAAAAGAAGCCTCGACATGGCGCCCTCACCAAGCTAACAGCGAGCTTTCAACGTGAATCTGATAAAGTGAACACATTACGACACCAATACAAAGAAGTTTTCTTCGTTATTCTATCAACAAAAGCTCGAATAAAATGATCTCGCTCTTTCTACAGCGTTGATTGATAGTGCGATAGAGAGAGATGGTAGGATGTTGTAGCGTGCGGAGTGAAGCGGCACGATTGGGTGAAAAGGTTGGGTGCGTCCCGCCTTTTCTCGCGTGCAGGGCTGCGTTCGCGCCTTCGCGCCGCCGGGTCCGCACCAAATATTTTCTAAGAAGCAGTATGTCGGCCGAGGCGAGGGGCGTCAACGCGGGAGCCCGCAGTCATGCTGAGAGTCTCAGCGGAGTCACAGGACACACGTCGCGAAGCTTTTCAACATTTCGACAAAAAATCCGTGACATTAACCTACCCCAAAAACAATTTATACATCTTTGTGAAACTGAAACGAGATTATAACAACGCGCCTATCTGTGATAACAAATCGTTGCTAAGTTTTCATGAACTGAAATTATATTTTGTACCGTTTACAGTTTAGTGAAGTGTTTGATATTTTTCTGTGCTAGTTAGAACTGTGAATTTTGTGTTCATACAATTTAGTCAAATTGCAGCAGCTGATGGAAGATAGGCCTTCAACTCAGGTCAGTTATATTATCAAAAACAAACTAGTTTTAGAAAACCTTTGAGGATACAGAGAACTCATATATTCTACGAGCAGTAGAGTATCGATCAGCTATTTCGATGTGAAGTCGATTGGTTAATATTTCTCCCAGTTTATTGTATTGTATTGTATTTATTTATTTCAGATATTCAAATAATCAATCAAATTTAACTACAAATGTAGCTGTAGTAATAAGTTTTTAATTTCTTAACTTCATAAGTACATTGTTTGCCCAACACATTTTCTCTTCACTTCTTTATTAGGTATATTATTTGTAAAAACTTATAATAGCCTAATAGGCCTTTCTTACTCACTTAATTTTATATTTCATATTTCGTCCTAAGTTTTCCTATCATAAAAAAATCCACATTAATCATAATCCCTGTGAAAATAAGTTCTGGCTTATATCTTAACAATGTATATCTTGAATTATACCTAGGTATATATGTATCTTGACAATCAATAAAATATCTACCGTAGAGTAAAAACAACCGTCTGCAGTTAGCTCAATGGTTTCAATTGTAAATACTAGTTGTAATTTTTCTATTCCTTTGCTTGTAATTTTCGTTGTTAATAAAGGTTTTAGAGTAAAACAATACGCATTACAAGATAAGATATTCTCTATCTCTGGAGAACTTATGCTTGCACTCAATCATCTTTAAATTAATAGTAGGTACCTACCTACCTATCTAGTATAACGTAATGGATATAGGTAGGTAACATGATAGATGATTCCTAAAAATTTTAAATAAATACTTAATGCTAGACAATTCATATATCAAGCCATAAGCTAAACAGAGCTTATTAAGGGCACTAGATAACTGATAGGTATTCTTATTAAATATATACATAGATATTTCCAAATATTAATTATTTGTTTGTGACTGATAATTCATTGAAACTACAAATTTAATAACTACCTAATAATAGAAAAAACAACTGAATTAAGCAACCATCACTATTGCGTTCTGGCCAATTGAAGAACAGTTAAAAACCTTTATTCAGGGACAATAAACAAAATGTAATACAAAATAGAAAGACGTGTCTTGTGACATGCAGAAGTAAAATAACACTGTGTCGCAAACCAAAACAACCGTTTCCGAGATGAATTCCTACATAATGTAGGTAAATTATTTTAGAATAGTAACTTCACCTTTTAAAATATTATAAATTTCTCAAACATCAGTTACAAAAGCCATATTTGAAACAGATTTATAATAATAATATAACCATTGGATTCGAAACTTTGAAAAAGCTAAATCATGAAAATGAAAATTCGCCGACGCGACGGCGCGCGAGGAAAGTTTTCCGACGGTTGTTTGAAGCTCTATGCCTAAAAATGCTTTGCATAATCATAACAAAATTTTTAATGAGAAAGTTTAGATGTTTGTTAAATCATCACGCTTAAACGGATGGTGGAAAGGATTGAGCTGAAATTTTGCTGAGATGTAGTTCTAAATAGGTATAAACATAGTAACTGCATATGTGGGGTAAATGTGATATTAGTAAGCCCTTGCACTTTGGGTAATTTCTAAGGAACGTATAGGATTTTTTTTCCCCGAAAAAACGTGGCAGCCGCGGGCAGAAGACAGTCATAAATATTTAACTTTGAGCTTCTAATTTGTCACCACTACACGTCATGTGAAGCATCAAAAATATAATTTTATGTTTTTGTTTTGACACTAAAACTTTTCTATTTCGAAGTAAAATAAAATATTGGATATCACTACATAGTATAAAATAAAGTCGCTTTCTCTGTCCCTATGTCATTATGTCCCTTTGAACGCTTAACCTTTAAAACTACGCAACGGATTTTGATGCGGTTTTTTTTAATAGATAGAGTGATTCAAGAAGAAAGTTTTTAAGTATAATAAAACCGTGCGAAGCCGGGGCGGGTCGCTAGTATAGATATATGTATAGGAATTTAAGAAGCAACCTTAAAATTAAGTAAAATTTGGGGAATATTTTTTTTACCATATCAAAAATTACACACAACTTAGACAATTTAGGGAATTTTTGGGATATTTTTTTTTTCACATCATACTCTAATTTCCCATAATCTTTGAAACGGAAGAACATTTATTCAAAGCAACATACAATACAAACAATATACAAAACACACATTAACAAATAATATTGTTATAAAAGAGTCCTAACTCAGCATAATGCTGGCTGAGATCTCGTAGGAGACCTAGCCAGCGCTGGTCTTCGGTTCGAACCCGTTAAATGACGTCACAAATGGACAAAATGCTACAAAAAATAACAAAATTATAAAAAAACTGTACCTAAAAATAGAAAGCAAAAAAACTTAATGGAAGTTACAAAAAATTCTGTAAAAAAATTATATAGTTTTTACCGTTCAATGCAGCTGAAATATTGGGTAGGAAATTTAACAAAATGCAACGATATAAAAATGTGTTTGGTAGAGATTGTGAATAGCTTGTAAAATGTGTTTGCTAGCCACGATTGAATTTGGAAGCCATTTGGATCCAAACAAATGGTTGTTTTTGACCATGTGTGGTTGGCAGGCGGACAATGTCATCATTTTGCCTACATAATTTTTTCAATTTAGTGAAACGTTTATCTTTTTATTTATTACTTTATCACATAAATTATATCTACATACTATGACTTCAGAGACTTCATAAAAAAACAAGTATGTAGATACCTACTATAAATAAGTATTTCAACTAAAATTACTTTTTTGTTTTGTGTATTTGTTTCTTGCGTTGACTAAAAATAGGGCGGAAAAGTATGTTTCCACAATTAGTTTTTATGAAACCATGTTAATGTAAACAAACTTTTTGAAGTATACATTTTACATTAAATCTGCAAACGTAGATTATTTACCAACTTCTTGCGAGAAAATACAACGGAATTCTTGTAGGTAGGTTGGCAGTTTTGTGGCATTTCGTTTTTTTAGGCCGTCTAAGTTGGAATTTCGAAGAAGATCATATTGTATCTCCATGTTAAAAAACTTTTCTCATATTTGGAGATCCAAACTCATTCTCATCAATCTCTTGGGAGTAAATGTCCGTTATTCCCAAGGGAGTTAGTTACCCTTGAGTTTTAATTCGGTACCTCAAAACATGTATTTGAATTTTGAACAGGAGACTCAAGAGATTAATGAAATCTCAATTAGAATTTGTAAATCGAACTACACAGTGCAATTAATAAACAGTATTCCTCAAAAACATTCTTCAAGCTTAAGCTTCCCTCAAAATTATGAGAGCCTTTCACATTTATTAAGCCTCAGTATATTCAGTCAAGTCAAAGTTAAACACTCTTTATTTAATACAATTAATGTGTTTGCCGTTATCTCCAAAGTTGACTGAAAACAGCTTAAAACATGAAGACCTTGTTAAAAAAACTCTCATTTCGAAGATACCGTTACTAAAAACTCAACATCTTCACAGTTTCTTTACCGCTATGAAATACTCAATAGATTCATCTAATGAGATTACAGCTAATTCCTTAAAACTGTTGAAAGTGTTTACAGGACAGCTGCATAGAAACATTGCAGATGTTCGAAGTCATGATAGACGTTTTGTCGAACAAATAAGGCTGAAAATACTTCGCATTTTAATTAAAAAAAGGAGATTTTTGTAATCCTATTGGGCGATGACTGTCTGTACAGATCTGTCAACCCGTTGCTTTGTGACGCAGCGGTCGCGCGGCGGGGAGCCGCCAGATAATGTAAGATTAGATGGAAATCTGAAAGGAGACATTGTTTCACCCAGGTAGAGCCTACGCTCCACGGCACGATGAAGTGTTTTAAACAATATATAAACAACATTATTTGAGAGTAATGCGATTATGTTAGACGCCCACAAAAAAAGTACAGTTCAGATTGACAGTTGTTGAACGTTTGCAATGGATGCGGGGTGTGATGCGGGGATTAGCTTTCATTGGGATTTTGAAATTATTTCATTCGAATGGGTTTATGTCTAGGACCAGCCTATAAGGAGATGAAAATATATATATTTTAAAGTAAGGCTAAAACTTATTTAGTCATTTAAAATAAAAAGAAAATGATATTACTCGTATTACGAAAATGAAATGAGATAATACAGACCGAAGTTTATAAATAAGTAACCTTTTCATATTTTTACAATCTTTATTCTGAATCTATATCTAATTGTAAAGTAAATTTCAAAAATATTTTGATTTGACACAAGTAAATTTACCAAATTATTTTCGTAGTCACTGGTACACATACCTGTACTGTACTGTAGTGTAGGTATTTCAAGAGGCCTCTCCCATTTTGTGTGTATAAATAATGTCTTTAAATGTTTGTTTATACAAACAAGAATGTAAAATTAATCCAAATAATAGTTTCAATGGAAAAACATGTTTCCTATGAAGCACTAGTTACTAATCAAACATTTAACAATGATGTACCTAATTTAGATAATACTGTAACGCCGTATTTAGTTTAAGTCTTGCAAACATGTTACGTACGGTGATTGCAGCAAGTTTTTCCAAACTTCTTCCCATACATAAAACTCTATATATAAACTACAAAATACCTACAACCTTTTCAAGACCCAATTTGAAAAATAATTTATGAAAATATAAAACAGGCAGCATCTTTTTTTCGCTAGGTTGAGACTAGTCCCAATAATTATAAAGGGACTATAGCCATAAACCTCTGGTCCTTCTGTCGCATGATCTCTACTCAAACAGGTTTTATCATTCATAAACCTATTTTAATAAATTATTGATGCTAAACCTCGGCAATAAAAGAGATTGGAACCAGCCAGCCTAACAAATAAAGTAAAATTAAATATACACGAATACAATCGAAATTTTTGTCTCAGTCGTATAAAAGTGTCCTATAAATTTACCCACACTTTAATTTAATGTCCAAAAGTACCTGGCTCACATTTTTTTTATAAATAAACGTTCATCGTCGGTTATGGCTGCACGAATGCACGTTATTATTTTGAGAAACGGTTTTGAATTTGTCTCGAAAATTCAACTGATATTTCGAATCAAGCGCAGGTATAAATCGCATACCTACAACTTGATCCCAATTTACACACTTTATTCTTTACAGGTTTGACGCGACCGAGTTCACCAAAAGAAGGAGAGAGACGAATGCGGGAAGCAAGGTGATTGCTGCAAGATTTACTCATCGTCGTTAACATCAGTATTGGCGAGGAGGTATTTAGCGGGCCGCGCCCGCCGCGTGGATGGTGGCGGGCGAATGGGGCTATGCGCCGGCGTCGGCCTCCCCCGCCATGAATGCGTTTCTGGAGACGAACCACGCTCACCTCGCGTCCTATGGGCTGAAGATGTCCCCGCAGGGGGGGTGCGGCGCGCGGGCGCAGCACGCGGCCGCGGCGCCGCACCCGCCGCCGCCGCCGCCGCACCACCCCCCGCACTACCAGCCCTACCCGCTGCACTCCTACCAGCCCGGCTACCTCCGCGAGTACGGCGGCTGCGGCGAGCTGTTCCCGCAGCAGCCCATAGAGCAGAGCTGGGACTGGCGCGGTGACGTGCACTACCAGGGCGCTGCGCCGCTCGTGCCGCACAGCCACGCGCACGCGCCGCACGCCTTCCTGCGCTACGTGCGCGCGCCGCCGCGGCGGGACATGCGCTGCCAGTGGCAGGACCCCGACCAGCCTCCGCCTCGGAAGCTGTGCAACAAGCTGTTCTCCAGCATGCACGAGATAGTGACGCACCTGACGGTGGAGCACGTCGGCGGCCCGGAGTGCACCACGCACGCCTGCTTCTGGCAGGGATGCTCGCGGAACGGACGGCCCTTCAAGGCGAAGTACAAACTGGTGAATCACATCCGTGTCCACACCGGAGAGAAACCCTTCCCTTGCCCCTTCCCCGGCTGCGGGAAAGTTTTCGCGAGATCGGAAAACCTCAAGATACACAAAAGGACGCACACCGGTAAGTTTGATAAAAATTTATTCATTATAAATACATATATCATTCAAAAGTTATAGAATATGTTTGAAGATGTCACCGCCGCCGTTCAATCTGATATTGATATGGTGAAACGTTTCAATTGTCATTAATCCATAATGAGCGGACCCCCGCGGGTCCGGCTGCGGTCGCGCGGAGGCCCACTGTTGCGACAAGCCCGAGCACGCCTCCACAATGGCGACACAATGACACGAGACAACAAACTGTTATCAAAGAATTCTTGTAACACGATCCCGCATAAACAAGAGGTAACGGGCATCCTATAAATGTCCACATCGACTTGTGAAGTCCGTTTCCCAGTAGGCACGGACAAAAACGGTTCCAGTCAGAACTCCATATTTCAATTCATTACAAAAGACGAAGATTCATCTTAGAAAAAATAGATCGTAAATTAAAATGTCCAGTTCCGTCGTCTCGGTTCCTTATTCTTGTCTCTGTCGCTAGCGTATTGTCATTGGTAAACTATTGGTTGGTACTTAACTTTAAATATCGATTTTTTGGGAATGGTCCGAGAATTTCTATGCTCTCAGACCAGATGGTTTTATTATATTTTTTCTGAGCATCACTGTTTAGTGCGTTGCGTTGGGACTTTTGTCCTGTGCCCCTGTCTGCTATTATCTCATTCGGGCTTTGAATAGGAAGAGACCTTTTTTGCGGGCAAGTTTGAAGAATTGTTTTATTGCTGGTTATAAATTAACTTCGAAGGTTTGCTAAGAAATAGTGAACTGAGAATCCACTGTCAGTCATTATGACATTAATTGGTCGAACGCAATAGATTGCAAAATTAGCTAATAGTTAATTAGTTGGCATAGGTATTCTTTGTCAGATATTGGTTTGTGGGTTGTATTTTATAGCTATACCTAAACATAAAAAATAAATAGAAGTTCCAGCGGTCCAAAACACATCTGATATTGATATTTTTATTACCCATGTGTAAACTGATACGTTTACCATCGGTAGCGTGCTTTATTATATTTTATTGGTCGCTTTTTTGAAGTATTATAAATTGTCATAAATTAAGTTTATCTTATCTTGTTACGGATCGCAATTTAATTCTGGTTATTGTTATTCTACTTTAAATAATCAAAATACTTTCCATTTGTGCGATTTTTATTCAATTATCATTTTTTACATCAATGTCTCTTGTATTTCCATGCATGATTCCATCCATACAAATTGCTTATTTATTTCAATGTTTTGGTAAAAATTACCAAGGTCAAATGAACATGGGCAAACGTATCGCCTGTTTGATAGTACCGCGCAGCCCGAAGCGTTTTCAATAAAGTGAATAAAAGGTCCCACCCGTCTAATATATTATAAATTATATCGCGGTCAAATCTTTTATTAGCTATTAAAGATGATTGCGAAATAAACAAGACAATAACCAAATACCCTCAGGGAGGTTTAGCGCGCGCCGCGTCATTGCCGTCGGCGCGTCCGCCCACAACTCGACAATTACTTTATTCCCACTTATGAACATATAAAAACATGACACGTCTCTAATAAATTATTTATTTTCAAACTAATTAATTGGAATTCCTTTTTGTAATTAATTTATTTTGTTACTTAGCTATGCCTAGTTTTTATAGCATTCCTGTTATAAAACTTCCTTGTCAGTCAGTAATGCAACGGTTCTTTGCTTCAATAATTTATCCAAGTTGTAGGTAAGTATTATCTACTACTAGTGGGCACTAATACTTACCTACAACTTATTAAAAAATAATTAAAATTAAAGTCCATTTAACATAGGCACCTTTCCCTGGATTTTCACTTTTTCGTTGTTTCCCATTCATTCACAACGATCACTCAACTTTAAACATGAAAAATATATGAAAAACATGTGTTAAATAAATTGAAATCTCATTTCTCTCAGTTTACGGTGAGATTGAGTTCTGTTTACACCATCAAACCAGCCAATCCGGCCCTCAGATCACAATATTCATATCATTGAATATTCAGTGGTTTCATTGTAAACACTTCAACGGTGGGGCGTCCCACCCCACAGCACACAATACCCTAATGATGATACGATTCTTCGATGAAGACTGGCTGACTACGAAGCGCACTGCTCGGCTAATATGCCGTATAAAATGACGCTTTCAAAATATTTTGCAAACAATACGGAACCCTTCGCAACTGGTCGAGACCCCGCTTATTGTCCCGTCGTCGAGTGCAGATCAACACAGAAGGTGCAATAGTACAACATCGTCCTGTCACTACACCGTGGAATCCTTATTACTAATATTATAAACGAGAAAGTTTGTATGGATGTTACTCTTTCACGCAAAAATTACTGAACGGAAAAATGAAAAAACGAATACAACTGAAAAAATTACAAAAAATACTGAGTGGCTGAAACTTAGCATAGACGTAGTCTAGCCCATGGATTAAAACTTAGGATACTTTTCGTCCCGTAAATCAGTTCCAATGGGATAGAAATACTATTGAGACGTTTCCATAGAAACAATGCGAGCGAAGCCACGGGCGTTCACTAGTAACCAAAAAAAATAACCGTGGATGGAAAGATTTGATATAAAATCAAATAATAATGATAATGTTTTGACAAAAACGTAAAACCGACATCTAACTTATAATTTTTCACTGTTTTTCAAGTTTTCTACGGACAAATAATTAACAGATTCATAGTCCATTTTTCTCTGCATTTATATTTGTAGTGATACAAGCCATCTAACTCGGTTTTGTTCATTACTGCTCACTAGTTTACACATGATATGCACACTGTCAACAGCAGATCTACTGTTTTTATTGACTATACCACCCCATATCTACAACCGTCAGTATTTTTATACTCAGTTACTATTCATTATCCGTTCTTTTACTTACTTCTTTTCTTAACCGAATCTTTGGAGAAAATATTGTCTAGCAATACAATGTAAACAATTGAAGATACAAAAACACCTTACAAAGTATCTACGATTTCGTAGCAAAGCTTCGTAGAGGCATGTAACGCGTAGCGTTTTATTTTTATATTTCTGCTCATCAAAGTTTCTAAAAGCAGAACATGTACACTTAATCTTAGACTATTAAAATTTAAAATTAGTTTAGTGGATAAATTGAGTCAAAGTTTAGTAGGCACTAGGCAGTGTAGGCACAGATGCTTACCAAAAATAATTATCATTTATGGAACTGTTATGGTCATCAAATAAATGACGAAGAACAACTACATTGAATGGACTATTTACTTAAAATATGTCAAGCTTTCATTTAAAAAATCGGCCATTTTATCTACGCATCTGATAATGTTGTAACCCTATAATAGTCGGGTGAATTACAAAAGGTGTTTATAAGCAGACGACCATCTGCCTGAATTGATAAATTGTATAAAAAACATATTCAGCAATACAAAAGCTTAGATGTGTGCGTTTTATACGCAAGGGGGTTTTATCAGACATTTTGAAATATTTCAGATTATTTTTACATTATTTTTATTTAATTCGTTGAATATAGGTAAAAAAAACAGTAGGTAAATATGGGTTATTAAAGAAATATGCAGCATGTGCAAATATTACCCGTTAATTAAATTATTTTAGCTGTTCAAATTTAATCATGTTTAACAATTATTAATTTAAGTTCTGGTAAAATTACCATCTTCAATAAACATGTTCAAACAAAACTCAATCGTAATTATGAAACACGCTACCAAAACGTCAGAAACATGAAAGAAAACAAATGAAAGGGCAAGTGTAAAAACGAACGATTATTATCTGGGCGTGGTCGAATCGTCACCCGTCAGAAGCAATGCGACCCTATTACACACACATGTAGGTAATCACACCAACACATGCACTAACACATGCAGAAAGCCACCCTACACCCATAGACACTGTCGCGACATAGACAATAAGGAGTAAAAGCTTTATTTTTTGCATTCTTTGTGCACGGCACACCCTTCGCTTCAACGCGCTGAACTGTTGATTTTATATTTTGGATATTTACATATACCTAATACAAAATATTATATTTCAAGATATATTCCTAGCTATGAGAATTAAAGTTAGTAAGAAAATCTCTGTAAGGAACTAGAAATAAGGCAAACGTAGTGCCTCCTCGGACCAGAATTTTAAAAACTTTAAATGTATGTCTAAAAAATTTATAATAAAATATCAACTAACCTAAGAAAAAAACTGACATTAATTTTCTAAAATACGACAAAACACATTTAACAAAAATCACAAAAGAAATTACCCATTGTACACATTTTTATGTAATTTTGACATGTCTAAGTGCTATAAATAAGTGTCTATGATGACTTTGATGAATGTGTCTTAGATTAAGAATTTGTTAACAAATCAAGATCAAATTCTGAATACCACCAGCGAGGTGTCGAATCAAACCATCCTAAAATATTTCACCTTAAAACAATGACACGTTCCAAAACAAGCTAAATATTCTATGGAAACGCGAAATCAGTTTTTGCGACAGTGCAACGGAATCCCGATAAACACTGATGTTGCGAACAGAACGAAAGAGCGCGCACAAAAACAAATCAGTATCAATTTCAAAATCGCATCGAGCTTCGATTATCTGGTTCCAATCGCCAAACGCTATGCTTAGACAGAACCGCGAATCAGGTTTTTCGAATTGCATCTTCTGTCTCATTCTATAATTACGAAAACTCGATAATGTGTCTTTGTCTCACAATATCGAATACCAAAGCATACGATACGATCTAGCATTACTAATGTGATTTGAACAATTAGTTAATTACAAAGTCATTCAACGAATGGCACCTTCACATTGTAAGCGATAATATTTCATGGGAGCCGATGACAACCGGCTATGATATATTATGTAATGTTCATAACATTAGCTAATATATTATAGTCGCTTCAATACCATAAAGTCTAGGAACTCTTTGCTATAAAAGGAGGTTATTTATTTTTTACTCCTGAAGCCTGTTTACCACCCGCGTCGCAGAACGCACCTATGAATTAATGGAATACCCAATGGCGATTTACTTTCCAAACTAGACTATTATTTGATAGATTTCAACCGACTTTAATAAAAGAACCGATTTTGTTGAATAAATTTTTATTTGAATGCTGGGCCTTCTCATGTGTTACCATTTAAATTGAATCAAGATTTTACTAGTTAATTTTTAATTATCTTTAACTAGCGATCCGCCCCGGCTTCGCACGGTTTTATTATAGTACGTATAAACATTCCTCTTGAATAACTCTATCTATTAAATAAACCGCATCAAATCCGTTGCGTCGCTTTTAGCGATAAGGCAGCCCATTGTGCAACTGCTTTAGTATTAGTATTTTTTGTTTTGTTTTTCTATACTGTGGTGTGCAATAAAGAGTATTTGTATTGTATTGTAGTTTTAAAGATTTAAGCATACAAAGGGACATATAGGGACAGACTTTGTTTTATACTATGTGGTGATAATCCATATTTTACTGACTTCGACTACATTCATGATGTTCTTTTTTGTGGATGTAAAGAATTTGAAGTCAACAAACACTACATATTATTAAGTTATTAAATTACCTACCGTTCCACGCATTCACTGCCTAGACTGTAGCACAGGCCATAATATTCCGCACATGCGCGTGGGGGACTAATTATATAGATAATAATTATGGCCACGAGCCATAAAATTAATGGAAAGTATTTCGTTTGAAAAATATTTAAAAGAGTTTGACCTAACTGAAACGAGAACACTACGTCTTTTGGGTCTGCCCTACGGAACGTAGTAATGCTAGCTAGATCTTAGGGTCTGCCGAATTGAAATGTATAACATCTCAGTTACATCTTCTACAAAAGATCCACGCCATATTTTGTGTTATATGGTTATATGGCACTAAATTTGTTCTTTTTTAGAAAATGCCTCGATGAGGAAAGTTTGGTTTGCGCCAACGGAACAGGATTTGCTCTCGATTTGAATTTTTAATTATTTCAATGAAAGGAAATTATGTATTCAATCGATGTTTTGTTCGGAGATAAAGATCGCGGGCGTTCAATCAATCAAATAGATTAACTCAGTGCCGTCCCACCTGGTTCCGTTCAATCAGGCGTCTAATCGAGAACATCCCAACTTCTAATAAACCATTCGTCATGCTTATTTGTATTGATCAATCATGAAAACATCACTTTTTGCGAGAATTAAGAGTTGTAAATGTGCCCTTAATAAATTATTACACTCCTTCAAAGTTCTTCTAAGAATATAAATCGGCACATCTTCAAAGTTCTCATGATATCTCCTTATGACCTGTTTAATTTTTTATTCAATTACAACATAACCAGCTTTATGTAGCCTTACCTAGGTAGCCTAGGTGTAGAGAATATAGAGACGATTTTGTAGACTCAATACATAGTCTTTAATATACCTAGTTACTACACCTATACAACAGCGGAGCGTAAGTCACTGCTGCCAATAAATTGTACATTTGCTATGCAACAATAGTAGGTAGATACCTTAGAACAAGTATTCATTCTGCTACCATAGTCGAATAAAAACTCGAGGGATGCGCTTGCGCTGCTGCAGGATCTACCTACGCTTCGCCTTCCTATCTTATTACCATCATTTCTCTTGGCACTTTATATTACTTCTATTTTATAACGACACTCGCTTTTGTCTGCAAACCAGTGTTATTTTACGTAAGTTATGGACCTATTAACGAAATTGAAAGTACAGCAATTGAACATGCAAAATAATTGAATAGAATGCGTCACTTGCATGCGAAATTATAATGATATTTTTCTATAAATAATGTAAACAAAAAAAGTAAAGCAAGAGATACGAGAATTGTCAATGAATTCACTTGGTCATTTACTCGAATGTGTGTGGTTTTTAAAAAGATCTAAAAGTTTTTGCGTTACCTTTATTCTGCTTTTTAGAACCCGTCATCCTTAACAGAGTATCATTAAGGCGCAGCATGCACCATTTTTATTTAAGTGCTAACAATTTACTAAAACAAGTACCATCATGAAATAGGTGCCTCATTAAATTAAATGAGCTATCAGCCGTTTTCAATGCGTCAAGAAAAACTTTGCGCTTTGAGATTCTTAACTGTGCGAAATACCATCTTCTTGTAGGGGCAAGACGGTGGGTCTCACTGCATCATTCATGTGTTTTTTCGCCAACACCTTGTCGGTATCAATATGTATGGGAGTGTGTGATATTGCCGACAAGCCCTAAAAACTGAAGCTATACAGATACATTTATAGTCGCAATACAAAAGGTGTTGAGCTAAAAAAGTTACAGAACTACAATTTTATTGGATTTACATAAATTAGTATCTTTTTCCTTAACCTTAGAGTCTTCCTAGACTATGAAATCGGTCCCCCCGTTCTATACACCATCAATTTCGTAACATTGAAATGTTATAAAAACTTGCTTCCTAATTCGCCATTGTGTTAACATCGTTGGAATCAGAATTCTGCGCATTTAACACCATTGACTAAAAAATATCGATGTGGTAGAGCATCTTGGATCGGAGAACAATTGAAATTTTAACACGTTTCAGAACGACACGATAACATGTTTTGTTTGTTATAATTTATCCCATTTTAAGGGCTCAAACACAAAACTGCGAGCTCGCATCGCATCGCAAATATCTGCGAGCTCGCACGATAACGTCCGATCTCATTTGCATCGCGCATTCCTGTCATATTACGTCATACTTGGTGACCCCCCTTTTAGTCCGCTCTGAGACAACTTTAGCGAAAAATGTGCGGCGCCTGAGCCGCCTTCTTTGTGTTGTAAAAAAAAACTGCTTCAGTTCTCAACTCATAGTAATTTCGAGTAAAAAAGTTCCCTTCAGTGTTCATAACCGTATTAAATGGATGAATCCAGAATCTCCTTTTTCTTTTATATCTATTTAACAATAACAGCAGTGCAATTGGACCGATTTATGCAAAAATGATCCAACCCACAACCTAGTCAATTTCGAGTTTTTTTAACCTATGTAATCAGTATAAGGTATATTTTAACATATCAAAGACTCACACCTCTATGTTCACAAATGTGGAAAATCCATATGATCCAAACCACAACTGTCATGTCGAAGACCATTTTTTAAAATGTATAAGTGTTTCATGCCACTTGAATCATTTTTGTGTTGCTTTGGTTACCCTAACATATAACCGTTCTATTTTGCTACAATGATTCAAACTATAATATTAAGCTGGTCCATCAGTTCAAAGAGCTCAGAAAGCTATAGAAAGAGCTATGCTCGGAGTTTCTCTGAAGGATAGGATTCGTAAAGAATACATCCGAAAGAGAACCAAAGTTATCGACATAGCTCAAATAATTAGCAAGCTGAAGTGGTGGCAGTGGGCCGGCTATAATATCTCGCGAAGAACCGACAACCGTTGGGGTAAACGTGTTCTTGAGTGGAGACCGAGACTTGGCAAACGTAGTATAGGACGCCCTCCGGCCAGGTGGTATGACGATCAGCGAAAGACTGATGGCAGATGCTGGATGCGTCAAGCTGAAGACAGGGAGCTATGGCGCTCATTAAGGGAGGCCTATGTCCAGCAGTGGACTAATATAGGTTGATTATGATGATGATGTTATAAAACAAGTTAAGCTTTGACAAGTTAATATTTGAAATTGCTATTCCATCTAAGTACGTAAACGAAATAAACCATAAAGTTCAAAACACACAGAAGCCGGAGGCGTGGCGGAGGCGAAGGCGTGCCGGTTTTTCCTATGGCACCGCGTTCGCCACGGCCTGCGGTGTGTGTGTAGGCTTTCATAGGATTCCATAGAATACAACTCGCACGCCTTCGCCTCCGCCACGCCTCCGGCTTCTGTGTGTTTCGTACTTTAACGAAAAATAAATAAATAAAAAAAATAAGTACAGGGCCAGCAGATCTAATATTAGATACCAGATGATTGCATTGATTAATTTAAGAAACCGAAGGGAAGCTGCAATAATAGACGATGTAGATGGTTTATGTGATGAACCTTATTCTGATTTGGACGAGGAGTAGGGCCAATTTTGTTTGTTTTGTCTTTTAAAACACAAAAATGATTACTAATTTTTATCACACTTTGAATCATTTTTGCATTTTAATTTTTGCACCCTACAAACCCTACATAGCTCTTTCCATACAAAATTAATTTTGTCATAATGATCCAGGCGCAAGTTTTCCCAATTATCTACTAAACTATTACAATTTATTCTTTATATTATTTATAGCAAAAAAGTTGAGTTTACATAGCATTAAATTAAATTAAAATAACAACATTTTGTATTACAAAGCTAGAGAAATACCGCCACAAACTTAAATATCGATTATCTCGAAATGAGGTTTGTGTGGGTTGGATCATTTTTGCTTAAATCGGTTCAGTTATTTTTTTGGGATCCATCTTACGCTTCCTAAAAACACGTCCAATACGGCTGACTAAACTTTAAGGTATGGTTACCCTACAAAACGGTTCGCCGCACAAATTCGCATCGCAGAAATTCGCAAATCAAGTTCGTGTGACATCGCATCACATCGCATCGCATCGCACCAAATCGCACCAAATCGCAGTTTTGTGTGGGAGCCCTAAGCAAAGGTATTTTATTTTTAGATATTTGGCAATGTTCTTCAGATAAAAAAAAATGAAAATCGAATATGACGTAATAATAAAATACTCTTCGGAAACATTAGGAATGATTTTCTTATAAGTTCAATATAGTACAACACGAAGCCACTTAGGATTTTAAAATCAATTGGCTATAACCATAGAAATATATTAAAATTCTTAGGGTATAATTCAAAATAAATCACAAAAAACGACTAGATGACTGCAAACCTGACCCACAGTTCCGAAAAGAATGTCCGGTATTCTTACAATGTGGGCGAGCCGACCAACAAGAATTAAACATGTAAAATAAAAACAAAAAGGGCTATTAATATTCGTTAGAAATATTGGTTTGTCCCGAAATTGTGCCCGGGGGCTGAAACACGACCCAGGCGTGGGCGTTGAGTGGACACGGTCAAGCCAAATAAACCTTTACAATTTATTAGTCACAAACTTCAGAGCAAATTGGATCTATTTGGAGCTAATTTTGCATCGATCGAGACATGCTTTATGATAGCGAATAAATACCATGGACCTATATTATTTTATCTATTATAATTTTCTAACGTTGATAGGATACGAACATTAACATTTGTAGTTACCTATTTTAATGATAAGATATATCAAGCTATCTATAAGTTTTTAACAAAACGTACCTATGCGAAGTTGCGGCAATTAATTAATATAATATCTATTTTGCACTTCCTAGTGATCTCCGAATAATTAACAAGTCGAAAAGTTAAGAAACCAAACAAAAAATTGTAAGACTTAGTAAAATACCAAAAAGATTTAGTATTCATAATGGTTTGATTTTTTTTCTTTTAATAAATATGCCTTTATTTCTGTAAAATTATATTTTTTGTTGAAGCGGGCGATGATGCCGGTTAGGGCTGTCAAAACGCTTGACGTTACGATTGACGAGCGTGCCCTGACTTGGTTAAAGCCGTTTTGTACTTTTTCCATACACCTGCCTGTACAATATTGTTTATCTACAACCTTGTGGGAACAAACTTATGACCTACTAGCAGTATCCAGCGACTTCGCCCGCGTAGAATTAGATTTTTAACCCTACAATTTTACTGAAAACGGTATATGCGATACCTCTGTTTAATTATAACCTACCTTTTTAATTTTAAATATTAATATATAAATTAACTTTAATTGTAAGTGGAAACTGCATGTACATTTTGATGGTTACTGAAATACAGAGCATTTTAGTTCGTATTTAACCAATTTCTGGAGCTTAGGATGCTTAAGATTAAAATTCCCGTCTAGCAAGTAAACAAAATGAATACCCAATACCCATGCACTCCAAATTTTAAGTTTCTAGGCCAGTGATAAGTACTTAGTGCGTTGTCTGTTAGTTAGTTACTATTTTATTAAAATTTATCAATTTAAAAACACCACGGGTCATTAATGCTTAAAACTTTAGAGATAAAAAAAGGAATTTAAGAACGCCTTTTTCCGGGTTCTCATAAACTGTGATGAAAAGTTTACTTCTTCTCTTTGCACGTGTTTATGTTTCTCCAAATTTTATGTTTCTAGGCCAGGGATTTAAGTTGTGCGTTGTCTGTTGGTTAGTTACTCTTTTATTATAATACAAGCAGAGCCTCGAGGTTTCACCCGCGGTAATTCCCGTTCTCGTGGAAATTCTGGTATATAATATAGCCTATGTGTTATTCCAGACTGTAATCTATCTTTGTGCCAAATTTCATCCATATCCGTTTAGCAGTTTTTGCCATCCATCCATACTTACAAACTTTCGCGTTTATGATAGTATTAGAATATTGATTCAAATAACACCACAAGTAATTCATGCTTAAAACTTGAGAGATAAAAAAGGAAAGTAAGAACGCAATTTTCCGGTTTCTGATAAACTGTGATGAAAAGCTTACATTCTTCTCTTTTGCACGTGTTTATGAGATAGTAATCAGAGCAAGACAGATATTATTTTCACGTTTTCAGTCTGAAATATGCGGCAGCTGGTTCAATTTACTATCGTACGGCTAGACAGAAAAGTGTCTTATTATTTCTGCCCGCCTGCGAATGACATCGTTTGTCAAGCTAAAACAATTTATACTTCGATGTTTAGGTACTCGTGAAAATTACGGCTTAGTTGGTGAAGGTAGGGGAGTTATGGGGTAATAGTCGTTTTATGCATGACACATAACTACGTATACACTAGCCAAACTAGATGTAGAAAATGTTTGTAAACAAACCACGACACAAAAAACTAAAATTCACTTGCTTGGCGTCGAATTTTAGATATGAGTGTACGAAATATTTAGTGAAGGGAGGATCTTAAATCGACAAGTAATGTAAAATGCGTAAAAAAAGGCGCGGCAACAGAGTGTATTTTAGGTTAAGTATGGGCGGTTTGTTTACAAACATTCTACATCGAGTTTGGCTAGTGTATAGAACTTTGTTTTTGAAACTTAGTTTTTGGCAGACATGGCCTTAAAGCATGTAGCAGCGGCGCGACGCCAGATAGGTGATGAAGTACCTATAACATGTTTTATAAAACTCTCTTTAAGCAGAAGCTAAATAAAAGTGTTTATTTTCAAGTCAATAGATAAACAAAGCAGTGTGAAAACCACTGCTTCGTTGTTATGCAAATTATTTCAAACAAAGAATATCAATAAAAGGTGCATAGAGGAATATTGATGCATTTTACTAGTTTGACAATGAGGAAATATAATTCATCGTTTTTCACCCTTTGTTGGACTAAATAGTTTAACTACGTGGAAGTACCGAAAACCAGAAACTTAGAAAATGCAAAGATTCTTTTGATTTGATTTTTGCAGCGCAATGCTTCTGAAGCAAGCAGCTTATTGCGACAAAGCCTTTCAAATATGATTCCAACATGTTCGATTATCTACAGTCAAACTGGTCAGATGTTTTAATTTGTTTTCATTATCCTGTTCCTGCGGATTGTTTTAATTTATCGCCAAGAGATGACTCTGCAGAACGGGTCCGTGTTACATTTACTATTATATTTTTATTGGTATGCTTTTGTATGAGTTGGCAGATATTTATCGGCTATCGGGACATTATTCGGTGCTCATAATCGTCCGCATAAAGCACCTTGTCACACGGTCGTTGGGCTGGGCGCCCATACGCTCGACCCCAAGCGTTCTTTTTGTATTCTTACGCAGCCCTGTATTCTTGGAGATGTGGAAAAAATTTAGATATTAATATATCTTTCTAATTCGAAATACGTTACGGGTAAAAGGGAGACAATAAATCATTATGTATCTTTTAAATATGCGAGAGAAAATCGATTTACGGAGAAATGTCTTCGTTGTCGTCAATCAGCCTTTGTATGTTTGTATTGACAGTTTGGAGAGGCTTGTTATATTCTGTTCTCGGAGCTTTCTAGGACTATTATGCGTTATACTGATTCCGAGCATTTTCAGCAGATGTTTTGTCAAAATTTTGTATGAGACTTGTATCGGGCCGCGTCTTCGCACGCGTTGTTTCTATAGAAATGTTTCAAGTCTATTTATATCTCATGGGAACTGATGTATGGGATGAAAAGTAGTCTGTGTTTTATGCCAGTGCTAGAACTAGGTCAATTCAAAATTTCAGCCAGATCTGTTCAGTAGTTTTTGCGAGGAAGAGTAACAAACATCCATACAATAAAACATTCGCGTTTATAATATTAGCAAAACAATATTAGTTAAAGTTTTTGATATTGATTTTCTGACGACCTTAATAGCGCAGTGAGCAAAGTTCCGACTCAGGGGATTGACGGTTCGGTTTCTTAAAATTTTTAATGTTTGTAAGATCTGCAGATATTTTTCTGGTTCTGAGGTTTTTCTGTCTAATTAAAATATCTACCTAAATATTACCTAACTGCTACCTATCCAGAACTTAACCTCTGCTTACTTCGTGTCTACCTGTTTCTGTACGGATTGTCTTAGCATTAATTACTAATCAAAGTATCGTAAAAATCGTTTAGAACTCAGATCTCATTAATTATTTTGTTAGGCTTACAAAACAAGCACTTAGACAAGTTAACTCTAAAAGCCTACTTTGTGAGCGCATATATACTTACCTATGTAAGTTATTTAAAAGAAACATTAACAAAATTGGGAAAAGTTCAACACATATCCCAAATATGTGTTGTATTTTATGACCTTTGGTTTTTGTAATCGTTTTATTTGTCATTTGGGAAATTATCACCCCATTTCCCAAAATGGGTCCGACTTTCAACCAGAAAATAATATAATAGAAGTCACAGAAAGTCTTTACGTTCTCTATTCTACTCGATAATTCTATATTTATCGGCGCATATCGGATTGTTTGTTCGCTATCTGGTGAATCAGAACAGAACATGCTTTAAGGCCATGTCTGCCCTAATAACGGCCGGGCAAAAGACAAGTCATTCTGCGCTTATTAACAGAGGAATGGATTGAATTAACTTATTGTGTTGTTTTGTGACCTTTGGTTTTTGTTATCGTTTATCTGTTATATAACTAAATAGGTACATAATATTATATATGCGCTTACATATTAGGCTAGTAGAGTGAACTTTTCTAAGTGCTTATTTAGTAAGCCTAAAAAAATGAAGTTATTGAGTTCTGAACTAGGTTCATCCATATCCGTGCAGTAGTTTTTGCGTGAAAGAGTAACAAACATCCATCCATCCATACTTAAAAACTTTCGCATTTATAATATTATACAGTAGGATAAGAATAATGTAATAAAGGTTACATTAATAAGCGATATCCAGAACAAATTAGAATGTTTGACACGGCAATCGTGAAATTTAGCTTCGTATTTTTTGAGTCGACCTTATGTTTCGTTTGTTTTCTATCAAAACACACCTAAAGCCATTTAACACAATTTGCGTGCAAAGGCCGAAAATCTCGGATTTCATGAAGTGTGCTATTTCTAAAAAGCTTGTTTTTACAGGGAGCACTCAGAACATTGTAACTCGAGAACTGTTCGCGCTAGGCGAAGTGCCAACTGTTGATTTGTTTTAGTAGCTCATTTGATTGTGGCTATAATTTTGAGAGTTTGTATTAAAATCAATTTACTTACTTCGAATTTTTTAATATCTCAAATATATCCAAAAGACAGAATTATCAGATAGATAGACCCTTTGAGTTTACCAGAAATTGCTTTACCCCAAATAAATCAACAATTCAGTTCTTAGTCGTTACCTTGGACACGTTAGAGAATTTAAATTATGTTGTGTACCTTAGGTACCTTACATTTTTTCATACATACATAACAAATTTACAAGTCTACAGAATTGTAAAAATTTAAATTAAAATTTTTAAGGTACCTAAGTAAGTCTATAGACTTGTAAAAATTTAAATTAAAATTTTTAAGGTACCTTAGTATCTAAATTATAGAATGATAATACCATGGCACGAGACAACAACCCTAAAACAAATCTATTCCACAAATCTCTATCGATTAAAATACCATTGGGATCGTCAATACATGAAAAAGTACAAGATTATGTTTCAAGTCGATAAAAAGGTAACAAAAAAGTGTCTCCCGCGGGTGATACAGCCGTTTAAGATAACCATCTGACCCTGGCGTTCTGCACGCAAGGATTCCAAGCGTGTCATACTCATATTTTCTTTTGGTTGGGTTCCGCAAAATATGGCGAAGCACTTTTTACGAAACATGACTGGAGACGTTTTGTTCTGTTGGGTTGGAAAAATGACGAGAAAGCTTGCACCTTGCATTTCTGCGTGAAATAAACTCTATTTTGTGAAAGGTTAGCAACAGCAACAGTCTTGACTAAACAATTTTTAATAAAAATTTTATTAGAATGGAATAGACTCATTCATTCACAGGAAACAGATGTCAGATAACAATACTGTGACTTTTGACTTTGACTTTTAATAAATTAATAAACTTATAATTCTGTATAATCCACACAGCATCATCAAGTCCCTATGCTAAGCAGAGCTTGTGTTAATGTACCTATCAGTTGTATAAATGCAATATAATACTACCAGTAGTTTTAGACTTTTGTGTGAATATTAATATTCATAATATGAATAAGACAATAAAAAAACGAAGCTATAAAAACAATTAGTCGGTAACCTTATGTCAATTTTAATATCATTGGCAATTCTATAAATTCCAGTAGGTAGTTAGACAGGAATTTAAGGTCTATTAAATCCCCAATATCCTTGCAAAATACCTATATATTTTCTGACATATTCTGACAAAAATTATATTTTCTACACCTCGCTCTACAATTTGTCTAACATGATAAGATTCTAATAAAAACTGTAAAGTGTAAAGTGACAGTATAATTAATAATATGTGATCCAAACAAATTAAACATTGAAACTCGAGCACAGGTAAAGTGTCAACTCTTAGCTTGTCTTTTCGAGACCCCAAAGATGAGGCGCCAGATAAGTAATTAGACAGGCGACGCATGTTTTGGACTCTCAAACTCCTGCTCGTTAACACTGACATTTATAGCTATCCCACACCGAATGTAATCATGATACGCCCTTATAAACTTAATCTTCGCTGCATACATTTTTGGAATTCTAAAACCAGTGAACCAATTTCCAAGTGCCCTATTGTAGCAAGCAAACCATGAATGATAGTTCGCCCTGAATGCGAAAGGAAGTATCAGTGAGTATCTTATTGAATGCTCTCGATACAAATATTGCGGTAAGGGAACGCCTCAAATAACCTATTATTGGCACGTTAACAGACACTTGAGATTAGCATCTGTGCCTCCAAATCTTCAGATTTCACACAATGCGGGATTACAACCGAAGTGGTTTATTTTTATTTGTAAACAGTACAATACATTGTCGGGGTTGGTCACACCAGCACAGTACATCTTATTGTATGTTATTCTCATCGCACACGTTTCGGTGAATTCGACAAGAACGTAATGCTGTCGTGCCTAGTGTTGGTGTAAAAAATACAAACGCAAAAAATAGGGTCGCGAATAGGAGCGTATTGAATATGACGATGCATGTAGATCTATCATTGGAGTTTTCATATCATCGATACCTTTTATGCTGTACGTTTGATATTTATTTTGCAAGATTTTTTTGTTTTGGAAGAGATCTTTATAACTATAGGTACGTACCTATTAAATATCTGTCTAGAGTACAGCTAAATCCGTAAATGTAAACACGCTTTAAAAGATTACGCTCCTCTGTTCTCTTAAATCATCAAGATATCAGAAGCAGCAGGTCTTTTTGTCACAGAGCCTCACAACTTATTGAAACATCAAAACGAAAATATATCATTTGTCAAGTCGTTAGAGTCCAATATCGGTTGGCTATTGTGAGCAAGCTTTGTTACAGCGATGTGACAAAGTCGACTTATAAATATGATTTATGGCCGTGTTAAGTATCCCGTGCAATTGTTGTGAATATTTATTTATACTCGTAAACTATAAACAACAAGCAAATCTGGTTATTTATGACGTGATTGGACTTTTGCGTACCAAGACTTTGAGCTTTTGAAACAGCTTCGACTGAAATGTAGATTTCTTCGGTCTGCGACTTCGTAGCATTAGATATGATCAATTTCCGTTTATTCTCTAATGTATCGTCAATTTCATCCTCCCATTGAAATATTCTAGATCTTTGTATGTATACAACTGCATTATGTAACTCTTTCTATCTTTTGTCCGCAGGAGAAAAGCCCTTCAAATGCGAGTACGCCGGCTGCGACCGTCGATTCGCAAACTCCTCGGACAGAAAGAAGCATTCGCACGTACACACGTCCGACAAGCCGTACAACTGCCGCGTTCACGGCTGCGACAAGTCATACACCCATCCGTCGTCGCTGCGGAAACACATGAAGGTTCACGGGGCGGCTGGAGAGTCGCCGAGGTACGACAGCGATGGAGATGACTCATCTTCCGCCGGCAGCGTAAGCGTAACCGCCGGCGCCGCGAGCCCCCTCGCTCCCATCCCTCCCCCTCCGTCCCACCACCCGCATCACCACCCCTCAATAACAGACAAACTAGAAAGCCTCAACGATAAGTACCTCAACCCGCACGATCCCAAACCTTACGACCGGCCAATACCTCCCCACCATAACCAACCGCCTCCGCCGCACCTGACCAATCTAAGCGGGAACGGAGTCATGGACAATAAGACTGGCTTTAGCGGGCACTGGACGCAGTTCCATCAGCCGGCGCCCGCGATGCCCCATGGGGTTCCGGACTGGTGGTGTCCGACGCAGGAGTCATACCACCACCATCATCTGATGCACCACTCGGGGGCCGCGGCTGCGTATTGACCACACCGCGCTTAGGGAACTCTTCATTCGACTGACACCACCGAAGACTATTATAGACAAAAGTGTTTAGTGATAAGAACGTTCAAAGATAGTGCGCGAAAACTGGTTCTCAAACGTCGTGGAATGAAAAGTTCACTAAAGCGCTTTCGGGTTATTTTGTGTGTTACGCTTATTAATGTTTTAATTAGTACATAACCAGTCCAATTTTTGATAACTGTGGCCAGAGCAAGCCGTCCCAAATGACTGTCCTACTGTAAGTGAAACGTGTGACCGTGCAACAATAGTCATAAAACTGTTGTAAGTAAAACAACAGGGTTGTAAACAATGACCACCAGCTGGATGCTTTATTTACAGCATGTCGTATATTTTGTGTAAACAATCCTATTTGTAAAGGAACGTGTTCCATTATTTTTGGTGAAGATTCCTAACAAGTATTGTCCGCTAGAGGCAATTGAAGAGACTTGTATTCAATTCCGATTTTGTCAACTGCATTGTCGACAATGATTTATCGCAGCCTTCATAGAATAACAATAACAATCGATTATATTGTAAGATTGATTTCTCGCAATGCTGGCACCATAAACTCATACAAAGAGACTTACATTACTTAGTTCTTAAGTACAGATTGCATTGTCAAATCAGCATGGCCAAAGCACTAAAGTCTTAAAACGAAATAGGTTGTAAAGTATGTAAATTATAACGAATACGAGTAAATGTGTATTGTATAAAACTAGTTTTAAGAAAATGCCCAGTGATAGTAGATTTAAGGATTTGGTTTTATTGTATACTTGTCGCTATTTGGTTTGTGCTGTCGTTCTATAACTTTACTACTACGAGCAAATGTATATTTATAAAACATAGTGTTATTTTTTCACGGATCGATATTGTAGATAGAAAATTTAATTGTAGGTACCTACCTACCTACCTGTAACTACCCACTAAATAAATGACTGAGAGAAAAAGAGAGCATCTTCGATTTAAGTTATTTCTATAGGAGATCTTTGTCTTTTCTACAAGCCTGTACATAAAAGCAAAAATAAAAATATGTCAACATCGACTCTATGTTTCATTGAAGGTACCAATGATTTAAGAAATACCTTATTAATAGTAGTTATAGCTTTGTAGTGCCTAGGTTACCTTGGTTAAATTGGTTCTTAGTTCCTATGAAAGGTAAAACAATGTCGGTTTACAGAAATCAGGTAGGTAAGTAAGATCATTAATTATCCTGGAGCGCTTTTTTGCCTGAAGTATTCAATATAATGAATGCATCCATCGATATTCTTAAGTGTAATACGAATATGGGCAAGGTAATTAATAAATGTTTAGAAAACCTTTAAACAATCAAGAGATTGATCACACAATGTCAAGAAACAAAAATGGAAATCCAATTCTCGCGATCATTTCGATCGAATTCCGATCAAAAACCAAACTCCGTGACGATACCCACAATAAAACACCACAACAAAACAAGGAACAATCATATTCGAACAGAGAATTGAATTTATCATTGGGAAAGAACGAGAGAAAGAAATGATAAATGATCATCGAGGCCTAAGACAGGGCGAGAGCGAGCGGGACGGAAAACAGCGATCGTATTCGATTCGAATTGTCCAAGGGGATGATTTATCGTTTCTCAACAGGGATTGGCCGATGCAGTACTCAAAGATTTATAGATCCTTATGGTGCATGCGCGGTAGGAGCGTTTTCATATTATAAATCCTCACTCCCGCGTATGCACTTGCGATTGCCTCTTTATCTGTCTGGTGGAGAAATTAAAAGTACAATGTTAACATATTGCTTTAGGAGAGGAATGACCGACGCAGGCAGAACACTGCAGGCTCCTATAATTGGCGGAGTAAGTTAATGCGCCGGCGCACGGACGAATGTACCGCGATACAGGCACGGTAACCAGTATTGTAATTGATTATCGCGTTAACATGCCTTTGTATTCTTGACTGACATCATACAAAAGGAAACACAAGGACCGTTTTCCAGAACTCTACGTGAAGGTAGATACCAAACGAATTGCTATAAATTCCAATTTCAAATTGCGTGTGGCTTTTCTTAGTTATGATATAATTTGTTGACAGTAATAAAACCTTTTTCTAGTTACAAATTGTTTATTCTACTTGCTCTTAACTGAATTTCTATACATCGTGAAGCTATGAAACCAAGAGCAAAAGTTAGATCAAAAGCTCAGCACCTAGGGTTCAAACAATGAACACAGTTTATTGTGTTTTGCCAATACTTAAATAAATAAGCAGTAGGTAGAGATATTTTCGACCTCAGCCTGCGACGCAGGAGGGGTTTGATTCCTGCCATCTGACAAATGTTTCAAATATTTGTACAATCTGCAAATATTGTTTCAAGGGTTATGAGTGTTTTCTATCTAATAAAAACATATCGATCGATGTAATGTATTAAATTAAGTATATCAATGATCTAGTAGGTCCTTAGCACAAGATTTGCTTAACTTGTGACTGATGATGTTGAGTGGATTGTCCAGGATTATTTATTTATTCATCCAGCTAAACAGAACATAGACAGTAAATAAGTACTCCAGAACCTGGGGACGGAAGTGACTGTTTGTATGTACTTCATGCCTGATTTCTCGTTAGTCCTAGGCTTCTCTAGATTATGTTTTCTGGTATAATGTAGAAATGGCCTCAACTTTAATCAAAATATTTTTATTGTTGTTTACTAATGACGTCAAATTTCAGGCATTATTAAGGTTAACTCAAAAATTACTGGTGAGATCTGATCAAATTTATATGGCACAACATGAAAGCTTTTAAAATTAGGTACCTACTTTAAATATTGGTACTTACACCCAGAAAAAAGTAATGTAAAACACAAAAACAAAATACCTACAGTCGAATTGAGAACTCCATTTTAAAGTCAGCTAAAAGATTGTTATAACAGCGAATGTGAAATGAGTCACTCACAAGACAAATCGAAATAAGGCAAGTATAAGCAAATAGATCCTCAACAGTCCTATACCCGCGCCAGGTAACGTATTTACTGCGTGTTACAAGCAGCCCCATTCCAGATAAGATCAGAGTCTGCCGGTGACACCTGGCCCCGCCTCTGCAGCCCTCATCATCCCTTTACATACAGACGTGTATCCTATTCATGTTAGTTTTGAGAAAAACATGAGTCACTGTAACGGATGGAATTAGAAAACTTTATGATATCATCTAGCCCCAAATGCCCAAACTAAGCAGAAGCTCTACCTACTTAGTTTGTGTCTAGATGGTATGAGGTCATGGGTACTAGATAACTGATTTACTTAGTGCATTTACTAAATAGGTATCTTTTATTAAACACTATCAGCGCCTAGCGTAATTCACCCGCATAATTCTCGTTCCTGTGGGAATTTCGGGATAAAAAATATTTTATATGTTATTCCAGACTATAACCTATCTCTGTGCCAATATTTTTCATCCATATCCATACGGTAGTTTTTGCTTAAAGAGTAACAAACATCCATCCATCCATCCATACTTACAAACTTTCGCGTTTATAATATAGGTAGTAGGATAGAAAACATCCTGAACAAATATCTGCATTTCTTTTATTTTCTTATTTATTCTCATAATAATGTGTATTATGAATTTAATCTAAATTGTATAGACTAACTTATAATTATCGAGCCTTTTTTGAAATCTTGACGTGTATATTTTCTTATATCAATAAATGAATCTGAATGTGAATTTGCAGATCGTACAAAAAGTTGTCCCGAGGCGGGAATCGAAACCCTCCTGCGTCTCAGGCAAACCTTAGCCCGTTAAGCCACAGAAGTTGTCAATAGTGAGTGACTCAGTTTCACACAATTTTTTCTCTATTTATTTCACGTAGAGTCCTTTAGACAAAAGGCTAGGCAAAAACGTTAATAAATATTTGTTTTTTGTAATAGCAGCGGAGTAGGTATATCTCCTCATATTGGGTAGATAAAAGTCAGATGAAATAAAGTGACCGTCAGACTATTGTCAGACTAAAAGAATTATAGGGAAGCAGTGCATCATACTTTGCTAGTTTTTGTTTTCCGTTTCCTTTTAAGGTAGTAATTTCAGACTGGACCAAATTAAACCAAAATTATTCCAATAATTCCTCTCAAAACGTAGTTTGCTAATGCATTCTGGCAAGGTGCAAAAAATAATTTATGGTAAAATTCAATAGAGTTAGAATTAAAATAGAATGCAGGCTGGGCGGGCTTTTTTCTAACCTTTCTGTATGGTTTGAAATCTTTATTTATTAGCATCAGTAAGTTATTATTGTCCTTATTTGAAATTCAATACAATATTATTAAGAAACAATAAAAACATAAGCAGGACTCTATTACTGTGTGAAACAGTCTTTAAAAATGTAGAGTTATGATATAAATAAATAATACTGGATAATAAAAAAATTACACAGCATCATCTAGCAAAGCTAAGCAGAGCTTGTGTTATAAGTAGGTACCTACTAAATAACTTATAGGTATAGGTAATTTTTAACTATATTGTAACAAATTTTTATAATAAACGAAAATTACAATAAAGGAATTGAAAAATAAAACTAGTACTTACAATTGGAACCATTTAAATACCTATAATTATAACTACATAAAGGTATATTTCATGGATAGATACTTTTGTATAAATAGAAAATACTCGGAACTTCCTGAACAAATACTATTTTTTTATTAATAGGTAATAATTATCATAGTTACACAAAAGTTCATGCATGTCATCACGTTAGTTATATTTTACCCCCATAGCCACTTTAACAGACATGTAACTTACAGATAACCATGCAAATAACCTGTCACCAAAAGTTTTAGATTGAATTTTCATGTAACAAAATGGCGTAGAGCGATTATGGCGCGATAGGCGGTCGTCAGAACACTTGTCTTGATACACAGAACAATGCTATCCCACTGATTCCGCTGTTTGCCTGCATCGCGCTTCCGGAATGCCCGATTTAAATTCAGAACACGGACTGAGTTGTTCCCTTTTATAATAGGAGTTTTATAAAAAAGAGGTTAGGTTTGTTTATGGGTTTCCACCTTTGACAAAACATTTTCGGTATTATGAAAATAATTTCTCATTTGAGTTTTTTAGAAAATTAGCTTTAAAAATTAGTTCAGGTTAAATTAACTTCAAGACGAAGGAAATCTTAACAATCATCAGTTAATACCTTTGTTTATTTATGCTTGTTCAATAAACTTACAAACATTTACTATAGAAGTTAGTACTATAGAAGAACCCACACAAAACCTGTCCCCTGCACCACTGGCCATAACTTCAAAAACATTGTCATGTCAATATTTTCTCCCCTTTGCTTACTGTGTATAATTCACACAAATCTTTGTGTTTCTTTGTGCGGGGTTGGCCCCCGCCGCGCCCTGATGATGAGTTACGGAGCCGGAAGGAAGTCACCCCTCCTTGCCCGAGCTTCCCCTACTTCCGATACCAATCGCGGGCTTTCGCTCATTGCTGCTAGATCATAATTTATTGAGGCTGCAGTCTATGTGTCGACCTACGCAGAGCCGTATGGTCTGAATAAATCCTTCTTTGAGATATTTACAATAAAATATGCTCAGAGAGATCGCGGTTGGAAAAATGTGCACAGTAGAGTATTTTGATTAGTGAATTTTGTTTATGTTTCCATCTCACCTGAAGGTATTACCACACGGCCGCGAATATGGAGCAAGGGTCATCTTGAAAGCGTAAAATTGAAAAGTTCCACTCAGTCAATGAGGAAAGTAAAAAAAGATCTAATCAATATGGCCTAGGTGTTAACTCTCCTTGTACTCAAGACCGTGGGGGTACCTACCGACCGAGGCTCACCGGGTTTTAAAAAAGTCTCAGTGTCTGGTCGAAGCTACAAGTGCGTGACCCGAAAGCGGTGAGTGCCAGGATCAGTATTGCCATTGGGCATTGCAGCAAGCGTCTCGGGGACGCTTCCGTCTGGTATTGATATTGATAAATTGAGCTACCTCTAGAATATTTGCAACAGTGCAAACTGTTGTTTCAATTTATGAATAGGAGTTCTAATTTGATTCTTTTCTTCGATTTCAATAGTTATTCTTTTTAAAATGCGAAATAGTTTCTTTTCTGATTTGATTCAAGCCAGATCTAGACATCCAATCAGAATTAAACTTACCAGAACAGAACGGAATTCCAACCAAAAATTCATCCTACTGCCTCGAACTTTTTAATCCCTTCCAGTAAGTTCAATAAGCGCAAATACTTCGCTATGACGTGTAAGTGAATCGCACGCGGCCCTAGTCTTAGACACGTGTCGCCCTGGGCCCATAACCCATTGTAATATGCGTTATTTATGAATATTGTTTCTCGCTTTGCACAAGCCATGGCACGCGTCACTCTCTGTTACACGCACTTATGAACACCAGTAAGCTGCGGTTTAGATTAAGTGGAGCTCGTGATTTTCGTAATGGGTTTGATGGGATCAGTTGAAGGAAGAGCGAAGTGTCAATTTTGAATGTCGATTTATTATAACTCCGAGGATCTAATTTTGAGAAAGTCCAGGGCCCGCATTCCACTAAATAAATCGCTTCACCCAAAGATGTTTTTAGTAATGCTAGAATCTTTGGCTTCACCGTTTAAATATAGTGTCAAAATGTCAGTGTTAATCAACGTGGTATGGACGTTGGCTAAACTCTTTTTGGCATTCTGCTAACACAAACTTTTTGAGGTTCATTCATAGCTGTGACGATTACCTTTATAACTGTCACCAATTTGACATTCTAATTATGAAAGTCTCTTCAAGCGCAAAAAATAGTAGAATACTAAACACACAAACGTCATTTTAATCATCTTGATTGAATTGCACTATTGAGACAGGACCTTTGTTTTGACATTAGTGGAATTTTGCCCCTGGTTCCATACATCCCACATTGAAGAGAAAACCAAAAGGATTTGCACTTAGACGGGGCCTCTTGATTCTAAAGACTATTGTCTGGTCTATTTATTGTGATTTTTTCGAATCATTGTGATTTTAAAACTGCCCACCACTTTTTGAGAAGACTCTTCTAACCAGGAGGCCAATGGGAGCGATTTGTCCTATATACCTAAAAATAATTGTGCCCTGCGGCTGCACCCGCGTGAAAATTGCCTTTGTTTTTGTAAAGGCCGGCTTGTCTGGTCTGTTCAGATTTGAAATCTGACCACCACCTTTTAAACAGGAGGCCAATAGGACCTATTTGTCCTATATACTTATTACTAGCCGCGCCCCTCGGCTTCATCTGCGTTATAAAATTGATGAAAAATGTAGCCTTTTTTTTTATTCCTCGCCTAGAAATACGTCAATTCAAAATTTCAGTCCGATCCGGTCAGTAGGTAGGGTACCTATATAGTTATGGCGTGAATAGGTAACAAACATCCGTTCGTCCACTCATCCATCCATCCATCCATACAAACTAATTAGCATTTATAATATTAGTGTGATAACGGAATCTTCTAAAATCCTTTGCTTAGCTAGAGTTACTTAAACGGATTCTTGTTGGAAAATGACAACGATATCAGTGGCGTAGCGGGTGAAGATCCGTCTGCGATATAGGAGGTTGGGTTCGATACCTGCCTCGGGACAAATGTTTGTACGATCTACCGATGTTTGTTCCGGTTGTTTGGCTGTTTTCCATATTTAAAAAAAATAAATATCATTTTATGTACAGAATAAATTACAACTAGACAATTGAACCCATTGAGCTAACTGCAGACGGTTGCAAATAGTCTAATTTATTCTATTCCTTGATTTTAATTGGCGTTGTTAATCAAATTTCTTTCATTCTATGTACCTATAAGTCAAGAAAATTGAGCAACGATTTTTTTTCTTACTAAGTAGTATTTTATTATGTTTTATTATAATATTATTATTTTTGTTAGCGAAAATGACGTATGGCGCGATTGATGAATGAGAATTTAGCAGACTGTTTAAAATGAAATTATTTAAAAAATAGTTTTGGATGTATGGTATTTATTTATTTATTCAGGAAAAGCAAAGTAGTAGGTAGTATGGATGTTCGTTCCTCTTTCACAACTACTAAACAGATCACGCTGAAATTTGAAATATACGTCGTTCTAGCCATGGAATAAAACTTTTTATCTCATTAATCAGTTCCCATGGAATAGAAATAGCCTTGAGACGTTTCCAAAGAAACCGCGTGCGAAGCCGCGGGCCGATGCTAGTAGACAATAAAATCAGGCCAATAAGATAGACGTCGATACAAAGTCACTTACACATATCGAGCTTGTTTATTTTGCCAAGCTATTAAACTCTCAGCCGCTCACTTACGCATGTAATTCGACTCCCCCTTATGAGAGAGCGAAGCCACGTGCGAGTCATAGCTTCAGGCGATGAATTCTATTTAATTTCTTTCATTCTTAAACAAATTCTTAGATTTTTTTTTATTTATTTCAATGAAAATTGATACTTACAGATGATTTTAATATCTAATCTTATCTGACTGACTTTAAAATCTAAAATCCTTTTGTCATTTAGATTTCATAGGACATGCAAAAGCAAAATAAAACAAATAAAAACATGCAAAAAGTACCGACGAGGATGGGATTCGAACCCACGCGTGCAGAGCACATTGGATTAGCAGTCCAACGCCTTAACCACTCGGCCACCTCGTCACGTAAGACGGCGTCGAAATTACTGATTGTTTTCTATAGGCAGATGGAACGTGTTAATGATGTTGTTTTGATAAAGAAATTTTATGCGGTGACGTCAATGCGTACTATCGTACGTCCCAATGGGTTCAAACAACTTTGAAGGTCACTCTCTATGATACAGATGCTAGTTTAAGTAGGTATGTAATTTTTGTTGAATAGCAGTTTAATACTGTTGTAAATTAATAGGAACAACATAAACTATGAGTTATTATAGCCGAAAACAAACAAACCGTACTCTTAAACCTATAAATGAATAAGAACCTTACCTACCTGCCATTCGTTTTTACGGCAGTTTGATTGCTCACTATCCAATTGTAGAACCCCGCAGTAGGTAATCTTCGCTCCAGGAAAATGTCCTTTTGTCCCATAACATTATGTAGGTAAGTCCTGTAATTGTCAATAAGTTTCTAACATAATGGTGGTCGAAGGCGCCAGCTCCGATCTCCGTCTCCTGAATATGACAAATAACGTTAAAAATGAAACTACACGAATACCAACATAAAATAAAAATGTCAAAAATTTAAATTAAGGATTAAAATATTTAAATTTAGTGCGGGCGTCCCGATCGCCTGCTCGGCCAGTGCTGTACCACTCGCCGGCTGCAAGCATGTGGAGATGGACTCTTTAATAATCGAAAAATTACTTATTTGAACCTTTTGATATCCTATCATAGCATTCTAATCTTCTCTTTGGTCGAATCCTTATTCTAACTAGTAATATAAACTCAAAATTTTTATGAATATATGGATATTTGTTCCGCTTTCCCGCAAAATCTACTGAACGGATTGGGCTGAAATTTTTAATACTTAGACGTAGTCCTAGCTTTTTATCCCATAAATCAGTTCCCATGAAATAGAAATAGCCTTGAGACGTTTTCATAGATACAACGAAAGCGAAGCCGCGGGCAGTTTTAGGAAATAAAATTTAGATCAAAAATGTTTTTCTATCTAGACCCAACATAGACCAAACGACGGATAGATTGGATCTTGGGTAATATAATAAATTTGAATATTGGGGAATATAATAAATAAGACATTGTGAATATTGTGATAAGTGATGCGAATGCGATATGTGTGTTCTAATAGGTACCTATCTATTTTTACTTGGTGCCAAGCAAACCCTTTATAAGAAAGCAAACTTCCTATTATGATTATTCTTTGTTAAAATGTAGGTAAATGTAACGTACTTTGAGATTTCCTGGTAATTATATTTTTGTATTTGAATAAGATAATTTTGAAGGGAAGGTCGGTTCATTTTCGAACGAGGTGGTTCATTTATGTTTCATAAACATTCTTATGAGATCTTTTCGTTTGTTTATTTCTAATTATCTGAATTTTACCAAAAAATATATCAAAAAAAGGCAGAATTTTATTTTTAATATGATAATCATTTACATTTAAAAAGAAAGCCTTCTCCCTACTACCCGCGCTCGACCAGAATACTATAAATTAATGGAGTGTACTGTGCCTGAGAATTTTAAATATTTGAAGGCTCCGTTTAGAAAAAATCGAAATCTCCACCAGAGGATAATATATTACTCAAAATAAATAATACAATCACGACGTAGTTATACGTAGTGTTTATAAAACGTAATCGTGCTTTTATGGACCATATATTTGAGAAGATGGGTTATCGTACCTAGACCAGTTACTATCTTATAATTACCGTGACGGACGAGATAATCTTTAGACACGTCTTTTGGAGGCTGTTTGTTTAAAATTTATATGTCGTTGATAGATATGTTCATAGACAAATAGACGGCGGATATCATTAGTCTATGGTTAACTTGGCTTAATAATTTTAACAATTTTTTTTGAAGAATTGAAAATAAGTAATGCTTTTTTTTATCATCAAATTCATGAGAACTTAGGTAGGATACTATTTATATCAATAAAAATAGCCAAGGTGTCTTGGGAACGCTTCCGAATTGTATTGATACAGATCAGTTGAGCTCTAGTCTAATTCCAACCGTCAGAAGTTAGGTACCTCAATCTTAATTGTAGTCCTCAGTTTTAATTGTACTCTACTAGTAGTTTCAATTTGTTTGTAAGGTACAAATTGTAATTTTCGTTGGTAATAAAGTTTTTTTTTTAAGCGGAGTGTAATAGGTATAATTTAAGAGAATCTCTATATAGAATTGAAAATCAACCCGCTTCTTTTCAGAAGTCAGGCAGCTTCAAGTCTGATTGAAAGCTTCCTCTGTTTCCTCTTGGCACATTCAGGCCTATAAAGTTTTATAATTGTTATGGCAGAATGCAGTACTTCATAATCATAACACAGTTAAATTTCAATAATAGCTAGAGATGCCGTATAGGCAAGTCATCAATTAAACACGGTAAAGTTTTAGAACACGACTGATTTTCACTTGAACTAAAGCACATATTTTCTCAATATAAAAGTATGACTATAGAGGTACATAAGTAGGTACATAAATTTAATATCTACCACACTTTCAGATGAAATACTTAATTAGTTATGATTACCTACTTAAGAATTTAAGTTAAGTCTCAGAGCTCAGAAGCTATTACCTAATTTAACTTAGATTTAATACATATTTACTGTCTAGATTTATCTAATTTTAAGTGAACTACGAGTATAATGTTTTTAAGAGAAATAAAGTTCTTTAAACCTATACAAAAAGAAAATAAGTGCATGGACTATTATCCAGGACCATGTGACCATGAGAAATAAGGTAAACAACCTTAGAAACCGAAATTAGTCCTAGATAATAATAAAGCAACAGTTCTGCAGTTGGCAGGGTTTAATTCACCCTCCTTCCCTTCGTGTGTTTGCGACAACCGACCTTTATGTATTAATAACTAGGAAGGTATAGGTGTACCCCTTAACCAACAATCTTCCAGACCTCAAAATAAAGTACAAATTCGAACAGATTTGGAAAACAGTAGGTACTTGCTGAAGCCTGCCCTGAACACGGTGAGGAGAATCGTAATTTCTTTTTGACAGCAATAATAAAAGATCTGATAAATCGGGAAAATTTTAAATTAACTGAGCAGTAGGAGTCGAGAGGAACATTTTGGGAGTTTTATTTATTTTATTTAGGTATCTGAATCTTTATACTATTGAGTAACTAGCGACTCGCCCCGGCTTCGCACGGTTTTATTATACGTTAAAACCTTCCTCTTGAATCACTCTATCTATTAAAAAAACCGCATCAAAATCCGTTGCGTGGTTTTAAAGATTTAAGCGTTCAATCAAAAACAAAAAAAAAAAGCGTTCAAAGGGACATCATGACATAGGGACAGAGAAAGCGACTTTATTTTATACTACGTGGTGATGATATCCTGTCCACGGTTACAGTACGGTTCGGGGGACTCATAGATATTTTTTGCCAACAAATTGGTTACAAAACTAAGATTTGGTTGTCTTCTTTGTGGAAGTTTTGGTTTCGGAATTGATATAATCTTTTGATAAGTATTTCGTCCATTTTCAAAATCGAAGGTGAACCTATTTCGCTGTTCGAGTGCAATTTTTCGTTACTTTCTTGGATTTTAGAACTGTGTATTAAATACATGATTATAAAAAAATCATGAGTAATGGAGGATATTTATTTGTTTTTTAATTCCTCAGCATTCATTCAACTTTTACAATCGCATTATATCAAAACAACGCCTTTAATTTTTGAGTGAGCAAATCCAAACACCAATCAGGCTGTATAAAGAAAATGAAATGTTTTTCGGTGCGACGCAGTCGCTAAGCGACGCCGGAGGGCACGGGGGGGGCGGATCGATCTACCCTCATCTCGCCCCATGTGACGGTCAGGTAAAGTGATATAAATTTGTCAGTAGGTACCTACAGGATGCTACAGGGTTATAGTTCCAAGGGATTTTCGGAATCTGTCTGTGAAAATCTTGTACCTAAGTCGGTAGGTATTTTGAGATGAGATATTTTATTGTTTTAAAAGTAATCAGGATTCCACACATACTGTTTATTCCTAGTTATAACCCTAATGTAAAATAATATAACCCTATTTTCAACAGTGGACTAATATAGGCTGATGATGATGATAACCAATTTCAGTTAAGGCCCCTATTACGAAAAAACGCGAAAATGCACTTATTCGTCGTCCAAATTCTATAGCTTACGTTTGCTGCTTGAAATAACAATTCCTTGTTAATAGTAGATTGTTTCCTCAACTTCAGTAATAATTAAACAGATTTTAGAGAACTTATTTGGTTATTTAGTTATAATCATTCTCCCGATGCAAGTTTAGGCAAAAACGCTCGGAGACCTGTTTTGGGAGCTCTAATTTGAAGATTCCATTGAATATAGACCATAAAACTATTTTTTTTAAGGTAACAAATATCCCATTCTTCAATAATAATTAAATACATTTTCGTTATATGCCTTTATATTAAGGGAAAAAAATCTGAACCGAGGTTAACTATCGATCGAAAAGGCTTCGAAACAAACCCTAATATCTCCGAAGTTCTACATCATTTTGACATAAAATTTATACCAAAATAATCTTCATTGTTTTCGTAAACTACAATATTAATTTTACGTTTTAAATCCCGACCAATTTTTTTTTATGAATTTATTAAAAAAAGTATATATTT